>JAODXP020000033.1:362093-379593 GCA_027497455.2 Sardinella longiceps | reverse complement strand
GCCAGAGGCACCGAGGCAAAGGATTGACCAGCTCGCTGGTGCCCCCTGCTGCTGGAGCGGGAAGCAGCTAAACGGCCTTGTCATCATCGCTCCTCCAATCCTCAAACTGACATCTACGCTTCTCATCGTCCCTCCTCAAGTTCCAACCAGGACCTCCTACTGTCTAATTTCTCACACATCGGACATTTCAGCATTTTTAATTATTTTTGGCATTCAAGGGGAGCCATTCCTCTCCCCCTTAATGAGCCAGTAGTGGACTATTCCATTTATATATCTATATCTTTTTTTTTTCCTTTCAGTTTTTTTGTCTGTTTTGAAACGTGTTCCCATTCTCACAACAGGTTCACCTGCCCGTAACCCATTGTATTTAACAAAAAACAACCCATTCTGCTCCCCTTTTTTGTAGTTTTGTATTGTTCTCAAGCACATGCCCACTATCCCCCCCCCCCCAAAGACCCAATTAGCGCAGCCCGAGCCGAATCTCAGGCTCCTCATTTATTTTTCAGAGTTCAATGTTGCCAGCATGTCCTGTCGATAAGAAATACAACAACAACAGGGAGAGTGAGGGATGTTGTTTTTGTTGTTGAAAGTTGGTCGTGTATTGTCTGTGAGACCTAGCCTTTGCTGCTGAGGTGGAGGAAATTGATGGTGTTTTGGAGGAGTGTAGCTTTTTGCCATGTGCTGTTTTCGTCCCCCACAGGAGAAATTTCGGCTCATCACGAGCCACATCTGAGTCCAAGTCTTTTATGTTGTCATTACCCCAGCACAAACAATTATGTAGCAAAAAAAATTATATAAAAAAATCTAGGATGGTGACTTGAGATGTGTTTTTGCAAGTCACTGCAGAAGCATAGGATGATCTAAGGTTCGGAGACATTAGTACGTAGTTCGTAAACGATAGGTTCATACAACAAGGTGTTCCTCACATCACAGTTAGAAGATGAATATTGATGAAGATTGAATTATTTTATTTCATTTGACATAACCCTGCAAAGACTTTTCAAATGGCTATGAAATCAGGGCCTATGTTGGTGAGTCCTAACCATTTTTAAAGAAGAGTGAACCTGTGTTAAATGAAGTCCTTAACAAAAAGATTTGAAGGCGCTCATATGCTTTGAATCCCTTTGAATCATTTTTACTTTAATTCAGCATTCGGAACTACCTTGGTTGTTTTAAATTTTCTGCCATTCAGGAGTTTGAGTTAGAAACTTGTTCAGTGGCATGTTTGTGACCTTACAGTGTTATTATTTGCCAAGCAATATCAAGCCCCATCACACCAATTTCTTCTCAGAGTAATTCAATTGCTTTTGGGTCTAAATCCCCCCGGAGAGGAAACAAGGTTAAAGTGTGGATTGGTCAGACAATAGCGAGGTTCAGATGTTCAGTGTGTTTCTGGCTGGTCCTTTGTGTTGACAGGATGCCAGGGCTATGCTCATACAGGGAGTACAATCTTGTTTTTTTTTTGTATTTTGTTTTGCATTTGGCATAAAAGAAGAAAAAAGAAAGTTTTTATTTTGTATTGCCAGGCATTTGATAGGAATTGTTGGTACGGCAGGCGACTATGACTGGCCTATTATGCCCATGAAATCCCCCTCCACCCCATCCAAGGCTTTAAACTCCTGAAATGTGTTAATGAAGTTTTCCTCCACTTGACTGACTATCATAGTAGACTTCAGTGTTTGTCAGTTTGAATTGGCGGGTCAATGTGGACACACTGGAATCTCCCATGTGGACGTAGTGCATTATAGTGCCCTTAATGATGGTAACAGAAAGTGAGAAAGGGTTTACAGGTCAGAGAGAAGAAAAGGTTCTGGATGAAAGGAGGCAGCTCATAGATGTGATAGTTTTCGGATGATGCACACATCGTAACCCCAAGTCTTGTGATTAGCCCAAAATATGGTGGCATTATTCCAGAAAATGTGTGTTTTGTGTGTCAACCACTTGAACCTAAAGCGCCAGCTTTATAAGCTAAACAGACTTGGAGGGATAATGGGTTATAACAGCTTAATCGCCCAAGAGGTGAAACGATTTCTAACGAGGTTTCTTTTTTGGGGAGGGTGTTTTATTCTGACTATGATCATCAGGATGTGCCAGACTTACTTTTGTGCTGGATAAATTGGTTTGGATTTTTGGGATTTTGTTTTGTTTGTTTGTTTTAATTATTGGTTTTATTGTGGGAAACCAAAAGGCAGGATGATTTGCTAATTATTTCCCCCATTTTTTAAGTTTTTACTGCATGGATTCATTTTTTGATGAAGAAATAGTCATTGTATGTATGTACAAAACGACAAAAAGAATGCTATTTAACATTGGCAAAAATATTTCTGTTGTACATGCTTTTAATTAAAAAAGAAATGTTATACAGTCTGTTGTGGACTATATTTACTAAGTCATTAATACTGATTTGTTATCAGTCCAAACTCCATGACTGTGACAGCAAGGCAGTGCCTCAAGTACAACTTCAGTCAAATTTCGGCAATGAGCTCTATTGCTTAAGTTACTTGAGCTACTTCAGCCTTTATTCAAACTGCGGCGGAGCGGACAAGCTCTGCAAATTGGGGGACAGTGGCCTGTTTTAGAGCACTGCATGGGTTAACAGAGGCTCCTTTTCTTTTTTTTTTTTTTTTGTTTCTTTCCGCAACGCCTGATGTGATTGTTTCGGCAGAGCAGCCCCTCAGACTGTCGTTAAGAGGATGAACCCCCACCCCCCGCAAAAACACACGCGCGCACACACACACACCTTCTCTGCTTGCCACCTTTGTCACTGTAGCGAGACCACAAAGCCACCAAAGCATTACAGTCACTTAAATCATGGAAGATCCTTGCAAGCCATTTCCATATTTTAAGCAGACGCCATTTCCCTGTTTGCCTGTAAGCAGAAGCATAGCCTACATGTCTCTCTTCCTTCTGGCAAGAAAAAAAAATCATCATCATATGCTCCTTGCACCACAGCTAACAGCTTTCTGTCTTTACTTCCCTCAGGTAACCTTAAAGTAACACTATAAAGCTTTTGTTGTAAAACTAGTGAACCTGCTAGGCCTATCTAAAAGGCACACAACCTTTCAAACATTTCCAGAGTCTTATTGGCTTTGCTAAAAAGCATACATATGCCCCTCACACCACAGCTGCCATTGCGTCTAACATCTTTCTGTCTATCCTCAGGTAACCTTAAAGAAGCGGCTGGGAGAAAGAGGCTGTGGTTGGTTTGATGTGCACAGGCTACTGTATGTATTTATTTTGTATATTTTATTTTATTTTTTTAAAACTTGGTCAACGAGACAAGAGACATCAGCTCCTTTCCTCTGCTAACCTCAAAAGCTGATGGGAGAAAGAAGGGGTCGTAATAATCAGCCCTCGTCAGCGTTTGTGTAACAAGACCACAGCTGTCAATGCTACTGCCTCCTGGCGCGCCGCCGCAGTATGAGGTGGGCCATCAATGAAAAAACAAGAAATGCCTTGGAGAACCCAGTCTGCAGTAATGCCAGTACAGTATGCCAAGAATCCTCACCCCAACACCACTGACCCAATGAGAGCTCTTTTTACAGGAGGTTGGAGAAGAGATTAGGCCAGGCAGTCGGTAGGCCTATTCGCAAAAGTATGAATTCCATACCCATCTATCACGTCATTTGTCCCTCAACTTCTAGATTTAAGTCATGTACTATAAAGTTTTTTTTTTTTTTAGTGTTTGTGCTTTGCCTAAGAAAGCGAATAATAAGACAAAACTTCCGTATCCATTATTTATTAATTACCAATCTTAAACTCATCATCACCTTCCTTCTGTATATGCAGTGATATACCCATCTCTACCTTCTGCCCAGACAGACCAGTCAAAGTTGAAACTGCCACCTAATGGAGAGGTCCTGAAAGGTCGAACTAAAGCAAGCATGCCTTCTCCGAATGTATCAAAATTCTGCTCCAAACGTTCAAACTTGTTATGATGTTGGAATATACTTTCGGTCCTTATCACACCGGCACTCTCCTTTCAGGTAAATTAAGCTCAAAATAGTTCCCGTTTAACTCCTCACCTTCCAGATCCATCACTGACTAACATACCCATCTTTAACTTATCACCAGGTCCATCGCTAGGACAGGCAAACCAGGCAATCGCCTGGGGCCCCAGACTGAAAGGGGCCCCTAGATTGACATTTTAGTTGTTTAGTTGGTAGTGTTTTTCAATACAAATATGGCTTTAGGCTGGAGTTAGACAACCATGAGCAACACAAATAATTATATTAATGAAAGATGCTTAAAGCCCCAATGTGTAGCCTTCGAGAAAAATTAAGTGCAACGTATTTCAAATTGCGTATTAACAGCTACGGTAGCCTGCATGCGGATGTTGGTCTATTATCGGTCTATAGCCAAAATGCGAACGATATGACAGTTTTCAGCTTTCGTATTCCAAGATGGCGGCAATACATGGAGAGTCTACCCCAGTTAATGTGCGTGCAAATGCGAAATTTCAAGCCAATACGGACACACAGAATTAATAGTGGTGGTTATTATTTGGACAAGCTTGTCAACAGGTAAAGCAGATTTTGATATTGAACATTAAAAACGTTACACGTTGTACCTTTAAAGATTATAACAATGTGGTTCATGTAGGCGTTTATGGAAGGTGAAGGGCCCCTATGTACTCTTTGCTTGGGGCCCCCAAAGTACCTTGAAACCGTCCTGCTCATCACCTGACATGTAAATATCTTCTCTGGAGTCAAATCAATCAGTTTCTTCATGCATTACTGCATTACCGCTTGGCTTCCCCGTTAGCTTATTTACTACAAACAAAACAGATGAATTTTTTACCATTTCTGACAGACGGAGTGAAGCTTGTTTTTCTTTTTTCTTTTCGCCCCAGTTCTCAAGGAAAGCACCAATTAAAGCCGGGACATCTGGGCTCGGCATACGACTGAAAACTAACCAGCAAAAAGTTTTGGCTGGGGCTTACTTTATCACCCTCACCCCTCCATGACACACACACACACACACACACACACACACACATGCATATGCAGGGGGGTAAAAACTGAAAAAGTAAACACCAAACTGTCAGAAGAGGTCGTGGCTTTATTCAAAATATGCCTCCTCATTCACATGGGCCATCAATGTCACCCAGCATTCATAAATAAATCACACTTTTAGAGCCTTTTCCTCTTGCCTTTTCCATCTCACTACTCTGCTGGAAGCAGCTTTCTGGGATGGAAAATGAGATTTCCCCTTTTCCTTCCCCCTGGGGGTTGGCAGAGCTCCAGTCTCACCCAGATGCTGCTCCATCGTCTTCGGGCCTTTCCCGTCGTGAGCTGTTCTCATTGCAGTCTGGACCTACTCCATATTCTGGGCACAGACGATCCTATTCAAGTCCCCCGTACCGCAACCCACCCCACCCCACCCCACCACACCCAAGACCTCTCGCCTTCCATTACCGTGACCTTATTTCTATCTTGTACAGCTATAGTTCATCTGCCACCTTTTAAGAGATGGATTGCTTGATTTAAATAGGCATGCTCCAGCAAAAAAAGGGAAAAAAAGTTCTATTGGAGACACCGCTAGGGTAATGATGCTCTTCTACTCTAGTAGCCTACTGCTCACTTGTTTTTGTCTGCTTGCTGCTCCATGTGGTGCAAAAGACGAGAGGCCGGAGAGAGAGAGCGAGAGAAAAAGAGAGAGAGAGATGTAGATGAAGGAATGAAGAGCTGTGGCATTCTGGAGTCTGTTGGAGCTCATCCATCGTTCCTATTGCATTGTTTATTACACATATAGTGTAATAACATATACAGTAGGCCACACACACACACACACACACACACACACACACACACACACACACACGATGGATGTGTTTACAAATGAGGTAGGGGAGGGGAGGTTGAGGAGCTTGAGTCTGAATTTCATCCCGACTGCTGAGACGTCTGCATGAGACCTGAGAGACAAGCTCTTGGCACGATGAAATGTGAGCGAGGCATGCGGCGTAATAAAAACAAACAACGGCAAAATAAAGCCGTTCCTGGGGAGAAACAAACACAGGGGCATGACAGAAGGCCACACTGCGCTGCGTTTAATAGCCTATGGATTTTACATTAGGCGCCAAGAATTCATCTGCCCGCACGCCCGCCACCGCATCACGCGAAGAGCAAATCTGTTTTAGCGTCAGCGCCGAAGACGTATTAAGCGGGCACCTCAGTCTGCCGTTACGAGAGAGATGAGGGCTCTTCCTCAACTTCTCCGTCACACCGATTGCGGAGCGGGGTAGAGACAGCTCCCCACAAGTTTTCCTGCGGCAAGCGATAAGCGGCAGATGCCGAGCTTCACTTCAAAACAAAAGCGGCGCCCGACTGCAGACTCTGACTTGGCACGGTGAACTGGCACAGCGGGCGCAGCAGGGCAGGCAGCACTAGGAGGCCATTGTGGCATGTGTGTGTGTGTGTGTGTGTGAGGAGCGGCGGAGGGCTTTGAACCAGTGCCCGCGTCCTGCCTGCCACCTCTGTCTCTGGAGGGGTTAGGGACTGTGTGTGTGTGTGTGCAGGCAGATGCAGGTTGGTGGGTGGCTGAGTTAGCCTGTGTGTGTGTGTGTGTGTGTGTGCAGGCAGATGGGTGGGTGGGTGAGGTTAATAGCCAATACCCCCTCCCTGACGACCCCCATTTTTGTCAGAAATGCGAGGATGAGGGCCCACCTTATCCAATTTGGGGAAGACCTCAAAGAACCTCAGCGGTGCCCCTGCTCCAAAAGCAGCTTTGGCTGCTGATGGGATGAAGTCATATTTTCTCCTCCGCATCCACTGTGAATAGAGAGAGAGAGAGAGAGAGAGAGAGAGAGAGAGAGAGAAAGAGAGAGAAAGAAAGAGTGTGTGAGAGAGAAAGAGACTGTTCTCCTCAGTATTGTCCATGCAGATTCTTCCACTCCGGATGTGAGAGAGAGAGAGAGACTGTTGGAAGAAAGTGAGAAAAATTTGCAGAACCTTTTTCTTGTTTAGAAGAAAAGCTACTAAAAGTTCAAAAGGCAAATATTTAACATACAGTATAAGGTGAAATTGAGGGGAAAATGTGAGAGAAATGTTATTGTTAAAGATCTCTATTTTTTTCTGCTTGCCTTGTCTGATTACCTCTACATCTATTCATTGACAGTCACAAGAATGTGATCTGTGTAGACCAGCAGGTTTTCTTGAAAAACTGATGTGTATGATAATTTATTTATCTTGACATAAACACAGCGGCGTCTTAGTCATGTCATGCAGTGTGTGTCTGGTACAATGGCAAGCACACACACACACACACACACATCGCCTCACTGAGAAGCTCCAGAGATCCTGAGACATCGAAATAAGGTATAGGCCTATACTGTATATTATATATATACTACCATAGATATCATAAATTCTATATATAGTATCAGTAGCCTATTTATACCATATTGTTATGAACTCTGTGTAAATGTGTTAACAATGCAAAGATTGTATTGAGTCTCTTTGTTTGTTGTCTTTGTTCTTCCATGTAAAACAAGTCTAATTTTAAATTGCATTTGGGATCTAAGATCTTGCTTGTCTTGCTATTTCCACTATTTTCATTCTTTTGTCACTTTCACGTTTAGCTTAGATAGTAAAAAGAAACACATGGATAAAAAAAAACAATACCTAGTTTTATTATAAGATTCAGACAAGACAGATGGTTGGACTGTCAACTTTTCTCTTGGCAAACAAAAAATGCTTTGTGTAGCTGAAAACTCTAAGCTAGAACAGAGTCCTGTAGCCCATACCCATGCTGGAATCAAAGACAAATGAAATACTAGTTCTAGAGGCATAGCCCTAAGTGAGTAAAGTGACAAGAGACAATGATGGGGAATCAGTGTTGGGCACCGTAGGCTAGCTACAAATGAGTGAATGCATACTAAGATGTGTACAGGCCTTTGACATGTTAGACTGAGTAGCTTGGCGATGTTAAGTAGCTATGCTAGATCTTTCTGAATACGAAGATAGTGCTTTTCAGTAGTGTAGTCATTACTTTTTTGGCCTATGTCAGTGATGGTAGCTTCTACCCATAAGGCTGAGAAACATGCTAGTTCAGAGCATCGACGTACTCAGCAACAGCAAATAGATTTGCTCATCTAGGCTCTAGTGTGAGCATAGGCATTTGATTGCCTGACAGGTGCCATAATTGTGTCTTCTATCATGTCTCAATTTGATGTAGTTTAATTTACAAAAATGCTTTTAGCCTATTACTATGAAATAGAATAGGTCTACATGTCTAGATAGTTACTGTACATGTACTATTGTATGTCTGTCTTGAGTGACCTGATAGTTTGATCACCAATACAATTGGTTGGATCACAGAATTTATTTATAGTCCTGAGTAAGACACAAAAGAGCTTAGAGCGCTCAGGAGACTGCAAACAATGTTACTCGGGTGCTCATCTCTACCGGGTGAAGAGTAAGTCCAAAAAAGGAGGAAAGAGCAGGCGCACTCTGAGATTGTAGCAGGCAACTATTTTTTTTTTTAAAGCCTTTAATATCAACATGGCAATTCAGTTTAAAAACACATGGGCCTACCTGAGTTGCGGCCATATTGGCCTTAACGTCAGGGCATGCCTTCATCAGGACATTATTTATTCAGTGTCCTGTTTCATGTATTAAAAAGTAGCTTCATCAATAGTTAAGCTACTTCTGACATTTTTCCATAGCTGTAGCTTGTTACATTTTGTCTGTCTAGGCAGCTTTGGTGTAGTGAAGCTTGCAATATGTATGTGGAGTAACTGGTAGCTTAGTTTGCTACATCCTGACATGTAGTAGCTTGCCTCAACACTGTGGCGGAATGCAAACAATGCACCCCGAAAGGCTACAGCAAATGGAGTGGTGAATGCTTGTAGTAAGATGGGTACAGGCCTTTGGCACATGCCAGACTCAGTAATGCTTAATCGATGTTAAATACTTGTGATAGTTCTTTGTAAATACATAAAAACAGTGCTGTCCTACAGTGCAGTCATTACCTGTAGGCCTACATCAGAAATAGAGCTAAATACTACCCATAAGGCTGAAGAAACAGGGGGACGCTAGCCTAGAGATCTAGACGTACTCTAGCGGCGGCAAAAATAGATTTGCTCAGCCAGTGCGTCTAGTAGCGAGCCATAGGGAATTTGATTGGTTGGACACCGTTGGGGTTCACTAATCACAATTCTCTGTTTTAAGGGCGGGCTTTGCCGAAAACAAGGGTCTTTTGAATTTATGCTTTGTGTATACAGTACATCCTGTTCGTTCCTCTGATTGGTCTATCTGGGCTATCCTATTGCGTGCAGAAACAGTTTTAAAGATGACTGCCTTGTTCCACCGACGATTGAGTTCGGTCTATCTATCGATTCCAGACTATACATTTTAATGCTATAGGATGGCTTGCCAGGCTAGGGGAACTGACCTTAGAGCTGAATTTCTCATGAAGGAGGCTAGCAGAAGACCATTTTAAACCACAACAAAAAATACAAGGTGAAAGCAACTCTGAACAGTTTATCCCACAGCCTTGTTGTTGGTGAATCAACATAAGTTAACCCCACAACAACAAGGACGCTTTAACTGCACAGATTTAATCAGTTGTGAAGGTCCACAAAAACTCACCTCAACCGCAACTGGCCTTAAGTCATTTAAACAATCAGCGCCTCTGTGTGGCCCTCTGATAAGTACCTGGCAGCTGCACACAGGGCCTGAACTGAAACAAAGACCTTGGAGGGATGGAACACACACAACACCACACAAGGACATATATACTGTAGCTGGATTGACTGAAACATTAAGACTTCCAGGTTATTGCAAATGAAAGAGATTTTGAAGATAAAAGGAGCTCAGCTGGAGTCTGTGTCCCCCATCAAGGCTGCATATAGAAACTGTTAGGAGTGAAGGTTCATGTTAGTGACTCAAGACTAACCTATTATGTCAAACTGCCCATAGACCTCAGCAATGGAGCAAAAGGAAGATGGCTGTGAGAATGTAATGGCAGTCAACAATTAAATAGCGCAGACATTTGCATCACCCACCCAGACTAAGGACAAGCTATTGAAAGAGTAGAGTCCCTGTGTGTTGGATTGGACTAGAGAGCATCTACTCCTGACAAAATACTGTTCAAAAAGCACATAATAGTTGTAAGTGCTCTGGAGTCAAACAGAGTGCTTACAGAGTGCCCCCCCCCCAATCAATCTATGTGCCACCTGTTGGAGGAACATCCAAAATATACAGTCTTTTCAGTAAGATTCAAGGACTGTATCTTATGAATACAAAAATGTACAAATGTTTCGGATTACTTGGAAATGTCCTTGTTATCTCCATGAAAACATAGAATTACAATTTGGATAGGAAATATATAGCGATTTACAGGGCATGCAGTCATTGTCAGAGTTCAAAATAATGACTTTAATCAAAATGATTGTGTTCAAGTTCCTGTGGTTTTGAGAATGGGACTTCGGAGGCTTGACTGTGCCACCCTCCTTGCCTTCACCTTTATGGTGACTCGTGTCCATGCCTTCAAGTTGTTCGCCAGCGACTCCATGACTCATGATGACACCACCACGACCGCCATATTGAACACCACGGCAGATGTTTGCAGATTACGGGCAGAACGAGAGGGAAGAGACTTTGTTTTGCTGGTGAGAAAGAAAACTAAATTGCTGAAGAGACAGATCAAAGTTGTTTGAAATATTTCACACTTGCTTGAAGTATTCAAACACTCTCTTTCTCTCGCTTTCTTACAAACACTCTTTTCAACTGATGTGTTCTAGTATTTCATTCAGAGCACTAAACTATTTTTGCCCACTTTAGCACAAATTAAAGGAGAGAATCATTTAAAACTGATGCTTTTATGTTTGATTAAAAAATATATATTTTCAAAAGATACTTTTTATTTGCACTGTAAGAGGCAGTCAGTCTGAAACCCTTTTCAGAATATTCTTCTCATATCTTCTTTTATCACTTTTAACCTTTTTCAGGAAGGTAAGCTGTCTGTGGAAAGCCTAGCAGAGGCATGCCATGCCTCTTTACCGACTCTGTGAAGTCTTTCCAGTCAGCCATCAGAGTCATAACACAGCGGAATGCCTGGGTCGACCTCCGGAACGTCTTGGACGCAGAGTATCACTTCGATGACGAGAGTTTTGTGCGAGGCCGGCGCCTCATCACCAAGGGCATGGCGGCCGTTAAGGCCAACATAAGGCAGGGACACTTCCAGGCTGCACAGAGCTGCGTCGGGGAGGTCATGCACACGCTCCAGGTGACCTTTGACCTGAGGAACATAGAGCATGAAGCACTATATCTATGATTCATATATAAATGTGCTATAGATATCCATGAGTTATGCATAGATGTTCATACATATTCTTTTTCTTGTTTATAATGTGATCTATTTTAATTGATTATATATATTTAGACGCAACCTATTCACGTAGTCTAACAAACGCCAGCTAGTTTAGTTGTGCATGTGGAACAACAAGCCTAACAGATGTGCTAGAGAGTCAAGCAGGTATCTTAGAGTTTTAGCTCACGTGCTAGTTCGCTGCTGTCCCAGTCCGTGATGCTGCTGGGTCGCCACTTCTAGCCCGAGCGTGTGCACGTGCAGGGCTGAACCGTGCAGGAAGACTGCTGTTACAGTGGCTCTGAACAATGTTCACCAAATGGTCTTACCCTGTTATCTTTTTGAAAAATGTGTGTGTGTGTGTGTGTGTGTGTGTGTGTGTGTGTTTTTTTTGTTTTTATTTAGCCTTTATTTAGCCAGGATAGTCCCATTGAGACTAAGTGTAATGGCATTTCAGGACTTCTACAGTCACAGTAACTGGATTGAACTGGGGAACAGGATTGCCTTCGCCACCCTTATCAGACCAGACCTAGACTTTGATAACATCGCAGGTAGATAGAGATCAACAGTGAGCAGGCAGGGCTTCACTAGAACCTGCAGTAGTGTACAGTTGAATACAGATCAAAAGATCTGGGGAGAGGTTGAGATTTGCAGACTGGATTGTGTTTCTATTGTTTGTTTTTTTTTCTAGATATTTTTGGGGCTTTTTTGCCTTTAATCAGATAGGATAGTGTAGAGATGACAGGAAACAAGTGGGAGAGAGAGATGGGGTGGGATCGGGAAATGACCTCGGGTCGGAATCGAACCTGGGTCCCCGGAGTAATGGTCTGACTCTCTAGCCACGGCGCCACCGTTTCTATTGTTTGTTTGTTTTTTGTTTTATTTATGATATTAAATTTTCTTGTTGATTGTGTTTTTTCTTTGTTTTAATACAACCAGACACCAGACACACCAACGTGCAGAAACTGTGTGTATGACAACTGTGACAGTAACATCCTGGAGAGCATTGTTGCGGAACAGAAGCTCACCTCAGGATACTCATCCTCCTCCTCATCCTCCAAACCTGAAGGTAGCTGATTCTTTTCATCTAAATAAATAAATAAATAAATAAATAAATAACATAAACTCAGAACGTAGGGGTTCAGGAATTGAATCCAGTTTGACTAATTATCAGTCGATGATGTTACTACTGCTCCACCATACTACACCATACAAATCTATTAGTATTTCTTTTTTTTTTTTTTTATGGGAGTTACAGTGCATTGTCCCAAAATAAAAGCCTGTATCATCCCATACCATGTTCAAATTACCCATGGGGCTACTGCCAGCTGCACATACTGTAGGTCTTATTTTTCATCTCCTAAAGCAAATTTAGTGGCCAAACTTACACACACACACTCACACACACGCACACACACACATACAGATACACACAGACACACACACACACTGCGGGATAACCAATAATGTTCTTGGCTGTAACTCATTTTAACAGTATATGTTCACTTGGTGTTGATCTAAGAGGTCTCCTATGGGTGAGAGTTCTTGGGACAAACTTCTTCTCTGCATCTCTCTTTTTATCCTTTTTTCCATTTTTCTCTGCAATCTCTCTTTCTTTCTTTTTTTTTTTCTTCCCGTAGGGAGATGCAGCCACAGGACCTCTGCTGACCTAACGAGCAAGACAGAACCGCAGGGCGGCATCAACAAAGACGCCGTGGATACGGAGCACGGCAGCCTGCACTTGGCAGCCGCCCAAGTCGCCATCGCCGCCACCAGCCAAATTCTACAGGACATCAGAGGAGCGGCAGGGGACGCCGACTTCCTACGGTGAGCCACGGGGGACACACTTTCTCAGGCTGACCATGTCGAAGTGCAAGGGTGATGAAGTCGCTTTAGATACAGTAAACAAGAGAATGACATTTCTGGATGTCAGAGCAAGACTGTCGTCTTATGTACTCCTGCTATGCTGTAGCTCAGAGGTGGGCAATTATTTTGGCTGAAGGGCCACATTGGGTTTTGGATTTGGACAAACGGGCCGGGTGTTAACAGTTAACCGGTTGATGCTCAAACCAGTGGTCCCACTTTCTTCAGAGGACATGTTAACATGAAGGTTTAAAAGGGTGGCATTTGTATTTCATGAATACAACAAATGAGAAAAATCAGGCTCATAATCTAAGTCACCTTGGCTAAATAATAAATAATTTTGTTTTAGGAAGGCTCCACGGGCCGGATTAAATAGCTCAAGGGGCCGCATGTGGCCCCGGGGCCTTAGTTTGCCCAGGTATGATGTAGTGATACTTTGATAAGTGCATCAGCAGAGTATACTATTGCAACTGAGCCCTAACTTACTCTAAGGGCTAAGCCCTGATTTTGCAAAATCATAGCTGCTATGTATTAGCCAATCATGCGGGTGCAAAGTCTTAACTGACCAATCATGAAGGTGATTCACCAGTTACAAGATCTCTCCCGGGTCTTATCTTATTTGGGTTGCATCGGCATCATTCAGTATCTTATATAATTATACTTTTTTAAAAACAAAAAAATGGTAAATGCCAGAATCTGTGAAAAATGTGTATGAGGTGTCCAAGAACAGGTTAAGAACCGATGGTGAATGGTGTCCAATGTGTGAACTAAATCAATGGAAAAACAATGACAGCTATATCGAAGATCCTGACTCCTCCTTCTTTTCTTTGTTGTTGTTTGTTGTTTTCTTTGTTGCTTTGTTTAGTTTAATGGGCGTCTCTCGAACGGCTACTTCCTCGTCCTCTCTGGTCCTGTGCTTGGTGGTGGACTGGACACCACAGCCAGCATGGCCAATATCATCGCTCAGCTGAAAACTTTTGCCGCATCAGTTGTCAGCAACCAGACCAACACCCCATCCATCTACATTCTTGTCCCCTTCAGTGATACCAGTGAGATACCAATACGCTACCAGACACTCTTAGTTATGCTAAACACGTCCACCCTTGTCACCTCTGTTGGTTATCAGATACTTTAAACACCTCATGCTTGAAGATAGCGCAATGACCAATACTCGCAATGTTAGTAAAACACCTAGTTAACACACTCTTGCAGTTACCATATATGTAAAGAAATACATTGTACTGTAGGCTACTGTAGATTATACAGAACGTATTTATTTAAACAACTTCTTTTTTAATGTCATCTTTGTGTCTGTTGTTATTCTTAACCTTATACCCAGACACAATATTTTGAATGGTCATAATAGAAATGGAAAGCATTGTATAAGTCTGCAGTGTGCTCATTAGTTGATTATATGTATGTTTGTGTATAGAAGAAGACTGTCTCTGATATGACAGTTTGATGTTGTTTTTCTTAACTCCCATTTCTAAGGTGCTGGGCCTCTGATGAGAACTACTGACTCAGAAGAGTTCCTATCTCAGATCAACACGCTGTCAGTCAGCGGAACAGGGAGCAGCTCTACACCCAGACCACAGACACAGCTTATCTGCACTCTTGATAACGTTCCCCCACGGCGCCCGAATCATACGATGGGCTATGATGATGTCCGCACAGACTCACAGACTTGAGTGCATAACAACACTGTCTGCTGTTGTGAAATTGGTTGAGCGTTTGAGGGCTCGGTTGCACCCTTTTTGAGCTTAGGGTCATGGGGGATAAATTGGGGTTCACATAGAGACAGTGGATCACGATTTTCATGGAAGACCATTTGGTGTGGGGGTGGAAAATACTGTTTCCTAATAATGTATGTAAAAAAAACATAAAAACATAAAAAAGACATCTACACTGGTCATGACTACATAACATGATTTTGTCTGCATGGTCTGTCTCTCAGATGGCCCTTGCTGCTGCACCATCTACCTCTGAGATCTTTGTGTTCACCAGTGGTCCCCCTGGAGACTAGTGTGGAGAGTACTGTGACTGCTCTCATTGAGAACACCAAGTCTGTGGTGAGAAGTTGTTGTTAACGGAATAGAACAATCAAGACTGCATCTAGATATAGATATACTGTATAACTAACACACACTCTCTCTCTCTCTCTCTCCCTCACTTTCTTTCTCTCTCTCTCCCTCTCCTTTCTTCCTCCCTTTTGCCCCCCCCTTCTCTATCTCTCTCTTTCTCTGACTTCTTGTATGTATAGGTGAACTTCCTGTTGACGGACCTGAGCAGTGTCGAGGCAGGTGACAGGTATCGGTCCGTGGCTCGTCTCTCTGGAGGCCAGGCCATTGAGATCACTGAGCAGCAGCTTCCCCAGGCTCTCAGCATCATCACTGACTCCCTCAGCCCTGCGCTGGTACACATGCTTAACTATGGGATAGAATCTTCTGGAATTGCACACACTATATGGACAAAATGAGGATATTTGGTCAACATGCATACATATAGTTAGCCTGACATAGCCCGCCCATAATGCTACTGTCCATCCGTATTCATGGTCTGGAGGTTCTTTAACCTGAAGCGATTATAGGGCGGGGGGAGGGCACTCAGCTCTGGTTTGAAACGATTGAACAGCTCGCACAATAAGCCTCGCTGAGTGGTCGGTTGTTTGTTAACAGACTAAACCCTCCCCAGAAGACCGTTTCCAGACCATGAATACGGATGAATAGTAGTATTATGGCCGGGCTATGTCATGCTAACATATAGTGGCTTTGATGATGGCTAAGCCCTTGAGGTTCTAGATAAGGAGTAGGTAAAAAAGGCGTAACAAAAAAAGTATCTAGGAATTATAGAGTGCTTGTAAGTATGCTGGAATAACACAGGTGACATAAAAGTAGTTTGAGTTCTGTTTAAACCACTGCTGAGGAATCATGGAAATATCACACCTGAAATTGAATTTAAAAGGTTGCTTATTTAATGGTAGAGATGTTTATCGATTCATCAAAAATACATGGCATGAACTCAATCTACAGGCACCGTGTAAAAAGCCCGACAGGGGTCATATTAATGCCAGTATTGTAGGAAAGTGATGTTGGACAGATTAAGCAGATAACTTTCACGAAATGTCTGTTATTTTGCTGTAGGTATACCTTAACACCTTTTTCACACGCCACTCTTAACTACTCCTTACCCAGTACTTCATAGGTGGTAAAATAATGTCTTTTGATTGCCTTCTTTACAAGCATAACTAAGTGTATATTTTATATTCTGCTCCATTAATATATAGCATACAGTAATATGCCCTAATATGCATACATCCACATTTTAGAGAAAACTACTCCCCACTAAACAACTACATCTAGTAGTAATCACTGTCTGATATAAACATGCTCTCTGTTCCCAAGGCAACACTTATCCAAGCCATCAGGGATCCTGGAGCCTCGGAGACGTTTTCTTTCACCGTGGACTCGCCTGTGAGGACACTGCTGCTTTACATCACTGGACACTCTCTCACCTTCACCATCACCAGCGCCTCAGGTGACCAGGGGTCCCTTTCCCAAAGGCATAGTTGCTAACTGAGTTAGCAACATTGTTGGTTGCAATGCAATTTCCCATTGCCAACTAAGTAAGTTGCTAACTGGTAAGCAGCTAGTTAGTAACAATGCTTTTGGGAAACTGACACCATATAAGGCAAAACAAAAGAAAAATAAACTCAGATTAATAAACTCTTTAATACACAAACTTAATTTTTAGTACCAAATTATGGAGACACTTCCTCACTCATAGGCCTACACATTATAAAAATAGCCGACCAACTCACAGGAACTAAAGACAACAGCAACGAACTCAGAACTCAGGAATGACAGATAACAGGACACAGGACAGCGAAAAGTCTTACTACAGAAAACTTTGTTGTTCTGAATCTAAGCTAAGCTGAATCTAAACTAAATCTATGATGCGCTGAACTTTTGAATCTAAACTTTCAGTAGCTGTTCTAACTCCACATCTTCATTTTAAAGACATGTAGCTGACACTCTCCTATGCAAAGCTTTAACCATATTTTTTATCAGTAACTGTCCCCCTGCCACTATATCTGTCCTTTGGTATTAGCTTTTCCCTGCAAGTTGATTCAGGTGCCTGTGGGTGAAAAAAAAAGATATTTTCCAATACAAACACAATTAGTGCTTGATGTGATTATTCATCCTGGCCCATTAAAAGGGATTTTGGCCGGGGATTCACGTAGGATGCTATTTATAGCACACTCTTTCATTCCACTATTGGAGCTTCAGTGTGTGATTAAGCGAGAGTGAGTAATTAAGCCTGAATCATT
>JAODXP020000033.1:347093-359593 GCA_027497455.2 Sardinella longiceps | reverse complement strand
ATTCAAAACAGTGCATTGTTGACCTGTCTCTCTCTGTCTGTCTGTCCTCTCCCCTTCTGTCTTTCCTCCTCCTCCTCCTCTCTGTCTGTCTGTCTGTCTGTCTGTCTCCACCCCTCCTCCCCTCTCTCTAGCTGGTAATGCGTCTCTGTCGGTGTCGGTGACTGGTGGTTCTGCAGTGAAGGTGACGGAGGTGTGGGCCACCCAAGTGGTGAGCACAGACGTGGTGCAGGGCACCCTGGAGCAGACGGGCGTTGGAGACTACCTGGTGTTGATGAGCAGACTGCCAGCAGACGGCTTCTATCTGCTGCTCAGAGGAGAGAACAGCTCAATGGCCAATGAGGTCTTCCAGAGACAGTCTCCCACCCAGCTTAGGACCTCCACTCTGGCTCTCAGTGTAAGATGGAAGGGGTGAAGGAAAGCTCCCCAGTGGCAGAGGGGGAACAAATCTACTGTTTTTTTTGTTTTTTTTTAAGGGAACAGTCAGCGTTTTTGGTGGTCTGTTCTGGCTAAAAACTCATGAATACTCACTTTGTTCACATTTTTCGGGAGCATTAGTTATTTTAATGGTAATTAACTGCAGAATTGGGAATGTAGCCAATTTTTTATGAAAATGTCCCCGGTCCCCAGATGCCTACACATCCACACACACGCACACACACACACACACACACACACACACACACACACACACACACACACACACACACAACCATTACAAAACAGTCTATTAAAAGTACAAAGTAAACAACACTACTTCTACACTGCATAGCAAATGAAGTAATTGAAACTGTAGCCAAACCCTGAAGGTATCAGTGATAAGAGCAAAATGCAATATTGATCGGGCTGATATGATTCTATTTTCATTTATTTCGCTTGTTTTATTGCCTGTGGGTCATTTCTAATTCACTCAGTTCTACTCAGTACGTTCATTTTGACAGTAATTAACAAATCACCACAACCCTGACTCAGTTCAAATATTGAATAAACAGAGAGAATGTTTGATGGTTGTGACACAACTGTGGCTAGAAGCCATCAATCTATAATTCATCTCCTTCCAAAGGCTCTGGATGAAGGCGACTGGAGACCTGGAACTGACTTCACTGTTACGTTTGGTGTGACAGCAGCTAACATCGCCGGTGAGACGGTCATCATTCGAGATACAAACGTCCGCGGGTTTGCTACATCGTTCCCCAGCAACCTAACTCTGGGGTCAGGGGGTGTCATGGAGAGTCGTGGGATCCTCTCCGCCCCCTCTGACACCGCCTCGGGCACCGACGTCACGCTCGTTATCGAGGCCGTCTCGGGTGTGGGCATCTCAGACTCCAACTACGTGGTGGTGCGCTTAACCGTTAATGCAGGGGTATAAGGGATCACAGGCCATTAAAGCACTAGGTTCTTCCTTTTCTGCTTTTATCTCTAATCCTTTCGCTGTACTATGTGACTAGAAAGGGATATCTTAATATTATATCTAGTATGAGTAGTAGTATTAGTAGCATTAGGTAAGCAATTTTTAAGTAATTGATAATAACTTTAATTATTAATTAATAAGTTGAATGCTTTTTTCCAACATCACATTAACACAAAGACTGTTATCATCTGACTGATGGGGGTTTAAGTTTCTTACTGTGCTCTGTGCGTCCATATTTAGGTCCTTGTGTTACTACCGTTGCTACTTCGTTTGACTAATTTGACTTTCCTGTGTCCAAGGTGATGATGGACGTCACCGCCCCGATCTGTGAGGAGATTAGCGTGACGGCTAACTGCACTGGCAACTGCAGCCTGCAGACGTTGGAGTTCACGGCGACCGTGAGCGACGGCTCCAACGGCACTGGGGTGGACCGTGTGTCCGTGCGCGAGGCTCGTGGCACCCTTAACGCCACCACCGCCCTGGGATCCGCGGTCTTTAACGTCACCCTGGCAACCTTCTGCACGTCCTGCTGCTCGGCGGAAGTGGTGCTGGTAGCCGTGGACAGTGTGGGGAACGTGGGCACGTGCTTCATCACATCAGGGGGAGAACACACACTTCGCTTGTCTCTACTACCTCTCTGGGTTAGTACGGTGCTTAGTATGCTGATCTCATATAGGTAACAACAGAAGGGGCCCCTGAGCATGGCTTGTGTGATAATCCAATCAATATTCACATTATTACTTTTTTATTCACTGTTTTATTTCTATTAAACAGAAAAAGGCCACCTTGCATCAAACCTTTATAAGGTTTAATTTGAAGTTTTCATTTGGGCCGCACCCTTAAAGTAATATTGAACCCTGAGTGAAGCCTGCTCCCTACTACAATTTACTCTGTTTTTATTTATAAACACAAAGATCACAAGATGAAATACAGCACATCAGTGACTACACCTGCCCACCCCCACCCAACCTCAAACACCATTCACCTGACCCAATGACCCAAGACTCAAATGAAATAAGAGAAAACAAAAACTTACACTATTCAAAGCATGCCATTATTATGACTCAATATTAATGAGCTGTAAGTCACTCAGATATTATATGAACTATTTCTATGTAAATCAACTTAATAAAAAAAAGAATGTATTGGTCTAGTATTTGGCCTTTGCATACACTTTTATAGTTTCGTCATATCTCAGCTATGAACGTCTGTTCCAAACTTTGTTTTAGGACTAAATGTGAAACATTGGATGTCCATAATGCATCACTGAATCATCTCACCTTTCACTTTTATGTGTTCATCATTTGTTTAAAAAGTTCAATATGATTTCTTTCCATTTTTTTCTTTCGATTTCTAACAATTAAATAACACATGAGCTTTCTCCCTTCTTCATGTCTTCCATGACGAAGGAATAATATAACATTGCTAAGCACATGATTGAATTCACTTCACATCGCTCAACTCTTTGAGGGTAGCCTAGTATATGCAGTGAGTGTCTGGAGGGGGGTCTTGTTAGCCTTTAGCCCCCAGAATAAGGATGAGGTCATATCAAACACTCATCACGCTGTCCTTGTCTGGGATTGACCCCACTTAATATTACCCAGCTTCCCACTGTGCCATGCATTAGCCCCTTAGAAGTAAGAAATGTATTCTTGCTACCACTTTTGTCGCTAACAGGCCTCTTTGAGTATTCTGGCTCCAGGACAGGCTCAAGAAAATGGTAGTCTGTGTCTAGGAGAAGACTAACGTCTCTGACTACAAATGATGGAGCAGCTCTACAGTTTGAGATCCACCCGTTAAGTAGGGCCTCTCTTTCTAACTAAAATAGGCTTATATTGACAAGATTAAAGGCTATCTACCCATACATAAGACAGAAGTGCATCCAAAAGTGAAAGAAAAGCTGACTATGCTATTGTCATTTTTTGAATGCATAACTTTGTTTTTGTTTTCTGCTGTGTTGTTTTTTCTTAAATCACTTTAAAGGTGAAAAGTGTATTTTTTTTATTAACTGTCAAAAGCCATGCAGTTCAATCGCTCAAGGAAAGTGAAAGGTCATATTTTTTATTTTTATTCTTGCTATCTGTGAGTCGGCCAGAAAATATTCAGAAAATGACCCAAAATATCGGGAAACACTGCAAGCCTCATTACCCTAAGGCTATAAGCACTTTTCTCTTTGACAAATAAAAAATGACATAGAAACTTTAGTGTATGTCAGTAAACATTTCTTTCACATTGACATGTCGATGGCTCCTCCGCAAGCCCCAAACCTGCTCACTTCTGCTATGGCGATCTGCCAGAGATGGCAAAAATCATTTGGGCGCTTCGCCAGACACGCAGCAGCATCCTCGCTCACGCTCTTCAAACCCGCCTGATGAAGAACCAAATGCGTAATCTCATTGGCTGACGGCATTTGGGGGAAACGTTGACATGGACTATTGATTTCTCTGCCCTCCTCCTGTCAAGCAACATTTTCCCGTGCGCAATCAAAACCAGAAAACAATTGATCTGGCATTGGCGCAGGAATAGGTTCTATTTTTTATTTATTTATTTATTTATTTATTTATTTATTTATTGCCATCCCTAGCACTGCGGTCAGAGTTTGCAATATTGCCCTGCAGGGATTCCGAATGTGTCAGTTCTCCGTCTTTAAAAATTCATGACATCCCTTGATGGCTTGTCAGCCCTCCTCACAACAATGTAATATCTTTCTTTATTTATATTCTTCCCGGCCAAGAGCTCACAATATAAACAGCCCCTCTGAGAGGCATGTCTAGCCTTGGTGGAATCACTGGGGCCATAACTTCAGTTCCCTGGGCAGAATATTTTAGCTGCATCTCGTAATCACTGCGGAGTCCCATAAGCTGCTCTCATAAGACGTTGGTAAAGACACAACACTCCACTCATCTCTAGCAAAGCTGTCAGACTGTGTGCTCACTGTCAGCACGGCATTTGTGCTGTTAACAACGTTCAAAAAAGTGGCTAAAATCATCTTTTTTGTTGACTTGTCTATTTTAGCCTCAGTGCTCTCTGTCATCACTTCATTTGGGATGTTTGCTTTTACGTTATTTGTATAATTGACACGCTTTTATCCAAAGCTACATACAACACAAGGAAATGCTATATTAAAAACAGTGGCTACATTTTTTGTTGTCGTATGGTTGACGGATCTATTTTAGCCTCAGCGTTCAGTACATACACACACACACACCCTTGACCTGTGATTGTGTGGCCATCGTGTACTGTACATCTCCCTAGTGTTCGACATGGTCACTCAGAGTTCTCTATTGATCGAGCGACTGAGCCTACAGCAATCTGTTTATGAGTCGATCGTAGCGTGTTTTTCTCAAGAGCTATGGAGACATGTACTGACTTGTGCGCCAATAAGATGCATTCATCACGTGTGTATGTGTAGCCTATATCCGTCTGTGTGTGTGTGTGTGTGTGTGTGTGTGTGTGTGAGAGAGAGAGAGAGAGAGAGAGAGAGAGAGAGAGAGAGAGAGAGAGAGAGAGAGAGAGTGTCAGCAGCCTCCCCATGTCTTATTGATCTGTGTTGGTATGTGTCACTGAGCCCAAGTTAAGCTAAGCCAGCTCCCTGGTTCACTCCTATCAGGTGGCCACAGCTCTGGCTCCGGTGCCTGAGGAGGTTTCGGTGGAAACCGAGCGGTCAATACCCATAAATACACACAACCACACACACACACATTCACACATTTATACAAACACACACACACACACACACACACACACACACACACACACACACACACACACACACACACACACACAAGCACACATACTGTTCCTCTCTTGGAGTGTAAGGCCAGTATGACAGTGAGCCCTAACTAGGGGTCCTGATTAGAATCTTTCCCCTGTGGTTTTCTCTGTGACCCCCGTCTGTGGTCTGTCCAGCCGTGTGGGCTAGCATCCAGCCAGGGGCAGGCACAGAGATTTGTTTATCTTTTTTTCCCTTCCTCTTTCTCTCGAACTTGAAACTCCTCTTTAAATGAATAATAAAAAGAAAGAAAGAAAGAAAGAAAAAGCCTGAGGCCCTGTGGCTCACTGTGTCCCTCAGTGACTAGTCTCTTCTTTCTTTTATTTATTTATGTATTTGTTTATTTATTAATTAATTTGTATGCCTCTCTTAATGAGCTACACCAGCCATTGCAGTGTCCTTTAGGTCAGGGCTCGTTCTCCTTGCCTCCTGCCCAAACCAAGTAAGGGATAGTATTTCTGCAAGCGGCTCATTAGAAGTGTTTCAGAGTGATGCTACAGCCCTTAGCAGGCCTCAGGCTGCACTGCACAGCCTCACTCTGTCAGGAGCTATTCCACGATAATGACTGCCTCGCAGATATCGACATCGATATCCTGCTTAGTTCATGGCTACCTACTGAGGATATCAATAACATGGCAATGAAGCTCTGTTTATCATTGCTTTTCATCGTCATTTTAATGATTAAGACAGATGATGGCTTCCGCGAAAAAGAGTCTGTTAACTTACAGATCGGCTGATTGGTTAAGGCCACGTTCTGTCTCACTTTCCTTGGCAGCAGTCTTTTATACTTAGCAATGGTCCGTTATAGAGCTTAGGAATCTTCTTAATCATTTTCTTAAATTTGTTGTTATAGTCCCAATGAAATAATAGGGATTTAAGTACAAATTTCTTCATAAAAATGCATGGTTGGTGAATAAGGTCCAATCAATGTCTTACCATGATCGCATCCTCTCCCTTTCATACACAAAGAGAGGATTAATATGGTTGTCAAAGACATCCACCAACTTCATGGCAAATCATTTGGTGTGTTTGTGTGGCATGAGCAACATCAGCCTATGCTGTTCTGACGGGTGAGCGGGTTCACTCCCCATGTCAGGAGATTGAAGCAGCAGCTTGTTACCAAGGTGCCATGCTTGTGTGTGTGTGTGTGTGTGTGTGTGTGTGTGTGTGTGTGTGTGTGTGTGTGTTTGGTGACTCAATCTTTTTGTGTGTTATCTTATCCCTCCATCTCCATCTTTGTCTCCTTCACTCAGATCATTAGACCTTCTCTTACTTTTCTCTCCCTATTTGTCTCTTTTCCGTAGGTTTCTTTCTCTCTTTCTTTCTCACTCTGTCTCTTCTCTCAACATTCCTGTTCCATTAGCTTCTCCATTACTTTTCTCTTCTTTTCTCCAATGTCTATCCATGTCACTCTTTCTTCCCTTTTCTCTTGATAGATCGTCCTTACTCTCTTTCCCTCTCCCTCTCTCTCTCACACACACACACACACACACACTCTCTCTCTCTCTCTCTCTCTCTCTCTCTCTCTCTCTCTCTCAGTCTACCATGTTCATTTGCTCCCCCCCTCTCTCTTGGTTCACTTTAATGATCTCCATCTCTCCGGTCTCCAGACCCCCTTCCTGGAACCTCTCTCCCTCTCTCTCTCTCTCTCTCTCTCTCTCTCTCTCTCTCTCTCTCTCTCTCTCTCACACACACACACACACACACACACACACACACACACACACACACACACACACTCCTGCTTTCCCTGTCACTAGTTTTCCTTCCTCTCCACTCTCTCCCCCTCCATCCTTTCCTTCTCTCCCTCCCGCAGAATGGGAGATGAGATGAGAGTGAGATCTGAAGGCCTGGCCATTGGGGAGCTAATCTGTGAGTTGTGATTACTGGGGAGACCAGGAGATGTGTGTGTGTGTGTGTGTGCGTGTGTGTGTGTGTGTGTGTGTGTGTGTGTGTGTGTGTGTGTGTGTGTGTGTGTGCGTGTGTGTGTGTGTGTGTGTGTGCGTGTGTGTGTGTGTGTGTGTGTGTGTGCGCGGAAGGGGTTGCTGAGCAACGGTTAGAAGAGGAAGGGCATTGGAAGACCAAGGGAGAAGGGTGAAGACAAGCAGGTTTATTATTTTATTTTTTAATTCTTTCATTTTTTTCAGAGGTGGTTGGTTGAAGTTTTGGGAGGGAGAATAAGAGTTTTTGCTGGTTGAGAGAGATGGAGGAAGGGCAAGGAGGTGTTTGGTGGTGAAGGGGGAGGGAGGATGGGGTTGGTGTTTGAGACGGGAGAATAAGTGGGGAGGGAAAAAAACAAGCAGGAGAGGCCAAAAAGGTTGAATAATAATTGGGCGACAACAGACAGCAGAGGAAGGAGAAACAGAGAGAGAGAGAGAACGAGAGGGAGGGAGGGAAGGAGGGAGATGGGGAGGAAAGGAGAGAAAGCGACAGTGGAACAAGGGATGTGTGCAGATTTGTAGTCACTTTTCTCTCAGATAGAGGACAAAAACACGGAAGATCAAGGATTTGAAAGTTATTTTTTGGGGGCTATTTCTGTTTGCTTTACACTTCTGAAAAGCAGAAACTAGTTGTAAGCCGTTCTCAAAGGCAAACACACACACACACACACACACACACACACACACACACACACACACACACACACACACACACACACACATCAGAGTGGATTGGACTCCCATCTCACTGAGGAGCCCAAATGTTCTTATACTAAAATGAGCTGCATCCTGTTCTGCCTGCAGCTAAAACCAACTACTGTCCACACAAATTTTGTCTGCTGCCTTTGTTAACTTGCGTCTGTTTAGCAGGAAGTAACTGACTGGAGAGTGAGCTCAGTGAGTGTAAGAGCACTCACTCTGCTGACTCGTAAAGATTTGAAGAGGAGGGAGGAGAGAGGAAAACGAAACGAATGGAATGATAACACAGATGAAGGCAAACACATCAGAAAAGACTACCTTTTTTTTTTTTTTTTTTTGACGCCTCCAAGGACAAAGCTGAAACTGAGAGACGGGAAGAAAGAAAGCGGGAAAGCGCACAACAGAGAGAGAGAGAGAGAGAAAGAGAGAGAGAGAGAGAGGGAGAGAGCTGGAGGGCTTATCGGATAAAGCAGAAGCTCTAGTGGAATGGATGTCTTGCAGGAATAGAGGATAGCAAAATGCCAGCGGAATGAAAATACGAGTTAAGTGATGAGAAAAGAGACCTGATCATTACCCAGAACTTGGAGTAGAGGGACACACAGCTGAAGAGTTTTGAAGCATTCAACAACAATAAATGAGTGTTACTCTCTCTCTTCCTTCTGACTGACTCATATCAAACTCAAACTAGAAGGGAGGCGTTCTCAATCAGATGCATCCTTCCTCATCCTGACCACTGAAACAGAACTACGTGGTCATAAAGTGCAAAGCTGTACAAGTATATTTCATCAGCACATGTTGACAAATGACGATCTCCAAAATGGAATGAGCCATTTTGACGATAGCAATAATCTGTGGTGCTGATGGATGGTGAAGTTGTATATTGGGCAGGTGTCATCACACTTCAGGGAGGCACGCTTTCTCACAAAGAAACTTCCCAAAGATTTGTTGAATAAAACATAACACGTTTCAACCTGCCATCTCAATGCGCTAACAACATGTCAAAATGAGGCATATTGTGCAGTAAGAATGAACAATATTTCAACATCATGTTTTAAATGTTTTAATAAAATACTAAGTGTGCAAAACATAGGCTACATTTAGTCTTTTTGAACAGTGAACTATGACAGTGCCTGCAACCCTGACAATTATGGCCTACAACTATTTATTTTTAGCTCAGCAATTTTTCTTTTTTATGTTATGAATTTTAATCAAAACATCATGAATCTTGTGAATGATAGGTCATTCCTTAATGCAGCTAAAATGTACATTTTTTTACTTTATTACTGTTATAACATGATAATTACATAGTATTAGCCTATAATTATCTGTTATAACTTATGACTGTGCTTCACTGTGACTTTCACTGTGCAAATGCAGCCTCTTTTTAAAGGCCACAGATGACTGGGAGGGAGGCTGCCCAGCAGATTAGAGAGTGTGTGTGTGTGTGTGTGTGTGTGTGTGTGTGTGTGTGTGTGTGTGTGTGTGTGTGTGTGAGAGAGAGAGAGAGAGAGAGAGCGCTACTTGTGGATTGGGAGCACCTTTGGGGCGAGTTATTTGTTATCTCTCTCCGCAGAGGAGGGAGTCGGGCCCTAATGAACTCAGAGAGCTTCGGCTAAAATGGGAAGGAGACTTGGAGCTGTGAGTGCATTTTTACTAACTCAGTCACTCTCTCTCTCTCTCTCTCTCTCTCTCTCTCTCTCTCTCTCTCTCTCTCTCTCTCTCTCTCTCTGTGTGTGTGTGTGTGTGTGACAGAGAGAAGTTGAGGTGAATTGAGATTCAGATTGAAAGTTGCAAGTTTGTGTTAGGGTTATGAATATCGGAAAAGGTGTGTGTATGTGTTTGTATGTGTACCTGGCTGCCTAAAGGATGAGACAGTCCTACAGGAAAAAAGAATGTGAAAATTTTAAAATGAGAGTGGTGCATGACCAAGACTCCACCCCCACCTCTCTCTCTCTTTTTTTCTCTCTCTCTCTCTCTCTCTCTCTCTCTCTCTCTCTCTCTCTCTCTCTCTCTCTCTCTCTCTCTCTCTCGTTCTCTTTCTCCTCCTCCACAGTGAGCATAGGAAGACAAGGTCAGACTGTAAAGAAACGATGCAACAGGTGACTGACACTCCCCTAAAGTGTGATAATAGATGAGGCCACAAAACCACCCCATAACCTATAACTAAGAGATACCACCCCAGAAACCGCCCTTTCCCAATACACACACACACACACACACACACACACACACACACACACACACACACACACACACACACACATCTGCTGGAAAGATGAAAACGCAGCAGGCTCTAACACTAGGCCGTTGTGTGAGTGATTAAATGGAGAAGGAATCGGTTGTAAACAAAAAGCCTGTTGTTCCCACGGGGACGGCTAAAGGGAATAAAAGATGGCGTCTCAACACCAGCATAGCCACCAGAGAACCCAGTATGATGGCTTCTTTTATTCCCACTGGCAGAACTCATGCTGGCTTCATAGGGTTGTTAAAACAAACTAAAAAACTGCAGACGTGCTCTAAATGCCAGTTTTGACGCGGGAAGCAAAGGGCTGTTCGATTTTTTTTTAGAGTTGAAGTTGAGCGAAGCTTAAAATTTGCTGTTGAAGGCTTTAAAGTTTATTATTACAGAATACTTTTAAATCTCACATGCATCTCAAAGGCAGCTTTCATCTAGGGGAACTGAGTGACACTGGAAAAAGTGAGGTTGTTCTGAAATAATTACATATTTAATCACAGTTCTTTTTAGCACCGGGAGGCAGGTGCCTTTGGAGTCAAAACATAACTATTATTTTGTCATTCAAAAGTTGCGAGTGAGTGTAGAAGATTTAGCGAAGAGAAAATGGCTACGCACAACCACCTGGCAAATTTCCAATTCAGATAAATCCTGTCATTACTGTCAGTTTCAACGCCTCATACAGTATGTAACCACAAGTCAAATCAGTCAGTAGAAATATTTTGAAAAATTCTGTGAGTGTATTCCTTTAACAAAATGGATTTTATGGAGAGGAAAATCGCTGATTCCAAACCAGCCGTAGGGGGGATAAGTTTCCATTCCTACGTTTCATAAATTTCTCTCAAAATGAATCCTGAGTCTGATGAATTTGAATCAGCTCAGACACACAGACACACACACACACACACACTCAGACATTTCACACTCCCCTCTCCCTTACACACACACACAGCCTTGGATATCTCCAACAGAACTTTGTTGAGATGTTTTCAGAGAGATAACTGACATCTTGAGTCCTGTGTTTAATGTAGGGAGTGAACTGGCTGGTTGCTTTGTGTTTGTAGAGTAAGTTGTTAAAGGAGAAAAGCAGAGTGAATCAATTCATATCATATAAAATTTGATACAACATAGACAGAGCAGTGAACCAGCAACTAACACTAAGTGAATGGGGCATAACAATTTACTTTCAGTTTCATTTCATTATGCCCCATTCAGTCAGCATTAGTTATTGGTTTGTTAATGGGTTTAGGACCAATTTTCTCTTTTTTCCCCTTTTCTTAAAGACAGCATTCAGGTACCTGGAACAACAGGGTGACTGCTGTGAGGGTATTATCCTTTATCTTTCCAGCGGTGTGATTTCAGGGACTCAAGCACAGACGCCGCTTCAGCAAAACCTCTGCTGCAAACATCACGTGTGTGTGATATTTGGAGGCCAGACAGGGGTTAAGCTCTTCTCTCTCTCTCTCTCTCTCTCTCTCTCTCTCTCTCTCTCTCTCTCTCTCTCTCTCTCCCTCTCTCACTCACACACAAACATACTCCTTGTCCTCCTTCCTCTCTCTCTCTCTCTCTCTCTCTCTCTTCTCTTATCCTCCTTCCCTCTCTCACTCTACCCATCCCATTTGCTCTCCTTGACCCGCTCTCTCTGTCTCCTTGTCCCTCTACACTTTTCTCTCTCCCCATCTCCTAATCTTTCTCCTTGCCCCCCCCCCCCCTCTCTCTCTCCCCCCCCCCTCCCTCACTGGTGTGTTGTTCTGGAGTAGACTGCTGTGGCTCCAAAGGCTGTATTGATGAGTGGAGGCTGTGGAGAGCAAGTGGCTGAAAGTGCCTGAACATCCCCTTCCTCCTCAACCCTCCTCAACCCCCTCTACTCTCCTCAACATGCTTCTTCATCTGCTCTTCTGCTTTTTTCTGTGCCTCCACCACACACACACACACACACACACACACACACACACACACACACACACACACACAATGTAGACACACACACACACACACACACATGCAGACACACACATGTAGGCAAACACACACACACACACACACACACACACACACATTGGTCTCCGATCAATAGCACTCTCCTGAAAGCAATATAGCCTGTTGAATGGATTGTGGGACCTCTGACATTGTGTTGTTTGTATTTGTCTTTCCCAGTCTCATTCTCCTCCCCCCACCCATCCACCCACCCATCTCTCTCTCTCTCTCTCTCTCTCTCTCTCTCTCTCATAGGTCTGGCTCACAACACACCCCACCTGACACACAGACTAACTGGATGTGTCCAGTTCTCCCACCTCCCCCTGACCCCAGAGCAGTTGAGAGTGGCTTTGCTGTTCTATATGCTGAAGACGGTCAGCAATGCACACACATGTGGCTTAGCTTTAACACACGTCCACATAAAGACCACATTTGATTAGCCATCATCATAAAGTATTGATTGACTCATTC
>JAODXP020000033.1:329593-342093 GCA_027497455.2 Sardinella longiceps | reverse complement strand
TTCGGGCCAGAAGTGAAGTTTCCTCTGAGAATGACATAAAGTTAAGCTCAGGTGATTGTTAAGACCACTTGGAATTACAGTCATGGTATTTATAATTCTGCTGAATTTAACATTATGAAGTTAGTAGCTATATCTAACTATAATTAGGCTATATTTATTGGAATTTTGTAGATGTTTACTGAATGATTTCAATGGTATTTCGATACATATAATACCACAATAATCCACAATAAATACAAATTAATTTATTTCCAACGAGATCCAAAATCAATTTGTCCCTTAATCCATGGTCAATGGTCATGCTGGTCAGTGCTGTACACTGTTTTATGACTATACTCAGCCCAACAGTGAGCAATTTTGTTTCGCCTTTTTCGATGTCATTCTTTCCTCCCCTGCTGGGGCAGTTCATCTATACTCTCTTAGCAACCACGTCAAGCCCAGCCCTCAGACCACAGCACACAACACACAAGAGGAAGAAATTACAGCCAATCACTGGGCTTTAGTTTACCAGCTTGGACTGGGGCAAATCAATAGCAGCCATTTTTGATGCACCGTTTTGTTAAGAGAGTTTCTGCCGAGTCCTGTTTGTTGATTGTGTACTGTGTGAAAGTGTGTAAAATAAGTCATTACGATTGCAAGTGTTCAATTCACTGCACACTGGATCTATTGGTTTTAATGGGAGTGAGAACCTTGGAGTGGGATTATTTATTTATTTTGCCTTGCCTGGCCTTCACAAGTAAACATGAGCTGAGTTTGTGACTGTTTAAAACACCAAGTTTGGTCTTAGCAGACCAGCAAACAACTGTAGATGACTGTTTATATACCTGTAACCTATAGACCTGTGTTTCAGATTCATAATTGAAAATATCAGCAGCTACACCTAAGCACCTTCAAACAAAATCGAATGTTTTGAATAACTGTTGCAGAAATGAAATTAGTCAGTGAGAGGACATTGATTATTCATTGAAGGTCTTATCTCAACCCTGACTTCAGCAGAATATTACTTTGAGGAAAAATAACCAATGGCATGGCTCAACAAATAAAATGTTTAAACAAGCACATATACACATGCTACAAGAAAAGTGTGATTTAAAATTTTGGTCCCATGTAAACTACATTCATCTGGGCCTTGGCCTGACTCATTTTCTCTACTGGCCTGCCATCTTCTCCTAAGGCCAATTATTATAAAAAAATATATTAAAATTTTTATTAAAATAAAAAATATATATATATACTGTAGGCTCTAATGCAGCTTCGGACGCAATTGTCCCTTTGACCTTATGTTTGATTTGTATCGTTTTGCAGACATACAGCTAACAATCAAAGTCCTTTAGCACTTTAAACTCTTACCTGACAAGCCTCTGATTTGTTACCTTTGGGAAGCCCCAACAGTCGCAGATTGGAACCAGTGATGATCATTTATCAGTAGTGTTGACTAACAATGTAAGAAACGCTCATTTAGTTTTGGTTTCGTTTGACATCATGGCACTGTTCTTATGATAATGTTCTCATGTGCTGTAGCTGCACCCGGAAAACGATAGAGAGCCTTTATTCATCCCGTAATGAGATATTTAACCATCGAAGATTGTAAATTAACCTTCAAATGTTGCCTAGTTTGCCTTAAGCTATCTTGAAAGACGTGAGATATTTCATCTTTGTCTCCGCCTTCTGGGCTTGTTGTGAGGCCACACCTCTATAGCACTGTTTATTTCTCTTCTCTTTTACCATCAACCTCGCCCCAAACCATCCTCCATTACAGCCTCTTTCTCTCTCTCTATTTCTCTCTCTCTCTCTCTCTCTCTCTCTCTCTCACACACACACACACACACTCTTTCTTTCTCCTCTTTCCTCATTTCCCTCCTCTCCCTCCATCTCACATGTTTAATCAGTTCATCAGACTGCCGTCTCTCACAGGGATGGTGGGGGAAGGAGAGGGGGGGTCGGGGGGGCGCTGAATTATTGATTGAGGGGGCGAGGATGAAAAGGAGGTGAAGCAGTGCCGGGAGGAAAGTGAGGGAGCAAAGAGAGCAACAGGGATGAAAGGAGAGAGAGAGAGAGAGAGAGAGAGAGAGAGAGAGAGAGGGAGGGAGAGAGGGAAGTAGGGATTCCTGGGGAGAGGTGATGAAAAATAGGGCCACAGGCCATCTTGGCTTTGCAGGTAGACGAGGGGGGAGATAAGAGGTACAAGTGTAAGAATGTAACAAGAGACTGAACACGGAACTAGACTGTCGAGGAGTTATTAACACCCCGCCACACACACACACACACAAAATATTCTAAATGGTATATCAACATGGGAAAAGGTTTTCAACTGGTTTTGTGTTTTCCTGTAGTGAATTCATATGCATGCATAGTTTAGCACAGGCCTGGGCAAACTAAGGCCCGGGGGCCACATGCGGCCCGCTGAGCTATTTAATCCGGCCCGCGGAGCCTTCCCAAAGTAGAAAAATTTATCTTTTAGATTATAGGCCTAAATTATCAAATGTGTTGTATTCATAAAATACAAATACATGTCCTCTGAAGAAAGTGAGGCTGCTGGTTTGAGACTTTTTTTTTTAATTGCCAATTTAGTGGCATCAACCGGTTGACGATTAACACCCGGCCCATTAGTGAAAATCTAAACACCAATGTGGCCCTTCGACCAAAATAATTGCCCACCCCTGAGTTTAGCATGTAACATTGTCAACACATAATGTGGTACTATACATAATGACTATGTAGTCACATGATCTAGACCTGCTTGGTTAAAGAACACCTTAACCAATAGGTACTGTGTCTTAAAGGCTCCCCTGCTTGTTCCTTGTCTTCTCTCAGCCAAGGTCACCCACACACACACACACACACACTTCATTCCCCTTTTTTCCCTATTTGAGTGACAACCGTGCTATTGAGATAGAGAAAATATATTACATGTTCATTTTCTTCGCTTTGAAGGGGCCGTTGTTCACTGCGATGCTGCATAGCGAGCCAATGCCCCCCCACCCCCACACTTACTCACACACACACACACACAAACACACACACACACACACACACTCAGGCCATGCATTATCATCTCACTCTCTAGCGTGCCCCTGCTGATCACTCGACCGCTTTACCAGAATTGGCCCGTCTCAAATGATTTCTTGGACAGCTTCAGTGCTCGCTCATCAGCGCTAGTCGATGATCAGGCGACCGTGGACGCTCGACGCCACTGGTCCACGATGAGAGGCCACTTGAGCTCTCCGTCATCGCTCCCCCTCCCTCTCTCCTCCCCTCCCTCCCTCTCTTCTTCTCTTTTCTCCTTCATCCTTTCAAGATGGGGGTGCATTCTTTCACGCCGAGCTGCTGTAATAACTTTCATTACGGGCGAATCAATTTCACGGCGTTTAGCTCTGGTTTGGCGCGTGCAGGTTTCTTAACGCAGCTGAACAGGAACAATAACAGTAAACAGGGGGAGTTATCGGCCCTCGCTCTTTATCCCCACCTCCCTGGGAAGGTGTGGAAGCTGCGACGTAATTGGCAAACAAGTTACACCATGTATGGGGTACTATATTTGTGTGTGTGTGTGTGTGTGTGTGTGTGCATGTTTGGAAGGGAGAGAAAGAGAGATATAGAGAGAGAAATCGTGAGAATAAGAAACATTAGATAATGAATTTAGGATATCCAGCCTCACACCAACAAATAATCTCCAGTTAGAAAATAAATGACTTCCGTCTGCCATGATTTGATAGCTTAAGAGGACATGCTGTTTTGTTTGTGGCCGACGCTGTTCTAGCCTACATTATTGAACTTCAATTTACATGATGTTGTTGTAGTAGAATGCTGGATAGAGATCTATGGGTAGTTCAAATTAATGTTATCCTGGTGTTGAATGAGAGGGTCTATCAAACCCAGATGTCCCGCTCAAATAATTTGTTTTTATTTATGTTATTTATGTCTTTATTTGTTTTTGTCTGCCTAAGCAAACAATGACTCTGTAGTGGACCGACAATAACAGCCACCCTGCGTAGTTCCCTGCACCAGACAAGTGCGATTGAGCACAGAGTGTTACAGTTCATTTGGGGACACTGTGTTGTTGGTCTACTGGGGCCACCAGGCTTTCTTTTCATATCTCCCCTAACTATTGTCTACCATCTGCTTGTTTATTTGCATACAGTACTTAACTGTTTCGTGAGGTGCAGACAATGTCCATCGAATGGGGAACCATATTCTGTCTTCACTGAGGGGCCATTTTGGCCAACTGCAGTGTTGTTCCAGTCAGACTCACATACCACAAAAACAAAAGCTAGAGACTGAAAGAGAGCCATCGGTCACCCCGTAATGAACCATTTAATCATCAAAGTGACTTCAAGGATGGTAAATTAACAGTAAAAATGTTGCCTGGTGTCCCTTTAAGTGTGTCCTATTGTTCCCTATACACATCTTCCTTCTTCATCTTCTTTGCCCGTCTTTATTAAAACTCTTCTATAGCCAACTGCAAGGGCAGCAGTCGGGGTGTATTTTTAGATTGCGGTGATGACATTTATGTGCTGATACATATGTTCCCTCGGTAAGTGGCGTATGTACTCTCTGACATGTAATAAATCTCGCTGCAGAGGCTCATGGGTCTTTATTTCTTGGCTTCCCTCCCGGTCTGAGATGCATCGTATGGCTACCACCTCCACCGTCTTCAGAAACTTTCCCCACATTGAAAATAAAATCAGCTTTTTTATGGAGATTGATTTCTATTTCTGTCTTCTCATACATACAGACACATAGGTATCCTGAAGTGATCGTGTTGGTGTGCTTGTAGTTTCAGATTGAGTGAGAAGTGTCCTCTCAAGCTACAGTATTTGTTGTGTTATGGGGCTGTTTGCAGAGAACATGTGATTTCCTCCAAGAAGCCGTTCAGTTTGTTATTATGGAACTCTCTCAGTGTAAAAACCCAAACACAAACAGAAATGGAACTGAATTGTAGCATGAGAATGAGAGTTAGCTGTCAGACAGTTCCATTTCTGATTGCGTTGGTTTTTACATTGAGAGAGTTAGCTGAATTGTCGCATGAGAATGACAGTTAGCTGTCAGACAGTTCCATTTCTGATTGCATTGGTTTTTACATTGAGGGAGTTAGCTGAATTGTCGCATGAGATTGAGAGTTAGCTACATTATATAATACAGTCATTGGTACTCTCTCGCTCGGCATCATATTCTTTCAGTTCACCTGTTCACTCCAGCTTTCTCCTTTACTGACTGAGCATTCTACCAAAGATCATGGAATATTGACCCGATTCTGCTCTATACTGACACCTACTTACCTTTGTACAAGTGACAGATAGTATTTCATTCTGCGCTCTCGCTACAAATTGTGCCAAACAGCAGCATCATCCCTCTGTCCTTGTCTGCTCTCTTTCTCCATTACTCCTCTATCCCAGGATGAAAGGAGGCCTGTGATATCTTTATGAAAGGACTTCCATGGATTCTCACAGCGCTCAAATGAAGGGTGAAGCTCCGCTGCAACTTTGACAAGGTGACAAAAGGCATCAGATTGCTCAACTAGAATGTCTGAAGGTGAAGTAAAAGCTACTACAATGCCAGGGGTGTTCAAAAATTATATGGGAGGTGGAACATTGTATCCTGGGTGCTACGGCAAGCCAAATGAGCATTTATTCTGATGTCTGCATCAGGCATACATGTCATATGCATGTACAGTAACTCAATTTTGACAAAATAGTGAGTGCAAAAATGTGCACTAGTGCATGCCAAAATCTGGCTTCAAAAGTGAACTTGTCAGAGCTAGAAATGTACATACAACATGTCAACGGATCATAGCAACGGATTTTTAGAAATATCCAACCCACCACATTTTACATGTTGCATACTAACATATAATATATTTTGGGTCCAGCCTTTATTTTCTTGCATCGATCATGACCCTCGCCATTATTGAAGGTGTTGTTATCATTAACTCAGGCCAGTTGTGATTTAAGGAATTACAGAAAGCTAGGGTTTTCAGTTCCAATTTATCATTCTCCTTGGTGTGTCCATTACATTCCTGCCGATCCCTGGCATCAGTAGCAAATGTCACTCATCCAGTCTGACAGAGGGGTCACAGAGTCAAAAGGCATTAAACTCTGAACTCAGTAAAGGGCTGGATTGGAAGGGATAATTAAAAAAAATCCTGCGTAATGATGTGACCAAGTCGCAAGTGTTGTTTATCTTTAAACAAGTTTCAAAAGTTTTTTTTTTTTTTTAATTAATTCAGCAGTTGGCTTTAAACACTGTAGTTTGAAGAGTTGGAAGACATATCTGAAACCTTTCCCGCCTCTGATAAATGGACATGGACATCTGTTTGGCTAGAAGGGCAAATATGGTGGAAGTAAGCAAGTAGCATCCTGGGAAGCAATTAATGAATGGATTACATAGTACTCACCAAACAGGTACATGGCCAGCCTGACCAGGCTGCCCCTCAGTGGATAATCATACACAAACAGCCTATGCTGGTTTGGGCCTTAAAAATCCAAGACGAATGAAAGCCAAGAGGGATAACTTGCCTAAAAGCTAGTTCAAGAGGAGACTGACTCCCCATGTTGCCTTAGGGTCTATGCATCTATTATGCATCTTCACTTAGCCATGTTGTTCCATCCATGGAACGAACAGGATAGAAAGAAAACACCATCCAGTCGTTTTGAAATGATTAAATGGTAATATATACAGTATAGCTGCCATTTATTCTAACCCCTCTGTGCTGTGCAGGTCATCCTGCACTCTGAAGGCGGGGCTTCGGCTGAAGAAATCCAAGCTTTTATACTCAGCTTGCTTAAATGTTTTGCCAGGATCTCTTAACCTGCCTTTAATGTTGTCCATTGTAGTATTTTTACACAGCAAATGGGAGCTATCCAGATTTACTGTATATAGGTTGTTGCTTCATGGAGTTTAATAAAAGTCCAATAAAAGGCTTAAAGGTGACATAGAATGAATAAATTGAGTATTGTACCTTGTCTCCTTTAATTTCATGGGTTAAAAGAATAATAAATAAATAATATAAAGACAAGAGGTTAATGTGACTTAAGGTTAATGTGACCTGAGGGCAGTCATATACTATATCATATCGTCATCATCTTATGTTTGATTCATAGCTGTGGAACCTTCTGGACTTGACCTGATGACGTACAGCATTGATCTGAAAAGGATTATGTGAATGATGCTGAAAATAGAAATGCAAATGTTTTACGCAGGAGATATTTATAGAAAGACACACACACACACACACACACACACACACACACACAGCTGTTATTTTCTAAGAACAGATGGACAGTGAAGGAAGAGGTGACCCAAAGGTCAATGTGTTGAGTGTGAACAAAGATATTTATCACCTAATTTCGAATAACCTCAAAACTCAATAAGATAGCCACATCTTTGACAGGTGAGAGAGAAATAAATGAATTGCTCTACTCACCTCTCTCTTCTCTCTCTCTCTCTCTCTCTCTCACACACACACACACACACACACACACACACACACACACACACACACACACACACACACACACAGTGTTGGGGAGTAACGGAATACATGTATTCGGAATACTGTATTCAGAATACAAATTATGAGTAACTGTATTCAGTTACAGTTACAGCTTAAACGGGTGGTATTTAAAATACAGTTACTTTGTAAAAATCAAGGGATTACTCAGCGATATTTTACAGTTTCTTGTGTTTAGCCATCCTCTCGCTAATTTGGGTAATTCCCCGCATTGTCGGAAACTAAGCCAAACAAAGCGCAATAATATCTATTAAACATCCTCCTAACTATGATGTTAGTAACACAACTGTGCCTTGCAAATTAAATGCACCCCACTCAGCGGCAAGACAGATATGCCTGTTACATATAATCATAAGCAAGTAGGCCTACGACTAAATAATAAAGCTGGCACAATTAGAAATAAAATTAGCTAAATAACATTTACGCATTCTGTCCATAGACTGAAAACTGAAAAAGTTTTTGAAAGTAGCCCATTTCAGTGGCTGAAACCTCCAAATGCAGTTCACGTTTGGGAAAATGTTTTTTTGGTTTTGCTAGGTCCTGTTAATGCAGAAGGAAACAAACTTTAAGCTCATCTAACTAACAAAAAAAGTGTTATGTTTCCGAGGTGTTATGTTTATGTGGCCGAGGCCATACTGCCCATGTTGCCCTTTAGGATAACTTGTCCTTGCTTATGTTAACAAACCCTAATATCTCATCTACTGTAAAGGTATGTATTGGAGACTGGGGCTGAACAGCCAATTTGTTGATAAAAAACAAACATTTGCAGGATGTGATTGCTACATTCATGCAGTTGTAAAAAGGCGTAACATTAAAAGTAATCCAAAGTATTCAGAATACGTTACTCATATTGAGTAACGTAACGGAATACGTTACAAAATACATTTTGGGGCATGTATTCTGTAATCTGTAACGAAATACATTTTAAAAGTAACCCTCCCAACACTGCACACACACACACACACACACACATTCCTGTTTATGGTCAGACAACAAATGACAGTACACCAAGTCAATTAACTCATTGCCAAGTCCAGACTTGACATACAACAGCTATACAGCATACAGCAGCCAAAGCAGTCCTAAGGGGCTAACCTGTGTTTTGTTATGTCCGTGGAGACTGTTACCACAGAACCACACCAACAATAATCACATATTCCTATTAATAATAAATGCTTCCATTACAGGGCCTGGGACATCTAATCTCGGGCAGAACTCAACATCATCATATTTACGATGTAGTTGTTTCCAACACAAGTCGTGAACCAACACAAGCCATATTATGTATGTGTGTTGTACCTGGGGAACTCATTTCAGTGTTGGGGAATTCCGACCTCTATTGCTCAAGCTACTTGAGATTAGCCAATACTGAAGACGCAAGACATTTTGGTCCAACCATATAGGTTTCCTTGAACAGAGAATAAGCCCTGACAGTTAACCCAATGGGGCAAGTTCAAAACTATGTTTTCAGCCTGAAGCCATGCTGGAATTCCCCTTTAACCTGTGAGCTTATTGAAGAGATGAGTAATTTGTGGCATTTGTAGTTGAACTACAGAAAAGTAGTTGTTATATTCAAACCTAATTTGCAACGTGGGTTGAATGATGGTGATTGATCCTGTGTGGCCCAGAGAAACTCATCTGTCACTTGACCTTTGACCCTTGACCCCTTCCATATCAAACTCTCACTCACACCCCTGGGCATCACACACCTGGCCCAATAGATATAGAACCACTACTACTATATAATTCTGTGCCTGGCCCAACATCTCGTCCTGTCACCTCCCATCACCTTCAAACTCTCTTTCTCAAGAGGGTCATTTCAAGCTAAGGCTTCACATGGAAATTATTCAATGCCAATGCCAAGCGCATTCCATTTTCACTGTGGTTCGCTCACGTTAATAGTCCCACAGCGTGATTGGTGTCGCCCGTCCCTCCTTTCGTCTTCACCGCCTGGTTGGGAGCAGAAAATTGAGGCCAACAATTGAAAATGAAATTGAAAGATTTGTCCCGCTGCAGGCTTTCTGCCTCTCCCCTTGATGATGCTCGCACAAACCTATCGAACAGATCTGCTGTCGTTTAGATAAGAGCGCCCTCCCATTGTTTCCTTAAATCCTCTATTTGGGCCATTGCTTCCCCACAGCTAAAATCTGTTTCAGGATTGGATATTGAAGAGGAGAATACATTTAAGTGCTCTGCTCTCCGCTTGCTAAATATTTGATGTGTTTTACTGTTGTCTATAGGATTTATCTCAGTTGGGCTGTACCTGGTAAGTATTTGATTTAACTGCTATTGAATTTCATTTAGGGGTGTGAGGGGAGGGAGGTGGGTGTGGGCTGTACCTCAGTTGATTAAAATTGGTGCCAGTGTGATATTTTGAAATACTGAAATACAACAATATCATGAACATTGCTTCCTTCACAAAGGAGCATTTGAATGGGAAGGCGAGAGACTCTATTTTGTTTCTCACTCATCTCTGGAGCTCCTGAACTCACTTGAGACACTTAATGAATGCTAAGCAGGCCTACTGTGCAGGAACCAGCAGGAACCATCGGGGACGGGAGCAACACTCTGGCAGTGGCCCCAGTGTGAGCGCTATGACCAGGTCTACCAGGACAGGCATCCTCTCCAGGGCCTTCCTCTCCAGTTCATCTTGAGGCTGTATGGATAAATGTGAGTATAGCACAAGCATACACATACACACTTAGACTTATCCTGATTGAAATCAGCTGTCTATTTCCCAAAAGCATAGTTGCCAACTAAGTTGCTAATAGACGCCAGAGCAGTTTTGACAATGTCTTTTCAATGTGTTTTCAAATGCCATAACTGGCTCTGGCAGTGGAATAATAGATTAAGTTGATGTATCAAACTATTACCAAATGCCCCGAAGCAAGGCAAACACTTTAAACCTTGTAAATTAAGATTTTATGTGTTGTTTAGTTTTAACAAATGCGGATACACATCTGTCATTCAACACTGACCATCCTCTGTTACTATATAAAGCCCCTCCTATTCTGGATTAGTGGTTCTGATCAGACCTTGGGTTTCTAGTGATTCTGAAATGTTTGCATTGGCTAACACATGGTGGGAAGGACAGTGCAACTAGCATTCAGTCTAACTAGGTTGTGTTTGCCTCAGAGTCCAGAAGAGTGAGGATGTAACTTGGTATCATACTTGAAATAGCTTAATAACAGCAAGCTAAATATAAATATGAAAACATCCTTCACATGAGCACGTCTGTAAAAATACCTGCCTGTTCGTCATGACTATTCTGACAAAGTATGGTTAATATATATATATATATATATATAATGTATTTTATATATATATTTAAAAAAAAACAAAAAAAACATATACACTCTGTATATATGTGTTTTCCTCCACATATCTTAATTTTCAGTGTTAGTTTATTTTTATACATATAAGTAACTCAAAAGCAAAACCTTCTCTTGTTAGTGATGAGTAAGACCTGCGGTGGTTGTGTACAAAGGAAGGAATGCAAGTGTACCCTATAGGAGAGACAGTATCATGGGAGCAGTACTGCTCACAATGCTGGAGGTTTGTTTGAATACGCAGCGCGTCGGGGGAATGGGAAGCTTAAATGGCGTTTCATTGGCATGTACAATGCCTCGGCAGTCTCCGGGGAATAAGGGTATTCACCATCCACCAGTCACAAACAGCACTAGGAGATTTCTGACATTCTCCTCTACCCCCAAGAGACAAGTGATTTCTTTTTTTCTTTCTTTTCTGTACTCCTCTATGTGCAAGTGGTACCAGAGACAAATAGCATGTCGGGGGAGTTCTTTCAGGGCTACACTACACCATCAGAATCTTCCTCTGTTATATGGAACATAGGGACAAATATGGCTTCTTGTAAGTAGTTTGATACAAACATCGGCCATTGTCCAGTAGCCAGTGTCTGCATTTGTATGCTATTCAAAGCAATAAGGTCGAATGAAAAAGCTAAACAAGGCTCAGGCATTTGAGCTATGCATTAGGCCTATGGGTGATAAAGCTAAAGACTGTGCAGTATAGCAAGAATAGCTTCAGTGATGCCGTATGCTGTCTGTTCTTCAGCAATATGTGATGTTATGTGTAATATCTTGGTTGCCAAGATAATGCCACCTTTTGATGTGGCAAAGCAAAACACGATAATTCAGTGTATTCCAGTAGTATCGTTGGTAAAAGGCCACTTGTCTGCAGAATTCTGTGTTTGTATTCTCCTTTTCATCCATGGCTCACTGTAAACATTCCTTCTCTGTCATCATCATGTTCCCAACAATACGGCAGAGCAGTGGACCTTCTCTTTTTCTCTTTCACTGCTTTCACTGCCTCTCTGCTACACACACACACACACACACACACACACACACACAAATATATATGACAGTGACCTTTTGCGTCTAGATGCCTTGCAGCTTTGAAATGCGCTTTTTATTAAAAACAACTCCAAAGTCAATCAACTAATAAATGACCACCGTATGTACAGGATAAAGGAGCTCACGGCGTGAGTCTAGCGGAAAATAAAGCACATTGATAGTGGTAATGGACCGGTGTGGGAAGCCACACATATTATATGTTCTTTCTGTAAGATTGGATTGCTGTAAAATCCATTATCCTGCTTATACCATGCAGAGAGTCCACACTTCCATTAAGGAAATTTGCTGATATAATTTACATGTTTTTCATCGCTAAGTCGCACAGTTTGGTGATAGAATTTAGACGTTTATTTTCTAACGCACACTGACGTGCTTCTTGTCTTACACAACAACATAACATCCCTGAATTCAACCAGGGTATAGTATGATATGATAGCATGACAAAGCTCTGTTCATTTTGGCAGGCTATCTGATCATAGAATTAGTAATGAGACCAGGGAACATGGGTAAAAGATAAAAAGAATAATTATTGCTACACAGTAGCATAGCTCCAAATACTGTATATAATTGACAAAAAAAAATGACTATAAACTGGCAGTTTCTACAGAAAAAAGTTT
>JAODXP020000033.1:319593-324593 GCA_027497455.2 Sardinella longiceps | reverse complement strand
TACTGCTTTTCAAATACACTTCTAATACACTTCCAATACACATGTGTGTGTGTGTTTGTTGGATGTTTGAGTTGGTAAACAAGTTGGGAGTTGGATGATGGAGGGAGAAAAAGAGAGAGAGAGAGAGGGATCAAAAGAAAGAAGGATCTTGGATACTGCCTTCACCCCATGGAATAAAACTGGTGGCTAGTGTGGCATCTGAAGTGACAGACAACAACCCTGAAGCGACATGCACACACATGGCTTGCCCGATCTGGGAACTGGACCCCCCCACGGCACTGGAAGCAATGGTTCGCCCCGCCAATATCTGTCACTTTACCAGGAGGGTAAACCCATTTCGGCCGGGACCCCCGGGGATAGACATATATCTCGTGCCATTGTGTGCATGAAATGATTTTTTTCCTTTGTTTTCATCCAGTGAAAAAGAATGAGAGCACAGAGAAGAAAAAGAAGAAGAAGAAGAAAAATGATGAAGAAGAGGAAGATGAGAAGATGAAGAGGACGAGAAGGAATGAGAAATTGGTCTCTGAGTGGTTCATTGAGCCGAGGCTAGATGAAGCTCATCATTCATAAGGGGCTTATGACGCCGCTGGCGCTGTAATTGAGAAGCCCACAGAGCATCATGGGACCTGACAGAGGGACCGTAATGTCATGTTACGCTGAAGAAGTGCCTCCCCCTTTGAGGGGACGCAATCTGATTTACGGATGTAAAGGCCATAAGCCAAGACTAAGACCATGGACGCTCTGCACATTATGGCTCAAAATAGAAATGGCTGGGGAGTTTTGTTCACCCTTTCCAATTGTGCACTGGTGCATTGAGATGGTCCATTAAGCCTCAAAGCCATTAGTTAGCTGTCGGTTTCCTATGGGCTATTGACTAGGCTAACTATTGAACCCCTTTGTAACTATACAGTCAACTATACTGACGTGATTAGAGTCTGTATGTACTTTTGATCCCTATATCAAGTTCCTACTCAGCATAGATCCCTCATAGAGAACTGTTTGGTATAGGCTGGTGGGAACTGCAATTCGGCAGGATTGTTTTAATAAGCCTAGTTTCAAGGCACCAAGAACGATAACTTAAACACAGAATAGATATTGCTCTAATGAATGTGAATAACAACGTCCACATTACAAACTTATAGGATATTGTTGAGCTAACTTTCAGAATGATCAATAGAAGGATCGATTGAACAACAGTTAGCTGATCAGACATAGCATTCATTCACATAAGGAAAGACTTTTTATTATTGATCATTTAAGGCACACCGTTACATGATAGACATGTTCCTAGTAAGTTCCTTGTGTGAATTGAACTTTAGTCTGGGTGAGCTCTTCCAGTCTGCTTGCACATTTGAATTTACTGTGCAGAGTTATCTAGCAGTTCTCCAAGTCTATGATTTCCATCACCACAGCCTCAGCATTACATAAATGAGACAGACTTGTATCAACCTTGAGTAAACAACTCAATTTTAAACCTCACCTTGTTTACGAGACCTTTGAGAAGATTGAGTGAGGATGTAATGTAGCACATTAAGTTTAATTTCACTGCTGGAGAGGAAAGTCAGAGGTGAGCATAACATCCCCAGAGTGATCCATTCTCTTCTGAGAAATCAGTCATGTACTAACCAGTCTACCCAGTATTGTCATAACTCTATTACTAACCTCAGAAAACCACAGTTCGGAGAAAAGAGAGTTTTAAATTAAAGATCGACTCGGCTATACAACACTTAAATCCCAATCTACGGTAGCTACATTGTGTCTTTTATCTGACTGCAGACATCAACGCTTGTGAGAAGTCTATTCGGGCTTTTTCACTGAGGCCTTTTGGTCCCTGATCACATTAGGTTGGTATCGATAAGAAAACAAAGACAGGCTACTAAAGAACTCTCTTTCCTTCTTTGTTTTTCTTCATGGATTTCTCTAAATCTCCCTCCCTCCCTTCATCTATCTATCTATCTATCTATCTATCTATCTATCTATCTATCTATCTATCTATCTATCATTGACATCATTGTATTGTTGTGCTACCACACACATGAAGGATTGACTTGAAGAGAGAGGCTATCCCCTATAGAGCCTATTTACAGTATTGAGAGAGGCCCGTCATCATGGCTGGATCTTTCATCAGCCCTCCAATCTGCAAACATTTTTGTAGTCTTTTTCCTTTAAGAGTATAAGATCAAATAAGCTACATTAATTACTACTACAATACCCAAGTGCCCTGAGAGCTTAATGCCTGTAACCCACTCCCCTTAATTAATTTGAGATGGTAACTTCCTTCACATCATCTGGAAGACACACACACACACACACACACACACACACACACACACACACACACATTCACACACACACACACACACACACACACACACACACACAGCGAGGTCCCAGGACGTTTGTTTCCTAACAAGACAAGGGAAAGAAGGAGGGCACACTTAAATTATGCAGCCTCCACAAACTGTGTGCTGAGGAAAAGACGTTGGAGTCTTCTTTTGATCACGGGACGAGACGATCGGACCACCGCCCGGGCCAAACCAGAACTGACAGCCGCCTTCGGGCCCTCCCCTAGTTCTGCTCCAGGGCACCAGTGTCTCCTGCAAACGACACCGCAACAAAGAAGAGAGAGAGGTAGAGAGGGAGAGAGAGAGAGAGAAGGGAGATATGTTAGCCTGACGCTAATAGCAATAATGATCGCAACACTGCCGAAGTAACCTCCAAAAATCAAATGAGCACGATGCCGCTGAAAAGAGCTCCGAGGAGAAAACAGGTGATGTGTCATAAATGATTTGCCTGCTGATATTTATACTCCCATCGTTATTAAAAAATGAGACGTGCAAGAAAAAGAAAGTCAGCTTGAAGAAGAGAGAGAGAGAGAGAGAGAGAGAGAGAAGAGGAGGATAAGAAACAAGCTATGCACATGATGCCTCAGGAGGATCTGCAGCAAGCCTGAATACATTTGTCATCTGCGCGGCAAATCCTCCGTGCATACCCTGGAGACAGCTCTTCTTTTCAATTTGCCCAAAAGAAGTTGCTTAATTGCAACCACTAAGTCAATCATCCCCTCCCTATCCTTTCTTCTCTCTCTCTCTCTCTCTCTCTCTCTCTCTCTCTCTCTCTCTCTCTCACACACGCTCTTTCTCTTTTTTTCCCTCCTCTTCATCGCATCCTACATTCTTGTGAGGAAAACAGATAATGCATCACTTTGTATTAGCGCTTCATTTTCCCTTGAGGTTCTCTATGAAAATCAATCAAAGAAAGTTATTTCTTGGTGAAGAATTAGGCTTTTTTTTTCCGGATTAAAAATTACCTCCGTAGACATGCTTCCGTAAGTAGATATATACCTTTAGGGGGAGGTGAAAATGACTTGATTGATGGTCGAACTTTAATAAATGTGGTTTTTAAGGAAGTAAGTATATTGAAATGAAAAGCGACCCATGTACGTTTGGAGAGGCAGAAGCCAAATGCATAAGAATTAAACACGGAGCTCTTGTACAAAAACAAGTTATTTGTTGGATGGTTTTAAAAGTTGACTTCAGAAGTTATGAATTTGGAATAATAAATGAGGGGATATGCTTATAGAATTACTTACACACACAAAAGCAAATATCCCTGCTTCCTCACAAACTCTCTCTCTCTCTCTCTCTCTCTCTCTCTCTCTCTCTCTCTCTCTCTCTCTCTCTCTCTCAATTCAATTAAATTCAAGTAAGCTTTATTTGGCATGACAAATATTTTTCCACAATGTAAGACAACCAGAAGGCATTCAAAACTCTCTCTCTCTCTCTCTCTCTCTCTCTCTCTCTCTCTCTCTCTCTCTCACACTCTCTCTCTCTCTCTCTCTCTCTCTCTCACACACACACACACACACACACACACACACCTCAGACCTCCTCTTCCAGAAGCTGGTACCAGGGAACAACTGCAGCACCCATAGGACCCTGTGCAGAGGCAACAACTGTAGCACCCGACTATAGTAGCCATTGCACAGCAGGGAAACAACTAACTCTATGAGCTAATGAGAGCTATGGCCAGCTGAGCTTGTGGTGATACTGAGTGTCACACTTTGACTCTCTCTCTCTCTCTCTCTCTCTGTGAGCAAACACAGCCATGTCAACAACAACACCGGGGTCGACCCAGAGAAGGTCACTCAGACATGGGTCACTGAATACGTCTGGACAGCTCAGCAGACCATGGAGCTGCTGATTAAAACACTCTGGGGGACAAATACTCAAATAGTCAATTGCCAATTCAACTTTGTCTGGATTCTCCATTGGAAGTGCATTAGAGAGAGAGAGAGAGATTCTCTTTAACAGATGTTGAAACACTCATACAATGATCTCACTTTGTCATTTTGTCAAAAACAGATGTTTTAGGTAAACAAACTGCCAAGCAAATAAGTAAAGAGAGAGAAAGAGAGAGGTGTTATTGCAAGTAGTTTCAACAATAGCATCTTTGCGGCGGCATTCAGGTCAGGTATCAGGTACCACTGCCTGCCTGCTGTGACTGACACAAGTTGATGTGTTTATTCACACACTCTGTGTGCTTCTCTATGCTATGCTTCCTCTGGCTCCAGTTGTGTTGTCATCACTGTTGTGCTTGCATCACTTTCCCAAAAATTGATTTAGCCATAAAAAAGGCTCCATTCAAACCTGAGGAGTTACTTGTCAGGTCAGGATAAAGGCACACTTTGTATAGACGGGATTTGGGGAGGGGGGGAAGAATGAGAGAAAATGTTTTGCTACGCTGTCTGGCTTCCTCTTTGAAAACAGCTTGCATAAAGCCCCCCAAATTGCTATAATGCTCACATTACAAACAGTTTTACAATGATTTCTCTCTTCTTTTATGCTGAAAATAAGAGTAATTTTCCCTCACTGTAGGTTGAACTACTATATTTTAAGCATCGTCGCCTGCCACTGTCTCAGAGCCTCGCCCTCCGACAACAAGGGAGACAACAGAGCGCAAGGTTGCCAAGGCAACATGGTTCACAGCCTTTTCTT
>JAODXP020000033.1:312093-314593 GCA_027497455.2 Sardinella longiceps | reverse complement strand
GGGAGAAAAGAAACACCATTAATCACAGCCTGTTCTATAAATAGTCATGTAAGTAACCTTAGTGATGTCAGTATCTTTTCTACGTTGCTGTTGATCTTGCTGGTATTGTTCTGGCTTGTGGCACAGTTTTGAGTTTGAATAATTAAAAAAAATAAATAAACCACAACACAAAAATGAGAGTAAAATATGTACATAGTGAATGAACATGTAAATTAAGTAAGGTGGTGGGGTGCAGAGGTGCACCCATGGGAACCCATGGCTTGAACGCGCCCCCATCTCAATCCGTTCCTGTCTCTCTCCCCTGTCTATTCAGAACAGATGCTAAAGTAAGATGTTGGTTCTTCCATATGGGTGGGCTACTGGGCTGCTAGTGTGAGTTGCATCAGAGTTAGGCCATGCTAGCTGGCTGGCTGGATGGATGTTGTTTGTGTGTGTTTGGGGGCAGATGATGAAGGATATGTAAGACCATGGAGAGGGCCTTAGCAAACAGCTAACTAGGCTAGTCCTGCAATGCTAATCTAGGCTTTGCTTGTTTGATGATTGTGTGTGTGTGTGTGTGTGTGTGTGTGTGTGTGTGTGTGTGTGTGTGTGTGTGTGTGTGTGTGTGTGCGTAAGATAGTAGTACGATCATGTGTAAGTGAAAGTTTGTGCAAGAGCATGAAAGCATAAAAGAGAAAAAGAAATTCAGAGTTAAATGCACCAGAGAAAGTATGTGTGTGTGTGTGTGTGTGAGAGAGAGAGAGAGAGAGAGAGAGAGAGAGAGTGTTTGTATTTATTTTTGACTGTTTGAGTGCATAAATGCAAAAGAAAAAAAAATCTGTGCACAAACACACACACACACACACACACACACACACACACACACACACACACACACACACACACACACACACACACACACACTCACACACTCCGAATGCTTGAGAGTTTGTGGGCTCTTTGAAGTGAAATCTTGCTGGTATGGTGCCGAAGTAAAGATGCACATCCTCTGTGAATTTCCAATGGTTGCATCAGGCCTCATAAGACATGATTGCTAAGGAAAACAGATGCCTCAGAGATTTGTAAACATATAACCATGACAATCCCAGTAACCAACTTTCATACACAGGACTTCTGATGAAATTTCCGGAAGTGCCACCTCTCTATCACATACAGTATGGTCCATTATTTGCCTAAGCTTTGATGAATTAAAGAAGAACGCCAGTGTGATATGGACAGAAAAGTATATACAGCAACATCGTAAAAAAAAAAGTTCAAACCTTTGGGTGCATAAATTCGATACATTTGGGTGGGCCGGCGAAGACCGCTTGGTAGTTGTAGCTATGAGCTAGTAAGAAACTATCGGTAGTTAGATAACTATCATAGGTATGACGGTAGGGAGACAGGCAACTCTCTGTACACTTCAATGTCTTGTTTTAAATGTTGGAACAGTTATTATACTATCAAATTAGTGTGGGCCTACTGCAGCCGGTGGCGGTCCGCACCGCACACACACACTGGTATTCTCCTTTAAGAGAGGCTGATATATTAACTATTTAACACCAGAGGGTAAGGCCCATGTCCCCTTTAAATTGATAAAATTTATTTTTGGAAAAGTATAAACTCTCTGCATATTATTATGTTACAGCCTCCTTTTCTTTTGGTTTTATAAAGCAAGCCAAATCATACAGTATTCACGGTGGTGTATGTGGTAGAGGTGACATTTGGCAACTGGAGGGTTTCAGGTTCAAGCCCTGCTCCACCTGACCCCATGGAAGTGTCCTTGAGCAAACGTCTGAAACCCAAATTGAGCAGGTTGGCACCTTGCAACCTCCCACCAGTGTAAGAATGTGTGTATGAATGAGTGAATGTGAAACACACAGTACATTGTAAAATGCTTTGAGTGCTTGTAGGAATAGAAAAGCACCATTAAAATGCAGTCTAGTTACAATTTACTGTATTTCTTCCATAATTAAACTTTTTATTTAGAGCCCCTTTAATTGTTAATATCAGTGACAATTTTAAGAGATATTAAGATATTAAGTTCACCAGATTTTTTCCAAGTCACTGGTTCAGAACAGCTCTTCACTGCAGTGTATAAAACACAATTATATTTGCTCTAAACGGCGACATCCTCTTTGCCAGGGAAGAAAATAATAAGTCAGCAATCCAGGAGCTGCCAAAATTGCTATGTACCGGTAGCTCTCGTTTTAATAATTATCGTTGACTGCCTGCCACGATGATGTGTGCAAATCACGTTCCATTTAATGACAAATCGAGCATCCAGTCTGATGAGCATCCTGAGAGTGCGTGTTTGTTCGCCCTTTTGTCTTGGGCACCTCTCCATCTGCACGAGAAAGGCTCCTTCGCTCTGGCATCTCGTAATCAAAAGAAGATAAATGAACCCTAGTGGTAGTTTGCTTGTCGATGTTTGTTTTTGTGTGTGTGTGTGTGTGTGTGTGTGTGTGTGTGTGTGTGTGTGTGTGTGTGTGTGTGTGTGTGTGTGTGTGTGTGTGTGTGT
>JAODXP020000033.1:299593-302093 GCA_027497455.2 Sardinella longiceps | reverse complement strand
CTGCACTGACTCATCAGAGGACGTATAGAAATCAAGTTAAATACCAGTGGACCTTAACTTGACCAATGCAATAAAACAACAATATATGTATATTGACATAGATAGATAGATAGATAGATAGATAGATAGATAGATAGATAGATAGATAGACAGACAGACAGACAAACAGAGAGATACACAGATAGATAGATAGATTCATTTATGTAATGCTCAATGGTTGACTGTTCTTTTCTCCTAGGTACTCTGCCTGAGTGCCTAATAGCATCTTCTCCCCAGGACCTGATAACTCTCAGAGAATGTCAGGTAAGAAATTGTGTGCTCTGCTACACTTTTTTAACACTTTGACACTAGTGAGTGAGAGAGAGTGTATGTGTGTGTGTGTGTGTGTGTGTGTGTGTGTGTGTGTGTGTGTGTGTGTGTGTGTGAATCGTATGTCTCTCCATGAGAGAAAAAAAATAATCAGGTCTGGCATTCTGCAGTTTGCTGTTGCAATTTATTTATTCATTTTTTAACAAAGGATGCATTTAACACAACGTGCTCCATTGTCATTGTGAATGTATTAATACATCCTTGACACATGGCTTACAGTATATTAGTAGTCATCTAGTGAAAACAGCAGAACACAGTTCCCTGTTGGCTCCGTTCCTGTGATTCAAGTTATCCCTATGAAGAAGCTGGTCCACTCCACCCTCATAAGCACCACAGATGCATGTGATACAGTTAGTCAGAGATTCTCCTCTCACATTACTGACAGCACATCAGGTCTGTGGCATTTCGTAATTATCATTGGTTAACTGTGGAGGTACAGCACAGGTATTTGGGGTCAGATCATACCTGCTGAGTAGCACCTGGAGTTGTCATTTCAGTCCTACACAAGCCACAAAAAAAAGAAGAAAAAAAAAATGGATCGCAGTCGGCCTATATTAAAATGCCACATTAATAACGTTGAAACCAAGCCAATATACTACTAGAACAGTCAAAGGAAGTAGGTGACCAGGCATTCAGGATGACATTCAGAGACATTTTCCTGAAAACCAATGTCAATGTTACATTTATTTATAAAGCTCTTTATATATACAACAGCAGTCTACCAGAGCGCTGTGAAATAAAACAAACGCAGCCAATATACTACAGTCAATATCAACAGGGCTGTTACAGGACAGGCAAACCAGGCAATCGCTCTGTACTCTTGGCCTGCGGCCCCTAAGGACCTTGGAACGGCCCTGAGTATCAGTAAAATAAATAATGCTTAAGTAATGCTTAAAATAAGGTTTAGGCTTCAAAAATCAGAGACTAAGCAGGTTTTCTTGTATTTTAGGGACAGACCACCAAGAAGATATGAGAAAATCTGATCACTCCGATCTATAGAACAGTCAAAGCAGAATGTTTATATCTTTGCAAATTTTAAAATGCTATAAAATGTGTTAGTCAGTGCTCTAAAAATATTATAGACAGTGGATATTTTTTCGCTTTATTTAAATGAAATGTCACATATCGTGTGTCGACGTGGCCCAGGGTGTGAGTCAGCGGTGATAGCTCTGGATTCAGCCTTAGTGAAATCAATGTGAGATCGATAGTCACACGCGAAGGATGTCTTCTTCCGGATAATCTGTTAAGTCGTGCACATGTGAGTGTCTGGGGGAATGTTTGTCAGTGTGTGTGTGTGTGTGTGTGTGTGTGTGTGTGTATGCACATGCACGACCTCTGCCACTGGGCAATTTGCTATGCTCCATTTAGGCAGAATCACCAGCAAAACGGGCGAAAGCAAAGCAAACCGAGTTTAAAAGGAAGATGTGTGTGTGTGTGTGTGTGTGTGTGTGTGTGCATGCGTCCTGTCCTCTTTCCTCTCCTATTCTCCATGACCCCGTGCCTCCTCACAGTCCAGTGGACACCCATTTGCAGACTCGTAAATAATGCATGGACACAACATATGGACCCCATATCTCACAGAGTGGACATATATTAGTAACACAACTTGTCAACTCTGTGACACTTCTGCTGTAAATACAGATCTGCCCTCAAGTTCCCTATTTGCTGTAAGTGATTATGTTTATTAATGACATCACTGTCAGCTGAGTTGTCATTCTTTGTTCAGAATAATATAACCATGTAGGCGTACACCACAGAATATCAGTTCATGGCTAAATTTGCAGACTTTTACAAAAAAAAAGAAAAAAAAAACTCGTACGAGGAATTGCGTAATTAAATATTAATGACACTTAAATGTAGTTTGGAATGACTCGGCTAAAGCTCCGTGAAAATGGTTCGTTGTTAATCTCGGCATAGCCAAATTAGGTAAGCGTTATTAAGATAACCATTTGGAGTAATTAATTTACATGTGAGCCCAACCAAGTCTCTCCTTGCTTTTTCTTTAAAAAAAAAAAAAAAAAAAAAAATCGTCTTCTCTCCTCAGCTCGTGCTAGTGGAAGTGTAATTATGTAAATGGCACAGGCAGGCGACAGCCGCCTGCTTTTCCACACGCGATTCCACACTGCAGGAG
>JAODXP020000033.1:284593-294593 GCA_027497455.2 Sardinella longiceps | reverse complement strand
CTGCAGGGCTATGCTCTGGCGTCCCTATTAAAATTCCATGTCATACGGTAAGCCCTCAAGAATCCCCATAGGCCCGCAAGCATTAGTGGAACACATGTACACTTGGCTGCAAGTGAACATGCAGTTCCTTCTGTCAAAAGTGTGTGAGAGAGAGAGAGAGTGTGTGTGTGTGTGTGTGTGTGTGTGTGTGGGCGGTTTGGAGGCTTCTACGCAATATGCATGTAGGCCTCTCCCTTGCACGAATACACACATACACATACCCACACACACACACACACACACATTCACACATGCTAGGTGACAGAGAAATTTCCATCAGTGGAAGAGATGGTCCTCTCCCTAACGCTCAACAAATTAACCCCTCTGACCTACACCGTCCATCTAATCCCCCAAGGACACACACACACACACACACACACACACACACACACACACACACACACACACACACACACACACACAAATAACACACAAACATACACACACATCTTGATTGTAACTGGACAATGTCGCTGTCATCTGTTGATTCCTCTCACTCTCTCTCTCCTGGTTGTGTGCCTCACTTATTTGTCATTGATTGAGTGAGTCAGAGATTTGTGAACAGCATGTTGTTATGTCCACAAGAGCGCTGTGTCATGACCTTATTTAAGCTATCTCATCAGGACCTAGGAAACAGACAGACAAACAAACAACAACAGAGTCATTTCAGCGTGCACCACCAGTCAAGTCAACTACTGCAACTTACAGCTGATATATAATCATGACTACACAGAAGGAGAGTCATTATTTTCTTTTTAATTTGAAAGTGCAAAAAAATTACTTCTTTGAGGCCCTTCTGAGTACAAAAAAAGAAGAAAGAAAGAAAGAAAGAAAGAAGGTTTGTTCATTACAAGCAACTTCTGACTTTAATGTTTGCCTGTTTTAATGAGAACCAGATTTGAGTCCACTAACAAATCCAACAGTCATTTTTTCTCTTGTTTCCTGAGGCAATTCATCATCCCAACACTAACTTCTGTGCCCTCAGATGCACCTCACCTGTTACACACACTCAAACACACACACACACACACACACACACACACACACACACACACACACACACACACACACACACACACACACACACACATATCCATTTGGGAGTATGACCTGGAAATGCTGTGCCAGCAGAGCTCTAAGAATGTTGTCTCCACACTGTGGGTCCCAGAGACACAAGTGCAGGTCAGGTCTCTCTCTCTCTCACACACACACACACACATACACACACACACACACACACACACACACACACACACACACACACACACACACACACACACACACACAGTTGGGAAGAGCTTGGCAGGCAAAGCGTGTCAGGCTAAGGATGTCATGCCAGCGCCATGCTACGCTACGGAAGGCTATTAGTAGACCTAGAGGTCTGGCAGGAGACCAATGTAAATTACTGACCTGAAACATGTCACACACACAGAGACACATGCACACACACACACACACACACACACACACACACACACACACACACACACACATGATGCAATGTAAATGAGAAAAAGCAGGTTCATAGGAGCATGTGCATGAACGCATCAAAGCCTTATGAATTGGAATGGAGCATGCATGCATGGAAACACACACACACACACACACACATACATTCCCCTAATCCACTTATACCTTGTATTCTTATCTAATTTCTCTCTCTCTCTCTCTCTCTCTCTCTCTCTCTCTCTCTCTCTCTCTCTCTCTCTCTCACACACACACACACACACACACACACACACACACCCATCCCTTTCTTTTCCCTTTTCCTAGAATGTTCCATTTCTACAGACTGCAGGCACAACATGAGGGCATAATGGCCTGTAGAACACACACACACACACACACACACACACACACACACACACACACACACACACACACACACACACACACGCACGCACACACACACACACACATTTACATACATTCATCAATGCACAGACACACACAGGCAGATCGGCAGATACTCACCGCCGCTGCAATCTATTAAATAAATATATGAAATTATTGTTACAAAGCAAATCTTTCCTGTTCTCAGTGGGCAAGGTAAATGCAATTGAACAGAATCATTTTGTATGCACATGCAGTTAATGTGCTTAATGCAGTATTTCAAATGGCACAAAATCAATTTGTCCTGTGGCCTTCAGGCAAGATAAGATTAATGATACACTCATACATACAGTAGAATGGCATGAATAACCAATATTAAGCATAATGAGGTCAGACCAAAACAAAAAAAAAGACTTAAAATATATTTCCGAAAAATCTGCTACCCGTAGCCTAGTTGGTTAGTAGTGGATTTTCATGTTTTGTGTGTTGACGTAATCCCATGTTGGTGGTTTAATGAAATGAAATGTATGTCTCTGAATCATGTCTCCCAGTCAGCACACATACACTACATTATGCTCCTTACTTTCTCATTGATGATTGCTAATTCCCTCGTCAAATGTCACCGTGCCCTCTAGTCTTTTCTGACCGACTTTATTCTGCCACCACGCAACTACCATAACAATGACAACCAACATTTGTTTGTGTGTGTGTGTGTGTGTGAGTCTGTGTGTGTGTGTGTGTGCGCGCGTCTGTCTGTGTGTGTGAATGTGTGTGTGTTTGCGTCTATCTGTGTGTGTGTGTGTGTGTGTGTGTGTGTGTGTGTATATGTTTGAGGGGCTAATATACCATACTTCAATCTCGGTCATAATTGATAACTGTAATTGATGTAATTTCACCGTGGGTCTTTGAGAACAATTTCACGTGACCATTCTTGATCTCTGTGCGGCTGTCATGCTGGTCTGATGCTTCAGAGACATATTGAGGAGGGAATGACAGGGAAGAAGAAGATTCATTTCTTTTGTATCTTGACTTCATTTATCTGGGAGTCACTGTAACTGATTTTGGGTGCTGGCGTGAAATTAAGGGCCGTCTCTCTCTCTCTCTCTCTCTCTCTCTCTCTCTCTCTCTCTCTCTCTATTTGTCAGGGTTCACATCAGGTGTGTAGAACTCTCTCATCCCATTTATGAGTCAACATTGGGAAACTGGGCTGGGGGGGAGTGCAAACTTTTTTATGGAGTTACTCTTTCTGTAGGAGTGGATTTAATGGGATGTCCATTAAATGTGTGTGTGTGTATGTGTGTGTGTGTGAGAGAGAGAGAGAGAGAGAGAGAGAGAGAGAGAGAGAGAGAGAAAGTGTGTGTGTGTCTGTCTGTCTGTCTCTGTGTGTGTGTGAGTGTGTGTGTGTGTGTGTGTGTGTGTGTGTGTGAGAGAGAGAGAGAGAGAGAGAGAGAGAGAATGTGTGTGTGAGTGTGTGCATGAGAGGGAGTGAGAGAGGCAGAATCGTTGGGTGACGAGGGGTTTAGCAATAATAGAATGAACAGTTCCCATTGCAGTGAGGGAATAAAAGTGAGGGATCTGGCTATCGATATCCCATCTCCTCATCTGGCCATAACTACCTGAGGTGAGGTGAGCCCCGCTCAGCGCTCAGTCGCAGCAGCGACGGCGGCGGCAGCGGCAGCGGCTTCTCTGACGAATGGAAATGAGGTCTGGGGGTTTCCATGCCAATTCATTTCTTCTCCCCTCTGGCTGCTCCGCAGCGAATAACATTTGGAGTCGGCCAAATGACCATCTGATTAAAACTGGTCTGGGTAATGGTGTTTAAATAAATAAAACAAGCGGAGGTGAAAGTGTGTGTGTGTGTGTGTGTGTGTGTGTGTGTGTGTGTGTGTGTGTGAGAGAGAGAGGGAGGGAGGGAGTCAGGAGTGGAAGAATAGAGAGTATGAAAAGGAAAAGAGAGAGAGAGAAAGAGGAGGATAGAGGAAGAAAAACAAAGTAATGTAGGGGTGTAGGGGTAATGTAGGGGATAAGAGAGAGAGAGAGAGAGAGAGAGAGAGAGAGAGAGAGAGAGAGAGAGAGAGAGACTGAACGGCGAGTGTTGTATGCAATCTAATTCCAGTTGCTGGGCTAGCACAGTCATCTTCATGAGCACACTGCTAACACAATGAGCTGGAGGCAATAAGAAAGAGAACATGAGATGAGTAGAGAAAGAGAGGAGGAAGAGGAGGAGGAGGAGGAAGGGACAAAGAGAGCAGAGCTATAGGCAGCCCATTACAACACTTTAGTGAACTCAGTCAGAGCCCAATACACTGCTCAGCTCACCATTACTGCATGACTCAAACACCAGCAGTTTGCCATGAGGCAGATGCATAGAGCCCATGCTATGACAATCAGCATAAATGAGCATCATGGGGTGGGCTGACTGAATAACAATAACAACAACAACAACAACAACAATTATTTGTATTATTATTATTATTATTATTATTATTATTATTATTATTATTATTATAGTGAGACTAATGAATGAAGTACAGAGGAAGGACTCACATTACTCACCCATACTCAGACCCTTGTAGGAATCCTAATATTATCACGTCGCTGGGGAATGGAACGCTGATTGGCTGAAAGGGTGTGTGTTATGTAAGGGATAACGTTCGGTGAGGCGCTCATTATTGTGTCATATCTCCCGACAGAGTAATGTAGGGGTGGGCAATTATTTTGGCCGAAGGGCCACATTGGATTATAGATTTTGACTATCGGGCCGGGTGTAAACAGCCAACAAGTTGATGCCGGGAAATTGGCAAGTCTCAAATCAGTGGCCCCACTTTCTTCAGAGGACATGTTAACATGCAAGGTTAAAAGGGGGGATTTGTATTTCATGAATACAACAAATATGATAAATCAGGCCTATAATCTAAATCATCTTGGCTAAAAGAGAAATTATTCTATTTTGGGAAGGCTCCACAGGCCAGATTAAATAGCTCAATGGGCCGCATGTGGCCCCCGGGTCTTAGTTTGCCCAGGCCTGGAGTAATGCAACGCATCCCGACGCGCTAGCGGAGGTGTCACGTTCTGTTTCACTTTTGCTTGACAGCGCTCTGTTATACTTAGCAACGGTCCGTTATTAAAAATGATCAGACCGGTAGAACGTTGGAGAGTCCCATTGAGCATTCTACAGCATTATAAAGAGCCGTGTAATAATTCTGTATGACGCACACCAATGAAGCAGATCTGGTGGAAAAAGTCTAGTCTGTTCTATATCTACGCTCTTTGACTGGTAGCTAAGACAACCATACTAAGCAGTTTAACTTATCAACAACAATACTATTAGCTTGTAATCACTGCTAGGTTTTTTGCACGCTTTTGTTCTCTTTAAATTGAATGTTAAGTTGCAACCGGTTGATAACCTGGTTAACGGCCGATAAGTTGTGCTCTTATACGTAAATAATGAACTTAGCGAGATCAACTCTCTTGGCTTTCAACCTTGAGACTAGTTATTTGCCTCGCCCTCATTTTTTACTTATAACAGCACACCTCTTTGGCCATTAACCCTTATACCTTTCTAGTTGTTTAATATCCACGCCCTGTGTATTTAATTGTCTTAGCGCATGTGGAAATGGTTGATGCTATGATCACAATCAACATTATATCACTATACCATTACTGAGATACTGTACAAGAGGTTGTTTTCACCTACTAACCCGTTCATACTAACACTTGACTACAGTATTGTAGGCTAATTATGGGATGTGATAGCTGAAGGACACAGTTACTGTTTCATTTGTAGAACCTTAAAAATCCAGGTAACAGTGGTGACCATTACTGGTCCTGGATCAGCAAGACGTAACTAGCCGTGTGAGACGCACAATTTCAACGTTTTAGAGGCGTCAGCAGTAAAGCTCTCAGGGTCTGGATGAAAGCATGGAAATGGATTCAGGGAGCAGATTATTGGATTGTTTTGTTTTTGGACCTTGAAGTTGGTTCTTTTTTCATCTTTTTTTGTTGTGCAGCACAACAAAATCTACACACACACACACACACACACATATGTGCGCACACACACACACACACACACACACACACACACACACACACACACACACACTTAGGCACGCCTTTTCTGTTTACACTTTTTGAAGACCTCAAGAGCAATTAAGTGTATGGGGCTCAACTCTGTGCAGCAGAACATCAGCATCTAAGCATTCTCCCTGATTACGCTTTTAATTGTGCTAAAATGAGATGTAATATCAGTTAAATGAGAGTTAAATTGTCACCCTAGCTAATGTCATTAGCTGCTGTCTGGTCACCCCCAGTTAGTGAATGCTTTTAAATAAATTGGCAAATAAGCAAGCGGGGGCCTCGCTTTTCAATCTTCAGTGTTTTAATTAAGGCCTTAGAAAACTTTTAGCTTGATTCAGGCAGCAAGTATGCTTGCACACACACATACCCACACAAACTCAAGCGTGCGCGCGCACACACACACACACACACACACACACACACACACACACACACACACACACAGAGAGAGACACACTTGCTGTAGGGTGCCAGCATAGCCCACTGGACTGGGCTTTGGTGAGCTCTGACCTTGACTCTAAGGTCATGAGAGACACATGGCAGACACGCTCTCAGACGAGAGAAACTCCCCTCTAGGGCTAACCCTCTGCCAGGATAAACAAATCTAAGTGCTGCATTAACCCGGGTGATCCCTGGCACTCACCGATGAGTATGCTGGAATACATTATGCCTGACCCACACACACACACACACACACACACACACACACACACACATACACCTGTGTTACATTGTGAATATTAGATGGAGGTTTAACTGCTGTACAATGTCCTCCTGGGATGCTTAAATACAAGTAGATGTAATACTGAAGACTTTCATAATGACATCTGACTCTAGCTGAATCTATTGTTGTGTAATAGAGTTTTTTTTATATGACTGTAAAAGGTTGTGTAATAGTGTGTTGTGTTTTTTATATGACTGAAAAATGTTAGCCACACACAGCCAAGGACAATGTTGATTATTTATTATATATAGCAATCCATTTAAGAATCCAATCATTATAATAAAGATACTTTCAAATTTGACATTCTTTCCTCTTATATTGACTAATAAATAACACTATATCACAAAAATGAGTCCATTATTTTAAACAATCAATCTGCCTTGTTGTATATCCCTAATAAATCACTCCACTACTGAACAGTAATGTGGACCTAATATTCAATAAATCACAAAATAACTATGTAATAAATAAATAAATAAATAAATCACGTACTGTAGAATCAAAGTAATATTCCCTGAAACTAAAATACTGTTCCATTAAAAATCACATCATAATAAGAAAAAAGCATATAACACAAAAGTGGTTTAAAGTGAAAGTGGTATGCAGATGGAGGGGAAACTTAATCAAGTTCTCAGACATCACCTGTCTGGGCTGAAGCAGACGTTCTTCCAGAAAGTACCGTAGGAAAAATCCATTTAGCCCAAAGTAAAGAGCTGAGCCGCTGTTTAATAATGACTTCTGGGTGTCTGTGTGCAGTCTATATAGGACAGTCTGTCCGTGTGTTAGCATCTAGCATACATTTCTTCACACACTGATGCCGGGCCACACACACACAATGTCTTTTTCATGCACTCATGACATACAGGTATGCATGCATCCCGTAACACATGCACACACATACACACACACACACACACACACACACACACACACACACACACACACACACACACACACACACACACTTGTTTCATTCTTTCTTCTTTCTGTGTTTTCTTCCAAACACAGCTTGTTTCATTCTTTCAAACACATACTGAATGCATGTACCAAGAGATATATTCTAACCGTTTTTCCTTTATGCAAGAATCCCCCCCCACCTCATTCTGTATGCTAAGTCTCACATACACAGACACACACACACACACACACACACACACACGTCTATTCTGCTAACACCCCATCGATTGTTTCAGCTCAGGAAACTAATGACCCCCGGTCGGCCACAGCTCAGTCCGAGGAAGATCGATGCATTTCTCAGAGCTGCGGTCTCCCACACACACACACACCGGTACCCTGCTCCGGCCTAGTCATCATGAGGGAAGGGAATGCGGTTGGAACCTCCCCCACCCCCAACAATCCCCACTTGCAGTGGACAGAGTCATATAAAACCCTGACGCATACTATTCACCTGCTGGCGTTCTAAGAATCCAATCACCTTCAGACACAGACACATTGGCTCGTCCCCAGTGAGTATGTTAAGCCCCTCTGCACACAGACGCTACTGTAGCATCAGTGCACATCACACATGCATATCAGCCCTGCTATATTCAACTGAAAAGCTTACAGATGGACGAATAAACAATGAAAGGTATTGAGCTGTGTCACATAGAATGTAATGTAGATGGTGGCGGTGAAAGGTTTTAACATCGGTGGATGGCGTTACACTGAATCTAAGTAACGTAATATTGCTCAATTAAAAATGGAGTGCGATGCACTCATGTTGCCACTGTTGAGCCTTTATTGCACTGGATTTGTCCTCTGCAGAAGTGACTATGAGTTTGAATCTAATCTGGTCTAATCTAATCAATTAAACAATTAAATGTAATAGTGGATATTGTGTTGCAAGGAATTCCTTCAAGATTCTATCAGTCAAGGGATGATCCATTTTTTTTTTGTAATTATTCAGCAAGCAATCGTTTTTCAATAACCTGAATCCCAGATCTAGCCTGATTTGACCATCCGCTTTCACATTGTTTGTCATGCGTTCGCATGGCTATCCCAGACCCTTTTTTGAAGAGAAACGTACACCAAGGGGATGGATATTACCAGGCTAAAGTGGACCGCACACCGGCTCTAACACAGTGCTGAGCACTCCGCTTCCAACATTCTACTCCAAAGCCTTCCGCCATCGATTGTGAATTACAATTGAAGTCTATTTTGTCGGAGCCGCCCATTGACATCTTAGTTAATTTCACAGGCTACTGTACTAGATTCGTTCGAAATTGTTGAATTCGAAAGTGCTCCGCAGTGCTGTCGGAGCCGGTGTGCGGACGGCTTAAGGCTCGTGGGGCTCATTGCTTAATCATTTCCATTAATGTGATGTAAACAGAATGGAAATTTGTTTGGGGACAAACTAGGATGTTCAGGCATTGTTTTGCAGTCATATCAATCGGTTACACCTCGTAGCCTTGTGACCACTTCAAACATGCATTCATTTTCTATAACCACATGCCTAATGTATTAGCCTGGCGAATGCCAAACTAAAAATCACGAGTCATATTTAGTCTGGAGACCTACCTATTGCATCTCTCGTAGCGGAAGCATCGTTTACGATTGTCCTGAGCCATTTATTGTGCGCTACGAATGTCTATCATAGCGTCTGTACATAGCTCAGAGCCAATACCAGAGCCACCACGGGGCGTAAAATGCAATCGAGGGCTGTACTAGTCCCTTTTTGTTCTGTGATTGGATACCGAAAGCAGGCAAGAAAATCGGCCATGGTCACCATGCTGCTTTGCAGAGTGATAAGAAATAAGCACGCAAAGGAGCATGAGAACTCCCAGGCTACTAATGTATAGCGTTATTTAACAAATAAAGCTATCCATTCACAGAACCACACATGTCAGTGGATAAAGTACTTCTTTGGCTGTTGCACCGTGAGTGAACGTGGCTTGCTGTTTTATGTGCAATCAGTGGGGTAGTTTGCAAGACCAGTGTGGCCATTGACTACACACTAAATGTACGTTCTACCCCCAGATCCAGCAAGCAATCTTTAATTCTAACTGGCTGTAGAATGTATGTGGCACATACACAGCTGGAATCGCTAAACTACACTTAACGATTTGCTAAGATACGATTAAACATTACATCCTTCTAGACATGAAATCTTTGATAAATACCCCCTACCAGCACTTTGTGTGCATGTGTATTAAAGGTGTATGCCACATTGTTGTAACATTAGAGTGAACAGTATGTACTGTATGTATGTATGTATGTATGTGTGGATGCTTGTGTGGGTGCTTGTGTGTGTGTGTGTGTGTGTGTTCAGCACACAGACCTAGGCTTTAGCATCCCCATTAAAATTCCATGTCATAGTCATACGGT
>JAODXP020000033.1:274593-279593 GCA_027497455.2 Sardinella longiceps | reverse complement strand
GACCCAAGGTTGCATAAGAGAACATATGATTTAGGTGTGCTAGTGGTGTGGTCGTTGTTAATGAAGGCACCCTTTTATGTGATGTTGACAGTAAGTACAGAATAATTCCATTTCACAGATTGTTTTATACAATAAAAGACTACTGTCTGTGTACGTCGCACAACAGAGGCGTCTAATGATAAAAATAAATGTTTGTGTAAATGATTTGTATTTAATGTGTTCAGATATGTAAATTACATATCATTATTAATGACATTTAACACATTTTTAACACTAATTATTATAAAATGCCAGTACATGATATCTACACACAAGGCAAACTGGACTTCAAAGTAAGAAAGAGCTAGAATACTGTACGTGCTGAATCAATCTGAGCTCTGTCTTAGCATGACGTATCATTTGAACAGGTGAGTAGATGCCCTGGAGTTCATTTTGAGGCTTTCAATTGATCAATTGTTGTGGGATTTATGCAGCATTAGCTTGAGGTTTGATACATGACTGACTCTGTATTTGCAATGCTACGCTATTTCCACCCACTATTGAAGTTGCATAGCAAACCACAGGTGCGTAAAAGCTGTGTGCAATTGTGATACAATCCCCCTCTCCAACATCAGTTGATGTAGCCTATGCAAAAGCCCTTAAGAGATCAGGTGTTGCATGCTATCAACACGTTCATGTCTTGAATATCCCCCAATATCCCAGGGGGCATGGATAGCATCAGGTGTGTGATAGTCGGTCACGCACACAGCCCTCAGTCAGATGAAACATGACATATTCATTTGTTATGGTAGAGTGCAGACTATCTGTGGGATTTGATATGGCAGGGCACATAGAGTCTAGTGATACAATACATAGTCATAGCAAACACCATTTCATGAAGAGGTATCCATTTATATCTGACACACACACACACACACACACTCAAACGCAGGCACGCATGCATGCACGCACACACACACACACAAACACATCTGAGGAAATGACAATAGATACAGATGCCAAGTGAACAGAAGATGGAAACTAATGAAATGAACCAAATCATCCCAACATGGACGTCTGTTGCAATCCTCCAGTGTACTGGGGAAGCATATGGTGTTTGTTCTGATCCGGGAAGCTTTATGGAGACTCCAGTCTCTCCAGTCTCTCTCTCTACACTGTAAAAAGTCGTTCAGTGCTATTGTCCATATGACTTGATTTTAAAAACTATATTTATTCCAATAAATTAATTTTATTTTCTTTCTTGGTTATTTTGAGTTATGAATAACTAATTTTTTTCTATGTTTTCGTAACTCAATATTTTCTAAGACAAAATTAATTTCATTGGACTTCACCATAAATTGAGTTTACAAAACTCGTTTTAAAAGTTTACATCAGACGTAAAAAGACACAGCCCGCCCACCTGCAACAACGGAACAAGCCCAGGCAAGTCCTCTCTCATCTGTTCCAGGATTCAGGTTTTTTTCCAAGGAGGCGGATAATTTATACTTCACATACGTCAAGTAAGTAACTCTTTGTACTGTTAAAAGTTAGATTTGACCGAAATTAACGTGTTTGTGTTTGGCATTTTGCAAAGACATCACGGTTTACTCAACGTTACAAACTTTTTGGCCGCCTAACGGTTAACGTTACTTCGAATGTGCTCTAACGTTAGACTATCTCAGAACAGTTGGTTAACTTAAACCATAAGCTATAAATCTACGTGTGTGGTAATACTGTTTTGTTTGATACTTTAATGTTTCAGAGGTGTTTGTAACTTCTTCTCAAAAACATTGTCGTGTCATGCCAGTAACGTATAGAAAGTATGCTAGATGGATGCCTTGGAAATGGCTCTGCGTCATGTAAGGAACAGGGGCAAATAAACGAATATACTTAGCGTTCATGGTCTTTAGCCCATGGTAAAAATAAATAATAATAAAACAAATAATAAATGTTGCACTGCTGTGCGTGAATGAACCCATGCAATCTGTTATTAGGATCATAGATGCTAGCACGTCTGTGCTGGTGGTGAATAACTATGCTAACGTTAGCTATCTACAGTGTCTCTCCTGAGGTGCATGAACAAGTGCAAACAGTCTGAGCAGAGCCTGAGTCTGGCCTAGTTCTCCGCAAATATACTAGCCAGCCTACTGAAGTTTGACGAACATAACAACTGTTCAAAGAAACTACCACGAGCATGTGCCATTGTTAGACCAAATTATAATGCACCTACATGATGTTTTCTAAAGTAATTTCTGCTATGAACTAAAGTTAATCAGTCTTGATCTTGTTAAGCAAGATGATCTTCACTTTTAAATGTATGTTTAAAGGACTTGTATTTGAAAGGCTAGAGATAACTAACACTTTTTTTTTTACTCTCTGTATTGACAGATGGGATGGCCCTGTAAATTATGCAGCACTGTGGCACCTGGAAAGAGTGACATTTTTAAGCACTATAGACTGCATTGGGACCTTTGGACACAGCCATGCCTTGCCTTGTATTCATATAGATTGCCCATGTTCTTCTAAGTCCTGGAGTTCCTTCCGCTCGCATCTCTCAAGATACCACCCAGAAGCTAAATCTCATAACTCACCACAAGTAAGTCTTTCATTTACCTGCCCTTTGTGTCAAAACCCTGGACTTCCCAATGAAAATGATTTTTTGAAAACATAGGCCATCATCTTAAAAATAATGAGACTGTGAAGTGTATGTTCATAGGATGTGATCACCAAACAAATGTGTATGGGACGTTTGCAACACCTGGAGAAGACAGACCACATAACTCTTGTTGAGCAACAAAGCCTTACTGATGCATGTCCTCTGTCCTCTGCCTATATTGTTCCAGGAAAGCTTATGGTGACATTGAAGCGCCACATCTGTCTCCAGTGTTGAGCATCATTGTACTTCACTCTCCAGTGTTGAATAACATACCTCTCTGTCCTCTGTTTTCATAAATGATATGATGGCCAGAACATACAGCTGGAGCAGACAGGAAGTGGTTGCCAAGTCCCCTGGTGTGACAGAATTTAAGGAAAGATGGCCTGCCCTCTTCGAACCATTCCAGGTACGTTATGACTCAGTTTTCCCAGACACTACTCACTTCTGAGAACTTGCTTTGCATACATTTCAAATGTCACCTCCTTAAATTACAATCAAATTTATGCTGTCTTACAGGTGAACGAGGAGTTCAGAAGATGTACTGCGGTTCCCCTGGAAACAGTGTTTATGTCACAGCTGGACAAGCATACCCCAAAGCTCCTAGAGATCTTTAGTGCCAAGGGAGGAGCAACTGGTCAACGCATCAAAAACTTGTTGATGGAACTGATACAGGTGAGGCAAAAGTGGTTACAAAGATACAAGGTACAATATTAATCCAATGAGTTGTGTGTTTTTCAATTGTCTAGTTTATCTGGGTGTTTTGTTTTTAATATACATTTCTTGATTAGATAGTTGTTTTTCCCCAAATAGTCTCAAGTGTTATTAGTAATAATAATACTAATACTATTAATAGTACAGACCTACAGTAATGATGGCATTATAGGGTTGTGGTGAATTTACCAACAAAACATATCATTCATTATTATTGTTGTATTAACTAGGACCCAAGTGCCACTACAGTGAAGAAGAGAGATGTCACTGTGAGATGCCTCTTTGAGTATATGGGAGAGAGTGGACTGGAGCTCATCTCTGATTACTGTGTAAGTATTGTCTCAAATCATGTTTGGATCAGTCTGTTGAACAGGTTTAAATTGTGCTGACTGTTAATGTGAACTGACTGAACCAGCATTTGGCAGGTAGAGGTCACCTCAGGTGGAGTATTTGTTTGTCATCAACAAATGAGATTGTTTGTCTAAATAATTTTTTCTTTTATCTCAAAGGGGACTGCAGAGACAACTGTTCATGAAGACCTGAAAATGAAAAATATGAGCATCTACTGTATGTCTGCCGTGAGCCAGATGCAGTAGGAATCATCATTGAGGGAACACCAGTCCTTACCAATCTTGGAAATCTGGCCAAAGCATGCTGTTTACTGCTTGGATTAACATATGCACTTAATCTTGAGTATCCACCCAAACTTTCCAAAACCTTTGAGGTGTTTCAAAGACTTTTCGTGGGACTTGACACACTGCGCCCAAAACCAAGCCCCAGGTTCATGACTCTGAAAAACAGGCTCCTTGCCTAGGCACTGAGACATAACTGTCATTGTATTTGTGACCCGCTTTTCTTTTCAGCTGTCTGTTCAGCATCATGTGATTTTTTTTTATTATTTTTTAAGTGATGATGTAATGGTTTGTTAAAAAAGTTTGTATTTTACTGTACATACACACAATAGCCCTGCTGTGACTGATACAAATGTTTCAATATTATCTACACACTGTACTGTACTATTTTCAGTAAGCAGTACTTTATAGGGTACTTTTTACCAGTACAGATACAGATGTTGATTGTGTATACTGTTCAACTTATTGCTACTGTTTGGATATGGCTTGCGCATTTTTGCAAAAATGTGTGTTAACTTGATATTCAAATGTTTTAATATTATGTACACAGTATTATGTACAGTGAAAAACTGTACTGTGAAAATGTCCCTGCACTCTGTTAGCTGAGGGCATGCTTTCTGTGATATCTGCGTACAGATGTAATTGGTTGTTTTTACTGTCCAATGTATATGGCAATGATTTAATAAATGTTGGAAATTGGCATAATACCAAGTAATTATTTGCAGCTGTTCACACTTACAGGGGCAAATTGGCCAAAATTAATAAATCAGAAGACATTAAATAGTTTTATTCATGTGAATGTTACCTATTTTAAATAAGTATAATGTATAGAATATGCTGATATTTTTTAAGTTGATTGTACTCAATTTTATTGGCTTTTCCTGAAATTGTTACTTAATCTTTTGTGCATACACTGAAATGCATATTATTAAGTTGGCTTTACTCAAAATATCAGTTAGTTCACCAAACTTGCAAAAAGTAGTTGGAAAATGTTGTCTTAATTTCATTGAGTTAGATACAAG
>JAODXP020000033.1:193182-274493 GCA_027497455.2 Sardinella longiceps | reverse complement strand
GTGTTTCACGTTCGTGTTAGGTCTGTGCTGTTCATTTTATGCGAAATATATTGCTGTTAGAAGGCTCGTGCAGCAGGACTATGCTTAAACTTACTCCGGTATATTGCTTTAATGCAATTTTTCGCACATTTCACCATATTATTAAAAATACTTTTAAATCATCAGTGAGGTTAGAATAAGGTAGCTATTTGATTAAAATAAAGGATCTTGCACTAGTTTGGAAGTTGTCCATGACTGTATGTGAGTACCTCAGAGTGCTCCCCCTAGGCACACTATTTGGCTAGTGTCACAGATCTCCCAGGAGCAGAACCCAAGTGCACAACAGTAAAACGAAATCCAAGAAAGAGTTTTAATAAACATCAAACTGAAACACAGGAACACGCTGAGACAAACAATGACTGACAAGGACTGAACTGAGACAGGGGTTTAAGTACACAGGACTAAACAAGGGAACAAGGAACAGGTGAACTAAGGCAGGGAGTAACAAGACTAAGAACGAGGGAACGAGACTGGAAACAGGAGTCAGTTTCCCAACAGCGTCGTTGCAAACTAACGTAGCAACTTCCGTGGTTGGAACAACGGTTGTCCGGCATTTGTGTTACCCAAAGCTGTCGCTAAGACTACAGTCTTTACAACTACAGTCGCTGGAACTTAGTCGTTACAACCACAGTAGTTTCACTGTCGTTAGTGTTTAGAATCGTTCCCCAACTGCGTCGGATGACCTTACCATCGGATGTGGGACTGTAGTTGCAGCGACAGGTGTATAGCTGTCGTTAAGCCTCTTCCTCGTCTGTTTGGGTCTTAAAACTGTCAAATTGAGCATCATTTGATGCATTACCCCCACCTACAGGATTAATTAATTCCCACTTCAACTTCACCATGTGGTAAGATACTGTTTGAAACACAAATGCTCCAGTTATCCATAGAAGTTTCAAAGAACAAACAAAGATAACTTACAACACGTCACCAACCATCACGAGTAGGCTACAGCATGTCAAATATATATATATAAAAAAGACGACTTCGTTCCCGCCTGGATTCGAACCGGAGATTTGACAAAAAAACAACCTGCTGGCACAGGTGTACTTGGCCTTAACCCTCATCACCACCATTCCTGATAATTCAGATGAGGCACAACTCGTAGTTGACTACCAAAAGTTAGAAGTACGTTTTTAACTTTTTTTTGTTTTGTATGGAGACTCATTAAATAACGTGGTTATCATCAAATAGCCCAATTGAAACACTGTCATGTCGGGGAATATTATCTACCACTAAGTTTATCATTGTGTAGTTTATTTATCAACACTAGCGATTTTATGAGCTTAGTGATGCTACAACTTTAGCCATGCTATGTTGACATGCTTTTTGCAACGAGTGCTTCCGAATTCTCCCCGAACGCTGCCGAAACATCTGGGAACGATGTAGTTGGAACAATGTAAGTTGTAACCAATGTCGTCAGGACTAACATGTTACGACAGAACATCAAGCGCGTTGGGAATTGGTCGTTGTTTGCCATCTTTATCGTTAGTAACTGCGTCGGACAACGGTGGTTAGCTAGCATCCGTCGGGAAACGGAGTCCTGGTGAGGGGTGGAGGTAGGAACCCAAGGCAGGGATAAACAAAGGAGCACATGGAGGACCAGGAAGCAAACAACAGGAAGTGGCATAGAAACACATGACCGGAAACAAGAAAATAAACACAGGCAAACAAAACAAGACTAGACCACAGATTCTTCAGAACAAGGAGGGTGTAGTATATAAACTGGAGACAATAACTAAGTCCCGCCTTCCATAGAACTGAATGGTTGAGGCTAGGCTAGTAAATGCGGTGAATTGACAGTCAACGCCATTGTGAACACTGGAGGTAACAGACCACGGCCATGCCCATGCTGCCCATGCGCAAAGTTCCAAAGTTGGAAATGACACATGGACTCACGTTGAATATCTTTGCAAAAACAGTAGTCCTTCAGTCCAGACGGTGGTGATAATGCACCTACTTTGTTTGCCATACAGCACGAGGAAGAAAGATCTGTCGAGAACGTGCCTTAAGTTTATAGCATTCATGACAGTACACTTTTTTTTCACAAGCTCCTCAAGAAATAAACAAAGAGTAACCAGAGATCATGAAATATTGCTTTTACTCTCCCGGGAGAAATAACATTTTGCATGTAATCGCCCACCAACTTGTAAGTGCATGAGTGCTCGTGCCCAGCTTGACTCTCGTGCATGCGCTGCCGTGGTTCGGATTGTGACTCCATACTTAAATATGGCGATGCTAAAGTGCCGCCGCTAATCTGCACGTTCTTGACCCCCTGCTTCAGAAGCCAGATATGCTGTGGTAGATCATGTCTATGAGAGCAAATTGGAGTCATCCGAGCTAGCTGCCACTAGCCTGGCCATGCCCTCCCAGTGAGCTGCCACCCTAATCGATGGCAGATGGCACCCCAAGCAGTCAACTTCCATAGATGCAAAAGCCAAGTAAAGCAAGATAGCGCAAATTTTAAACCATGGACATTGATATTTTGTATGATTTTGACAAAATCTAAAAAGAAAAAGAAAAACTTAAGTTGGTGCACACCTGATTAAAAGTTCATTTTCTACGGAATGGAGAGTCACATAGTCTTGACAATAATATGAAATGGGGCAGGGGGCTTGGATTCTCTCATAGACTTCAGTGTTACAGAATGAGCTTCTTCACTGCATAAATGCTAGCGCCCCCCAGAACTACCTTATTTGGCATTAGCCTCATGACTCCAGGAAGTGGGTCCTCATGATTTACCGTGCGTTTTATTATCCTAGGATCTCGCATGCCCCGAGGAAATGACGCGTACCACGCCCCTTTTCGTCGTCAACTCGTCTCGTTTCCTCGTACAGCGCAGACTAGACTGAGCAACACCTCCAATGACTAATCCAATGACAAATCCAAGACGGCTGCGGCCCGCGTCACTTGCTGTTTTCATTGTGTTTGGACTGTTTTAGTGGTCTAAATAACTATTTCAATCACTCATATTAACACTGCATCCATATGGAACAGTAACTCAGCATCAAAATCAAGAATTAAGTGACCTTATGAGTTATAATACAGTGCCCTCTGTAATTATTGGCACCGCTGGTAAATTTGGCATATAAATAACACACATAAAGGTTGTTTTAAAATCATCTATTACTAATTTTCCTGAATCACAGGAAAATAATGAAAACAGAAGAAAAATACAACTTTGCAGGAATTGCATTTATTTTGATAAGAAGCAATGCGTTTTAAAGAAATAAATATTTTGTACCAAAAAGGCATGTGCCACAATTGTTGGCACCCCTACATTGCATACATTTAAAAGCTCCTGTTAGCCAGTATTACATGTTTTTATTTATCTCCTTTGGCATCCCACAAAGTTGGAGAACAAGAAACTGATTTGTGATTTGTGACCCTGCCTCTTCCCAGAATCCCAGAGCATACTCCTCTATGGCTCAACTCATTGCTTTGCGATGCTGCTTAGATCAGGGGACCATAGTCAAGGCTTTATTTTGTGATCAGTAAACTATGTTTTTGTTAGTAAACTTATGTTGATCAGTAAACTTATGTTTTAGCTTAATGACCCCTTGACTTGACAGTGACAGGCAGATTTTGGTGTAGGCTAAAATATCCAAGTATTTCATGAAGTTTATGATGGCATCCATCCAAATGATATTATATAGAACCTCTGGAATTAAAACAACCCCCAAGCATCAAAGACCCTTCACCATAACTACCAGAATGAAGTACTTTCTGTATCGTATCGTAATTCTTCTAGATGGCTAATTCACCATGAGTCAAAAAGCTAATATTTCATCTAATCTAACATGTCATTTTAAGTTAAGAATCAATAACATTGAGTAGTCTTTTCAATATGTGATTAAATGTCCAAAAAAGCTTTTTACCTTTTACTCTACTAACATTGGGGTCACTTCCGATTCTCTTGGTGAAGTTACTCCTTTTTTAGCACCGTCTTTAACAGTGGTCCTTAGTAAAAAGTTAGACCCTAAATAGCAATAGTTATTGTTTTATATGCAAAACAAAACATTTTCAAGCATATACCATTTTTTAAACCAATTGTGCTTTCTTCAGATAAATTTCTTTTTGTTGAATGTGAGATTTATTCTCCATCTATTTCATTGCAAGACTAACATAAATTCTGAAAAGATCATATTTTTTTATTCCACTTTATTGTTATCTTTACCACCAGGGGTGCCAATAAAAATGGAGTCGGACTGGCATTATCTGCCTGAGTGTCAGCAAAGCTAAACACTGTATCTTCTTAATTTCAAATAAATTTACATATCTTTTCATAGCATAGCTTGTTTGTGTATTTTTGGTTCTTGGTTATAGTTGCTATATGATTCCACGTTAATTTGTATTCTAGAATTTGTGGCAAGAGAAGTCGGTAACAGTTTATTTGAAGGTATCGTCATAAGACTGACATGACATTGTCATACCCTAACCCTAAACCTGACAAATAACGGGTGACACTTAATGACAGAAGTCATGACCGGTGAATAAAGTTTCTGACAGATTCATGACAACGTCATGTTACAGTTAATGACAGTGTCATGTCAGTCTTATGACAGTACCTTCAAATGAAGTGTAATCGAAAAGTCTAAAAAAAAAAAATCTGTTGAAGTAAGGACCCTCTAATGTATGTCTGTGTATTTTTGTGTGTCTTTTGCAGCTAATGAGATTAGATTGGTATTTCCTAGTGATGAAGACTTCCTGGATTATTCCAATTCAAGACTAGGAAATGGAGGGGAATGGAAGCTTATTAATATTACATCATTCCAAGAACACGGAAACGAAGATAAACCCAACACTGTCTACTTTTCTGTATGTCTCTCTCTCTCTCTCTCTCTCTCTCTGTGTGTGTGTGTAATATTAATATGAGGTGAAAACAGTAGATTATTCTTGTAAATTCTCCCAGTTTCCAGTTTGGCATCTGGAGAGAACAACGAAAACTAGAATACATTTCCAGAGAAAATGCGAAGGTGTGTTTGGCTGAGGCTCGCCGCCATGGCAAACTTTACCTTACTTTGCAGCGCCTATGCTAGACTAGGAAAACGCATGCACTGAGACCAAAATGCTTTGATCTCCAGGGAAGCGGGTGATTAACCAATTTTCATAAAGGTGTGGAATACCTCTTTAAAATATTACTTATTTTTTTTAAATAAATACTACTTTTGAATTCATAATTGGATTTTGTGACTAACAATCTGATTAATCGCAATAATTGATTTTAATCATTGCTCAGCCCTAATTTTAAGTTTACAGGATCTTAACTAACTGTTTAATTTGTCCTGCCTGCCTGTTTCAACTGACCCACCCAGGAGGGACAGATGAAACACGACGCACAACTTTGTGCAAATTAATTTTGAGGCTTTGCCCGTAATTTTAAACTCAACTGCATTCTAAAGAAAACAGATGTGGGTTGATAGTGACAAAATAAACTGTTGAATGTACAGATATAGGTAGGGCCAGGTCTTAAAAATTACTGTACTGTGTATGTGTGTGTGTGTGTGTGTGTGTGTGTAGGATAAATGTTTAACCTGTGATGATGACATTTGCTGATCTTGATCTGAATTTAATTTAGTACATACTGCCACCAGCTAGCCCAGGCTAGGTGGCATCAGTATACTTTCAACCTCTATTCACCTGTGCTCACAAACAGGCTCTTGTAGATAAGGCATAGAGGTAAAATGAATGACTGGAGCATCTGAATATATTCTGATTATTCTTATTATTAGATGACCTTAAAAAGGCATTCCATGCTGTATGTGGTGAACTTGCTGATCCCCAGCTGTTTCCTCATCACCCTCGACTTCTTCAGCCTATTGCTTCCTCCTCAAAGTGTGGACAGATCGGCCTTCAAAATGACCCTCATTCTGGGCTACACCGTCTTCCTGCTCCTTATGAATGACCTGCTGCCCGTGACTGGGAGCACCGTCCCACTGATCAGTAAGCTAAACGTTGTCCAGTGTTGTCTATGTCATCACAACCAAAATCCTGTCTTCACCCGAGAAAACATGTACCCATTTTACAGTCCAAAGTGAATAATATGAACTGCATATGAGCATACAAAAAAAAATAGTAGGTGCCATGTGCACTTACCAGCAGCTTTACTAATTTATGCCAACCAGCCTTGGCTGTTGCACAGTCTCCAGAGCGCGAATGTGAAGCACTTTACATGAGTCAAAGGTACCTCAGATCTTACGTTCGGTTTCGAATAATGAGGTTCTACTGACTCAGTGTAAAGTGCTTATTCGTTTCTGCGTTCGCATTCGGTCTATGCTGTTCCAAATTATTTTGTTCCACTCGCTTACTAGTTCATTTAGCAGGCTAGTTCAACAAGGCTATGCTTGAGTTCGCTCCGGAGCTATCCTTTAAAGCTGTATTCGGCAACTCTTTTAAAGTCAAATTTCATAGAACTGTCACATTATTAAAACTCAAATTCTCTAGCTCAATCTGAATCCTGTAATCGTGGTTGCAAAAATCCAACACTCCATGTAGCCTTCCACCAATCAGGTGCAGAGGGAGGGATAGCTGCCTGTTGATCACAGCTGTGAGCAAGCCACTGACTATGTGCTACAGTGAGGGAGGGGTTTGAGAGGCCGTTGAGGAGCATAGTAGAGACGGGGAGGGACTAGAGCAGTGGTTCTCAAACTTTTTGAGCTCTAGGCACCCCTATCAAAAAAAAAAATTTATCCACGGCACCCCTAAGTTATATTCTTGCTTTGCATCACTCAATTGTGCAATGATATTTATATGCTACCACCAGCATTAAGATAGGCCTACTTTACTAGTAACAGTATGTAGGATTGTGGCTAAAATAGGCCTATTTTGCTGCTTTCTGCCATCTCCATCTTTCAAAAGCATGCCCTATTCATATCCTTGTTTTATTTCTCACTTTGCCACCATGCATTTCAGAAGTAGAGGTCTTTGCAATGACAACAACCCAAACAATACCTAAAATGACAATAGAAACATTACATGTGGACTACAACTTAGCGATTCAAATGCAAGTAGGCCTACTCTGACTGGAACTGTCAGTAATATCAGTGTTTAAAATAAACATGATCCCTTCATGTCTGGTGACATAGCAGTGCCATTTTTATTATTATTTGATTATTTGAAATTTCACATTGCATACTGCTCCTTTAATATTCAGTACCATTCTGGATATATTTGCCATTAAGCACTACATATAATTTTTCTGGAAATATTACCAAGTTACATGGGGTTTGTAGATATGAGAGAAGAAAAGGCATGCAGTAGTGTGGCCAAGATCGTTTTTTATTGCTGAGTAAAAAACATGGGCCATACGTGGACACCTTTCCCATCCAGTTTCTCATGCGTGTCCCTTGCGCAACAAATGCGCTGGAAGCCTTCTTTCTGGACATGTGTGTTGTTACAAATGTTGTTCAAACCATACCATCAACCCGTTTTTTTTAAATAGCATACTTACCGACGTTCTATTTCGCTATATTTAAGAGCAATATTTAAGTTGAAGCAGCCAGCAACTTTCTTAACCAACCAGTGTGTGGGTCAAGCGTACGCGCTATCTGCGTGGGAATACCCATACCAAGGGGTTTTGGTGCTCAACTTTTCTCCTTTCAAGTCTTGTTTCCTTCATTCTTTTTCTACCTGCTTTATTCATAGCACTGACTATTTGCAACAGTATCATTAGCTAGCTAAATGACAACTGCTCATTTGAATAGTAGCCTAATCCTGACTGTACTTTGCAAACTTTGATGCGTTGTGTGAACGAAACCGATCGTCTGGGAATACTGTTTTGAGCCAATGGTCTACGTGGCTTGGGACTAGTAATTATCAGAAACAATAAAATACGGTGGTTAAAAAGGCAAACACCGAGTAATGTAGAGATCTGCATTGGGGACCCGCGGGACCCAACGCAAAACTCGCGGGAACGGGCGGTTTGCACTTGGCTGCGGGCGGGAACGGGCGGACAACTTAAAAATACTGCGGGAACAGTGGGACTGGGACTTCGAGTTGTTCTTTGCTTGGTAACATTTAGCCTACTTATTCAAAAGGAATTAACTTCATACAAACATGTGGCAAGGTCTCTCTGTTACTTCTTACCTGCTTCTACGTTTCCTCTAGCTGGCAGTAAATCCATCCATTAACTCTCTATATACGGCTCTGTTAACTCTTATGTTGGAGCGCCCTCTAGTGGACAATATTATAGTTCCAACAGTTTAACATTGATTTCCGCAATAACTCAATAACAGTTCTTAAACTGATAACATTATCTACGATATCACAGTTTCTATTCGTGTTCTTTCGAGAAAGATACCTGCTACATCTGATAATTTTCATGTTCCATGGGCCTATTTTTGCAAAGCAAGCTGTTTTATGTGCCGTGATGGTGCAAGGTTTTTGACTAAGTTGCATTTAAATATAGGCCTATTGTGTTTCTTATGTCTGCCGAAAAGAGACCTTAACCTCAATCACTGCGTGAATATATGAAGGTAGGGAAAAAGAAATAATATAATATGAAACTGCCTTTATTTTATTTAAAAACTACATGGAAATAATGAAATAGGAGCGCTATCCCGACCAATGCGTCAACCCCAAGAATCTCTCTATTAGCCTAATAGCCTAAAATAGGCCTACACTTTCTCCTGCGAGATGGGAGAAGACAAAAAATCAATGCATATCTATCAGTGTGCAAGAAAACCTTCTCACACTTTCGCGGGTTGCGGGCGGGAATGGACATACACATCGCGGGAATGGGCGGACACACTGCGCACCCCTTGCGGTAGCGGGCGGTAATGGTCCAAAATTCAGCGGGAGCGGGCAGGAGCGGGATGAAGAAAACAGTCCCGCGCAGTTCTCTAATGTAGACATCTAAAAGGTTATGTATTTTGTTAATAGATGAAAGAGAAATTCACCATCAAAATTCTAAATGTTTTGCGGCACCCCTGGACTAGAGAGTTGTATGAATGAATTTTTTGCATAAGTCTTGGAATTCCGTGCTTGCCGAATACAGCTTTAAGAACATACAAAAGGATCAAAAGCTTCCATCTGTCTAAACCACTGTCTATTTATTTCAAACTTAGAAATCTGATTGAAATGGATTGACAGAACAAAGAGGCATATCTATTTACAATAGTACAATACTACAAAACTAAGCTTTAGATCCAGAACTTTAAAGCTGTAACGTTGCAGCTGTATAAACCTTGTGTTTCATGTTGTTCCCTAGACGTGTTTTTCTCTATATGCCTGTCTCTGATGGTGGCTAGTCTACTGGAGACCATCCTCATCACCAACAGCCTCCACAACTGCAAGGACAGAGCGGTACCTAAATGGGTCCGAGTCTTAATCTTAGAGGTCTTGGCACGGCTCGTCTGTCTGCCCTGCAAGAAACCAGATGACCAGGTCATAATAATGCAGAACCAAGGTCAGGCCCAGTCCCATTTCTTCTCCCTTAACCTCCAAAACAGGATACCTTGATGATGAAATAGTGTTAGGGGCAGAACCTCTGAACCAGACACCACTTCATGTACTTTTAAGTAGCTGACATCTTCACCTACGCATAGTAATGACTTGGGCTAATTTCTGAGAACTGAGAATCAGTTGTTTTATTCATAATTTCCAGCTAATCGTAGATAAACTACAATTGAAATATTTTTATCAAGTACAAAGAAATCAAAACAATTCAATTGGAGTTGGAAAGAGGAGTTTATCGAAATTATATAAAATATTTTTGAAAATAATTGCAAATGTCTTTTAGAGGCTTTTGCAGATGAACTCTTCAAATACTGACAGGAGACTATAGACCCCTTTGCAGCCAATGTCACACATACAGTATCTAACAAACAGGCCTCCTCCACCCCATGTCTAACAATGACAACCCCTTGCATACTTGTGAGTCTGTCCTGGTGTTATTCTAGCCTGGCGATGCCATCCTAAGTACCTCCGCTAAACATTTTATCTCCGCACGTAGTCTGGAATAAACCCCCCTTGCCGCCTTTCCCTCGGTTACTCTACGGTTAAGCCAATCAGCACACAGTTTTAGAGCGATGTCTCAAAATGTTGTAGTCCTACAGGATAGGGACGTGTTTGTTATTCTCTCCCCCACTTTCGAATTACATTCACAAAATTGGTACATGGCATTAGCATCCATAATCTTGAGGATTTATTGCCACTACGATGTCAAAATAGATCAGAACTTGCGAGAGATCTGTTAATACTGAAAGCGAAAGTTGTAGGTGTGAGAGCCAGGCGAGGGAATACGTCATATCCAAACGGAAACCTATTTCAATTGCGTTGGGCCAGACTGTATGACATAGTCAACAGTCGCTTTCGCCCAGGCTAGTGTTATTCCAGGGCATGCAGCGGAGGAGAATGGTGAAAGGCCTTTTTGTCACAGGAGGTGGCTTAGAAGTTTCTTTGCGTCAGACTTGTAGGAAAGAAGAAGTTGGAACACACCAGATGAAGCTCTGGAATTAATGAAATAAAACCCTGTGTTCTTGTTCTAGTGGGTTCCCCAATTTGTTCCACAGATGTGAGTGAGTCGGCTGATAAGGATCTGCATCTGGAGGCATTTGAAAAGGTGAAGCTGGAGCTGCAAGCCATCCGTAAACAACTGGAGAACAACATGGCTGCTGAGCAGACTGCAGATGACTGGATGCACATTATCCTCGTTGTGGAACGTTCATTTTTCATTGTCTATCTAATCTTCATCACCAGTAGTTTCATCACAATAGTAGTCATGTGGACTACAAGTGGCTAACAAAATTTCATTCATACTGGGTTCATATTTGTTCATATAGAGTTTTTAAAGGGTTTGTATAAGGTTTATATAAGGTTTACTAGCCAGCCTCTGGGATTAGCACTTCTTGCGTATATGTATCTTATTTTCATTGTGTTGTAATTTGAAACTGTTTGTACCTTTAATTATTGCATTACACAGTGTATTTACAAGTGACATGTGACATATTTAAGATTCCAACCGTGGTGATCAACTGATGCGGTGAGGAGGAAGAGGTATAAGTTTCTTTTCTAGTTGTGTTGTGGGAGTAATCTGTACAATGTGTGCAGAACACTCCCTCAAAATATCTATTAGACTTAACAACTTTTTGGATATGTGCACCATTTCATTTGTCTAGTTTGCAAGCTGTGCAATAGCAATATAGACAACGCCTAAATTTTGCATGCACTTGATATGGTTGTTGTAACTAATGCTTAACAAATCTATTTAATTGTCTTAATAGCCTATTAAATTGTGTCCTGTGCATTTGTCACTCTGACCTGGACGGAATACATGTATGAATAAAAGTAAATGACAATAACAGACAAACATGCATGATGCATCCTTTGTTAAAGACCCTCTCCGGGGAAAAACAAGATTTCCCCCTTTTTAACATATTTATTTTGTGTATATCATGTTTAATAAGTGAAATTATGGGCTTAAAATACTGATAACGCCATCTCTATTGCCATTTGATTGGATTCTCAGCTCTGCCGTTTATGTTTCCAAAATTCGGATCATAGATTCCCGTATAGTAGTCGTCATCAATACGGCCCAACTTCCAGAACGTGCTCTGGTGTCTGTGACCAAACAATCCACAACTGTTAGTGCAGCCTGCCGAGTTTAGCCAGGCTGGTGCATCCTTGTAGGCTTATTCGTAGGCTAGGAGTAGGCTGCCTCCAAACTAGTTAGGTTACTTCATCGGCGAAATTCGCCGGTTTCTAAGCATAATAATTGCTTTACTTTGTATTTAACATCTGGAATATCGATCTAATAAAATGTGTAGAGACTGAAGGGCTTTCTTTTCTTTCCCTAATGTGCCGTTGGTAACCTAAATCCGTTAAATTGGCAAAGGGCTACTGTAGGATGATAACTTGCAGCCCTTGATTTTTCTTTATCAATATCGTTTGTTAATGATGCAAGCAACAAGTCGTTGTGTGGATGGACAGCCTAAACGAATTACGTGCGCTGTGTTGTCTTTGCCTGGGCGCAACTCTCCACGTTGAACGGAGATGGAAATGGTTGATGAAGTAGCCTACTAACTTATTTGCTAATGTTCAGCGTCAATGTCAGCTAACCTCGCTGGCACAGTCGAAGTACTTGAAACTTGAAGAGAGTAAGAAATTTATCGAGACACCACCGATTACGCACAGCCGGTATGGGTCTTGGTGACATGATTGCAGCTCAAATCTATTGCTCCAAATTGCTAGCGCGATCTAAATTATTTCATAGATACCCATATGAACGACCAGATAGGGAAGCCTAGCCCTGTCATTCGGTAGCCTGTGTGAGGCAGTATTACGATTGGGACAAAAAGTATTTGGGAAGTGTTGGTAGCACTTTTCCATTGCCCACGTTCTCTAAAATGGGACACATGTTGTTGATACGGGAGACGGTCACAAGATGGAATAGTCTGTCAATTGCAAACTTTTTTTTCATCGTGGAGGCAGCATAGCACAACTCGCATACTGGGCTACATTACCTACACGAAACATTCATCCAGGAGTCGTGGAAGAGAGGCGGTGCGTCATAGATAAACATTTGGCCCTCTAGAATACTGCATGAAGCAGTAGATTCGGTGCTAATGAAATTTCACTTTTAGGGATAAGGGGGAAGATGTGGAATTAGGTAGGCACTGATTAGAGCCAATGAAATTATTTTTTTCATGAAAAAAAATAAATGGATGAACATCTATTAAGAACTACATTGAAATTATAGTGGAAAAATAAATGACTGGAGTGGGTCTTTAAAGGAGACCTAGAATGGAAAAACACTTTTACATTGGCTTTGATGAATTAAGAGAGGTTGTGCATGGTCAAAGAGCTCTCATGAACATGAGGCATAGTTCGGACCTCTTTCATATGGAAATCCTACATTTAGAAATAGCCACGAATTTGTGGGCGAATTAGAACAAAGCGTACAAATGATGTCAAACAGCATAAAGCTATTGCAGTTCAATTAAGGTGGCCAGAGCGGGGTGTTGTGTATTGAATTTTTTTTTTTTTTTTGTTTGTTTGCCTAAACATCTTAAATATGAGATGTTAACTAGGCTTGTAACATATCCCTTGATCTTCTTTATGACAAAATACAATTATTGTATTTTAACATCAGAGAACAAGGTTCACTACTCCATTAATCCATTCTATGTCACCTTTAAAGGAAAAATCCAGCGTGAATCAACACTGTTGTCCTACTGTTTTATAGTGCCAAGCACTATTGATAGCCACCTCAATCACTGGATTTCATGCAAGGCAGACTGAGATAGCGAAACGGCAGCTAACGTTAACAGAATGGGGCATTTCAAAACGAAAGCAAATCGATTAGGTTTTGTTTTTGACATGCCTCATTCAGTTAGTGTTACCTGCCGTTTCGCAAACTCGGTCTACGATGCATAAAATTTGATCATTGAGATGGCTTTCAGTAGCGCTTAGCAGTATAAAACAGCAGGGCTACGTATTGATACACTCCGGATTATAACTTTAAGTGTTTCCCTTTGGAAATGAATGTTGAATCCTGTGTGTTTGTGCCCTGACAAACGGTGTGTCATACCTTATGTGCACAGAAACCCATACTAATCACTGCATATGCTGTGTGCCAGTACACTATTTCATCAGTGATTTTAGAGCACTTTGAGTTAGAATAAGGGCAATTCTATATCAACTCAACTCCAAAATCTTGATTTCAACACTGTGGTCCTTGAATTCTTCTTATTTTTCTTATTTCAATGTCTTAACAGAATAAAACCAAAATTTCTGAATTAGTTTCTGAAATATGTCTCTTAAAACATGGATAGACACAGCCTTAGAAAATGCTGAAAGTTCCATTTTTTTAACCCTCTCTGTTAATGCAACAACATTCCTAAAAATATGAATACTGTGTAATTGTAGTTGGTGGGACAAATCAGAAGAGTGTGCAGTATAACCTCGACTGACATAGAGTGTCAGGAAGTGGTAGCCTTCAAATATTGCTTGGACTCAGTAAGTTATAAATAATGATGTAGATTTCCGCACAATGAAACTTTTAATGCAATGTAGATACTCAACAGTTGGCACTATCAACATGATTATCCTGCACTTGAGGGTGCCCTGGCGGCCGGCTCTGCTGACACCTGGTGGACACTCGCCTTCCTGCTGTTTCCGACTTGAGTGGCAGCTTCCACTCTGCAAGCGTGTGTCGTCATGCTTCCCTCCAGAGAGATAAAGTCCGCTTGGAATCGGTTCAATTAACTTGTGATTACAGTGCATGGGTGTTCTTCATAGATAGTAACGGGCCGGCTCATGGTTACAAAGTACTATGGACAGTCAAAACATAACTTTTACGGTCCTACAAAGTCTTATATTGTTGTATCAGTGTTATAACAAGACAGACACAAACAATTGAAATTATCATTTTTTATAATAGCTGTTCCCATAGCCATGGTTTGTAAGCATTTAGCAAATGCATTATAAGAATAAAAAAGTATATATAGAATAGGAATATAAGAGGAAAGAAATACTCTTGTACTGTGGTGGTCACAGACAGTTAACGTGTTTTTTTCCAACACAAGTTTCACTAATAAGAATAAGTGTTATTTAACTTTTCATTAACATTCACTTAACATTTACATATTTATCTAAAGATCATTGAGCATCAATATACAACAAAATACAAATTAAATCTCAGGCATTTAGGCCTTTATTGGTTATTGTTGGTGTGAAATAATGCATAGTACAGTACCTCTATATGTCTCTTATTACCACATGATGGCCAGACAGCATTACTGTGTGTCTGCTTCCTGGCATTTGCCCATCTTACAGAAGCTGCAAAGTGCCGACTCATGTGGCGCCTTTGACCTTTCGTATCCTTCAGTCCCTTGGTAGGTCACGGTCGGGGGTTCCTGGTTGTAGTATCTGATGCGGATCTTCTCCACCAGCTTCTCCAGTAGCTTTTCAATGATTTTGTCATCAAAATGGGGCTTCTCCATCTTGGCATCCTTGCATCTTTTGCAGCTCTGTTCTGAGTGTAGCATTTTCACCTTTCCCGTCTTCTCAATTTTATTCAAATGATAGTGAAACACAACATGCACTTTGTTGGAGGCCCAGGTGTTTGTTTTACATTTGGAACATTTGAACCTGAAAGTACAGAGAGGATCCGGGTCTTGAGGGATGATGGTTTGCACACACTTTCCACACAAATATTTGTTGCTTTCTACTTTCACAATTTGTGATCTATCAAAAAAAAAAAAAAAAAAAGACACTACTGACTGTACTTGTACTCCACCAGGCCTCTGGGCAATTGGACTGAGCCCATGAGGCATGGATCTGCCCAAGGGTTTTTCCTAAAAATAATTAGGCTTACTACAAAATGGGAGTCAGTTTTTTTTTTTTTTTGTCACGAGTGCTTCTCATACTGTCTGTAAAGCAACACAAGGCAGTTGTATTGTATTTGCCGCTCTACAAATAAAATTTAATCGAGATGAATGGAAACCAGTAGCTAGACTGGTATAATACAAGATCCACTGTCAACTTAATAGAACCTGTCCTCTTAATGTTTAATGCGGCTGTTCATCTTGTCCTATGTGTGATTTGGTGTGAAATGTGCTATGCAGTATTAATAAAGTAGTAACTACGCTTGACATGCCTTCAGAGTGCCTTAGAAATGGAAAGATCTGATATCACCAAGTAAGTAAGAGTCCAGGATCAATGTCAAACTTGTTGCCCTGGATCAACAGGTTAGGTTTAGAGTTAGGGTTAGGGTTAGGGTTAGAGGACATTGATCCAGGAGAAACAAGTTTAACATTGATCCTGGACTCTTAATTACTTGGTGATATCAGATCTTGCTTAGAATTGAATGCAAGTTGTTTTGAATACACACCCAGTTTCTGTGTCCGGAAAAAGTAATCTTACCTTGCAAAATCTTGGCGCCTGTATTGAGACCAGTTCTGGGCTGGATTGTCTGGCGCAATGGAATCATCAAACTCAATAGTCCAGCTGTCGTTGTACTCTTCCTCAAGCTCCTCAGCAAAATTCTGAAAAACATTCTCCCATTCCTTAAAGGACATCTTGTCTTCTAGTTGTCTTGAGTGAATAAAATGCTTTAAACCTGATATACAGGTATATCTGCACAGTACTGCTCTATGACTGTGTGATCTCTGTGAGCAAAGGTCAAGTAGCCTACTGTAATATTACGCCTCATCACCAGGGCAGTGTATCAGAAATGAAACTTATGGAAACAGAAAATCCTTTACTTCCCCTGTCTTTATCAACCCTGATGCTTTTTTGTAGTCATCCATTTTTACCATAGATGCTCAAACTTTGCTACAGTGAGTTACCAATCTAATACACAAAACCCATTGCTTCAATGCTTTATGCTTTCATACTTTCAGACAATCACACAAAGGCTATTTGTTATGACACATTTATTGTATACTGTCACCTGGTGGACACTCGACTTGATGCAGTTACTGACTTTACACAGGAATTGGGAAATCGCAAAACACCATCTAAAATTGTCAAATGTGCCAAACGGAAAAAAGAAACAAATAAATAAATAAAAATTAAAAAAAAAAAAAGTTGCCACAGATGTTTCCTATCGTATCTGGGTTAACATGACACTTAATACAGGTGTGTTTAAAGCATTGTCTTTGCGTTTATAAGCAATTACTGTAATATTGGTTTGAAATGTGCTTTCACTGTATAACTGTAAACAAATAGACAGTACATGACGTTTTTTTCCTAATGCTGGACAGGGCATAAGAATGATTTGGACAGCAGTCTTATAGTCCAAAATAATGGAGTGTTTGTAAACTTCACTACTTCATTCAATACACAAAGGCCATTCTATAGTTTTATTCTGCTTTCCTGCAGATGCCCCTGTGACAGGCCTCACAGTGTGCCGACTCATGCGGTCCATCAGTCCTCCCAACCGCTCGAAACCCTTGGTTATAGTCGTCCAGCTCTTCTCCATAACACCTCATGCGGATCTTGTCCACCAGCTTCTCCAGAAGCACCTCGATGTTATCGGGGTGGAAGTCGGGCTCCTCCATCGGGGCATTCTGACATCTTCTGCACTGCTGACGGAAACGGCGCACTTTTACAATCCCCTTCCTCGACCTTCCATTCATGCGAAAGTGAAACAAAACCAGAACTCTTTTGGAGGGCCATGTCTTTCTGCATATGGAGCACTGGAACCTGACAGAGAGGGGAGCAGAGAGGATGGATTGTGACAAAGAAAACATTTGGGAGCCTACAGTGGTTGTCAAACTGGGGTACGAGTACTCGGTAGGACCAGAGTGTCTCAGGGGGTACGCAACAGTAAAAAATTTGGGAACCACAGGCCTACACTATAGGCCTACATCTCAAAGACATATAGTAGGCAGTACATTGCCCTTTCATTCCAAATTAAAGAATAGCTATAATAATCTACATATGAATCTACAGACTCCACATTTTTTATTAGCCTATACAGTATGCATAAACATACAGTAGGCCTATAAAGCAAGTTATTCTGGGATTACACACATTGGGTGGGTTTACATGGACATTTCTAATCTGATTAGAAAGATTCCATGTGCATTCTATAGAACAGTATCCAAGGAGAAGCATTCATAAATGCCATCTGAAATGGAATATTGGGTTAAATAATCAGATTAGAAGTGTCCATGTAAACCTGCCTATTGGTGATGCCGTGCAGAGGATGAATTCATGTTTTAAGGTTACTGTAAATTCATCTCTTGCCTTGCAAAAGCCCCACGGATGTACTGGAACCAGTCCCGGCCTGGTTTTTTCGTCTCCATGGAGTCATCAAACTCAATCCTCCAGCTGTCTCCATAGTCCTCCTGTAACTCTGCAGTGCACTCCTCAAAAATATCCTCCCACTCTTCAAAGGACATGCTTTAACAGTTGTATTATTGCACGTAAACAGCTCCTTGACCCATAGCCTATCTGTCACCAACAGCCTCTGTAACTGGGGCGTGTGATGTCAGTAACGCTACGTGGGCTATGGCTTACCACTTCATTTCATCAGAAATGAAACTTAACAAAGTGAAACCTGAAGTCTTGGCAACTTTATTCAAAATCAGCACAGATGTTTTTTTGCCAGTGTTAATTATTAGTAGTAGACCTACAGTAGTAGCTGAGACAACCATAATTGCCGAGGAATTAATTAATTAATTAATTAATTAATTAATTAATTAATTAATTAATTAATTAATAGAGACTTTTTGTGCTTTCACCATATTCACTGTAAAAGAAGGCTGACACATACTCACAGTGGTGAGTAGCATAGGCAAGGTTATACTGCCATCTGGTGGACACAGGACTTGTAGTTGGTTTGTGGTTTCCTGCAGAAAGAGATGAGGAAATCTTAAAAAAAAAAAAAAAAAAAAAAAACTCAAGCCTGATTAAATCCATATGCAACATTAGCAAATGTTAATTTTGTCATGTGTATTTTCCTGTGGGTTGCATGCAAATTAAAGCCGTTGTTTACTGGTAGACTAGTTTTCATAGTTCTACAGCAGGGGTCGGCAACCCTAGGCACGCGTGCCACGTGTGGCACGCCAAGGAATTTCCAGTGGCACGCGGACATTGCACTACCCTAATAATTTAATTCATTAAAAATGTTCAGACATATGATTAAATGTCATTGACCTTAAAATTCACTATGCAGCAATAGCGCCCCCCTCCCCATATTTATTTTTCCCACTAGATGTGTCCCATTGATGCATTGCTAAGATGGCAAAGAAGCCGACAGGTCGGGCCTTCCACTCTTCCTGGACCGCAGAATATTTGTGCTGTGTTCATTTATGTTTAGAAAGTGTTGCATGTCGAACATACAATGTTAAGACGTCATTACGAGACAAAGCGCGAAAAGACTTTCAAAGATCAGGCAGATATGAACAATAAGTTATTTCAAACACACAAGGGAGTTTAGGCTACTTCCAACCACATTGACACATATCTGCGAAAACGCGCCAGCTTCAGTCAGAGTTGGCAGAGCGCATTGGGGACTTTCAGAAGTAGGCTATAGCACAGCGTTCTCTTTCTTGATCAAACCAGCTTTGACGGATATGAATTTTTGGCTCTGATATAGTGGTTGGCAGGGCCGCCGTTCCCCATACGCAGAGTACGCAAGGTGCGTAGGGCCTCAACCACTTGGCAGGGCCTCGGGGGGCCTCCAATTTTGAGCTTTACTAAAAAATGTCATGATAATAGTTACATTGCAAAAATATATGAATTAGTAATGAATAGGCCCATCATTTTTTGTTAAAAATTGCGTAACTCATCATACAATTCAAGCAAATTAACAGTTTTGCCTAATATACAAAGATAGTCCTACCCACCCCTATTCCCTGAAATGGTACATCCCAAATTGCGTCTTTGAGTTTGTTGTGTCGGCTTTAATTGAAGCAGCAAGCAGCAACGTTAGAAAACTGCAAATTGCAAGATTCTGCTGTGCAAATGTTCAGTAAATGTGTCAACATCGTTGACATCTAATAATGAAGAGACAGCATGAATCTGGTGCTGAAAAGCGAAAGAAAAGAAGCAAAAAGAAGACGCCCGTGCATCCCTGGCCGGTAAGTCCGTTTAGGCTAACGTTAATTGTTTTGCTAACTTAACGTTCAATGATGTTGCTCAATTTAGGCTCGGTTGGTTGCAATATGAAACAATCTGGATTTTAAAATGAATGTGGCATGTTTGCAAGTAGTTATAGTTTTATGTGTATTTAATGTTAATTTTAATAAATAGTAAAGGTTTGAGTGGAACTTCGAAGTCTTTGCTTTTGTTTTTTTTTTTTTTTTGTGGGGGGGGGGGGGGGGGGGCGGGGGGGCTCCCTGACCAGTTAAGCTTAGGGCCTCCAAAACCTTAGCAGCGGCCCTGGTGGTTGGGCACATATGGAAATGCTGCTGATTGAGTAGAAGAGCTCAACATTGTGGGTGAGCAAGTTCAATTAACTTACAAAACACATCGCAGCCAGGGCCAACATCATTTACGCCTGCTGAGTAGCCTATCTTTACCGAGACGTTCAACTGTCTTCGCAATATCGCACTTACCCTGACATAGCCCGCCCATAATACGAATGTTCATCGGATGAACAGCAGTATTATGGTCGGGCTATGTCAGGCTATATCGCACTGGCTTTAATGTCAGTGTTCGGATCTGCGTGAACAGATATTTTCGCACATGAAGCAACGTTATGTCATTGCCCCTCCCGAAGTCGTCTGACAGCGGTGCATTCCGAAACATGCGTCCAAAGTGAGCAATTACCAACTGCACATTTCAGAGCAAAGTAAGGGGAAGCAGGGCCAGGGATCACATTGACTATTAGGCAAAACATTTATTTTCTAACAAGGCAAGGCCTATTTCAAATTGGCAGGTTATTGTTAATTAAGTTACTTAGCCTATTATGTTTTTTTTTTTTTTTTCAATCTGTGTTATTATTATCAGTTCCATCTTCAATTGGCTCTGTGAATAACATGCCTACTGTCAGATTTTCTTACTTTGTGAATTTGCTGCCTATATGGTTGTTATCTAATGGGAAGAGAGGGAGAGGGAAACATGGGTGTTCTAAAACCTTGAAGTCTGTGAGGATAAAACAGTGCAATGGTGTTTTACATTTGCTCAATGTACATATCCATCTAAATATGTAGCCAGTATTTAATTTCACATAGTTAAAGACTCCGACTGGCACACTAACTAATATGAAAATCTCTAAATGGCACAGCATGGCAAAAAGGTTGCCGACCCCTGTTCTACAGGATCTTGTTTACCACTCCCGTACACTTAGTGGCAGTAAGGAATCGTATCGTGGAGCTATCTGACAACTGAAAGAAAGAAAAACTTGTTACTTGTTGTTATAGTAACACAGGAACGTTATCCCTCAGACCAAACAGGATTTGGTTTGCAAGTAATGTGAAATGCATTTATTATCGGGCTTATATCTGTTTAGTTGGCTGTTATCGTTCACACTGTTGTAAGTATTAATTTACAATAGACGGAGCGGAAACAGGAGCAAACACTTATCTCATTGGGCCAAACTACCAGCATAAGTAAGTTAGACCCAAAGACCAGGGCCGGTTCTAGGCATAGACAAACGAGGTGGTCGCCTAGGGCACCAAATGTCAGGGGGGGCATCGCAATACATTTCTTACCTTTTTTTCTTCAGTTTTTCTCTTATAGTTTTAGAAAAGGGGGCAAAACTCAAAACTGGCCTAGGGCACCAAAAAGGCTAGAACCGGCCCTGCCAAAGACTAAGTGATAATCTTGGATAGCATAACATTGAATCATGTACTGTCCCTTAGCATCTCAACCGTAGCATCTTGCTTAAATACAACACTGTAGCCTACTCTCAATATCCAAGCTGCATGTCAGAAACGGAAAGCTGTTGAGCTGGAAAAGTGAAAGTAAAAGTCGACCATGTGGAGAAAATGAAACCTAAGCAGGAACTTTATCACAGCAGTATTAGGTTTACCTCACTCAAGTCAGATGTAGCGCTACGCGCGAACATCTGATCCTCCGCGATAGACGATTTATTTCAGGAGCCAGAAATCCTTGAATCTAACTGGACAAACGGCTTGTCCATCAATTTCATTGACGTACACTTCAGCCAACCACATCGAAACCAACCGATGACGCTGGTTACGTTTGTTGGATTGGTTGAATTCAAAACAGTTGCTTCTTCGCTACGTCACACCCTCTACAGCAGCCAGCAGCCCTGATTGGTCCGGTTAGGAAATATTGGGCTTGAAATCCCTCCCAATGGCATCAACATCAGATCGTTGCGCGGAGGCCTTACGAAAGTTACGTAGCGCATGATCTGACGTGAGTGAGGTAAGTATTAGGTGGCAGTCAGATGACTCTCAGTCTCAGCCAGGAGACTGTGGTCCTGCCTGAGCGGCATGGCTGGCTGGCTGGCTTCATTTCAAAGGCCACATTACTCAGCACACTGAATTGAGAATTGCTATTTTGAACCACACACAAAAGCAACGAACTCTTACATATATGAGAGTGCAGATGTTTGTGTGTGTGTGTGAGTGAGTGAGTGAGTGAGTAAGTGTGTGTGTGTGTGTGTGTGTGTGAGAGAGAGAGAGAGAGAGAGAGAGAGAGAGAGAGAGAACAAAATCTGACCTTTTATTTTACAGGAAAATTCTAGCCCATGGCAACAAATAAAAATAAAAGCACTTATGGAATGATGGAGAAATAAGTCAGATTACAGTAAAGTACATACTTTGTACTGTATTTTATTTATTTAGGAGACACAGGGTTTTAAACTTCTAGCAAAGCTTTATAAAAATGATTGGAACACCAGCCAAAAGAGCACTAGAGGATGAATCTTGGGTACTGTATGACAGTACTCTAAACACACAGGCCAACTCTATGATTACCTTCACAAAGACAATGACCATAGGGGGCGCTTGGGTGCAGTTGGAAAATTGTGTTAGTTAGTATGGTGAGTAGACTGTGTAAGGTGTATGTGTATAGCTAGCTTATGAAAAGGGAATTATCGACAATTACATAAAATAAATTAAGATAATAATATGATTATACTATACAGTATTCCATATGCACTCCTGTTTTTCAGGTGTGAAAACATTTAGGAAGCAAAAGATGCGGCACACAATTTTTCTTGTAGACTTGTTCATCTAACTTCAAAACATGATGATAAAACCACTTTTAGTTACTTTGTAATGTCAGAAGTCAACAGACCTGCACATATTCCACTAGATATTCTTTAAAAGTGCAGACATAATCATCAATAACATCTGCCTTTCAAGGTTTGCAATCCCTCAATACAGGCCCACCCATAGGGCCCTCCTCTTTATTTACCATTATATTGCATTTACCATTATTTAGGTCTAGTTTTGCTTCTGCTTTTATCAAAAGTATCCAAAGCACATAGTGTCATCAGTGTAACAATATGTAGCCGTGCACTCCGTGCGAGAATACAGGTAGAATGACAGCTGATGGTCAGGTTATGAGTAAGGAAGGTAAGACAGAATCATGAGGTGGGTTAGAGTGTGTGTGTGTATGTATGTGTGTGTGTGTGTGTGTGTGTGTGTGTGTGTGTGTGTGTGTGTGTGTGTGTGTTGAGTGTCTATGGTGGTGTTCTCTATAGAAGGATGATAAGGTCATAGTAGCATAGGAAAAGTTAAATGTGTTAGGTTGTTAGTGGTATTGTGTTTCCGGTCTGTTTGAATCCTAATAATCTATCTATCCAATGCTGTCTGCCTCAGAGGTGGGTTGTGGCTGGTCACTGAGGTACAGGTCAGTGTACTGCAGGATGTGATCCAGTGCTTTGAGCAGCAGTGTGTCTGTGTGTGTGTCCAGCTCCAGCTCCTCACTGTAGTTCTTCACTGGGACGATGGAGGACACAGGCATACCCAGTAGATCACTGGCCTTCACCATCTGGCATAGATTTAAAATAAATAAATAAATAAATAAATAAATAAAAACACTGTTCATGTCTCAGTTATTCTCTCTCACTTAATCATCGGGTAGCCTATTACCGTGGCTTTCAGCAGTAAACTCCTGTAGACCTGGGAGATGTTGCTGGCTGTTTTTGGACACATTTTATGCATGTGTCAACAGCACCACCTGGTGTACACCTGCAGTAATGTTGTGTAGATTATCACTCTGGGACTGAACATTCCTCTATGATTTTTGTCAAAAAAGAAAAGAAAAATGATGGGTGGAAGCACAGCACTGAAACAGACACACACTCACCCAGGGCACTGATGTGCTCTCTCAGCTGGTGGAAGGTAGATTTCATGGTTTGGGAGAAGGAGGAGATGTGAGAGGCACTGAGCACAAAGACCACACAGTGGACTCTATCAGCAAGGGAAGGCTCCTTCACATAGCCTGGGGTGTCTGGCACCACTGGACTGCAGGCACTGAACTACGGAGAGAGAACAAGAGACAAAATCACCTGCCGAACATAAACATAAATCTTAACCTAACTCCATAAGCCTGAAATGATCAAATTAGATCCAATCAAAATTAGATGGTGGGGATGACATCTATTAGCCTGATTTGATCATCATTCCTTATGATCATCATCATTCTTTATACAGAAAATCCAAATGCAATGTACAACATATCATAATATCATGTATGTGTGTGTTTGTGTGTGTGTGTCTGTGTGGGAAGATCTGATATCACCAAGTAATTAAGAGTCCAGGATCAATGTCAAACTTGTTGCCCTGGATCAATGGGTTAAGTTGGGCTAGGGTTAAGGTTAGGGTTAGGGTTTGGGTTAGGGTTAGAGTACACTGATCCAGGACAAACAAGTTTAACACTGATCCTGGACGCTTAATTACTTGGTGATATCAGATCGTGTCCAAATACCTTGTGTCTGTCTGGAACGTGTCCCTTGATAACGGCCAGCATGTCGTCTAGTGTGAGGCCGTTAGTCTCCTCTAACCCCACCATGTCAGACAGGATGAGGGCAGAGCCCTGCCTCTCTCGGTTGCCATGGATGTGAAACGACTTCAGCTGACAACACAGTTAAAGTTGTACGTGAGGCTGTGGCCTAAATAGAGTTATATTCCACCACCCCCATAAATGTCATGTCTCCATGGTATAATTGTAAGCACATAGCCAATCAGAATTCACATATTGCCTCAGGAGGTCAGCTTCTTCCTACCTGTTTGGTGAAGCTGGTAGTTGGAGTCGAGGGATGTTCCCACCATGGCCCGGTTCACGACCCGTCCATAGAACACAGACTGGACAGAGCTGATGAAACTGGACTTGCCCGCTCCAACCGGGCCAATGAGCAGAACTCTGGCAGCAGTTACTGAGTCACAGGCCGGCTTATAGGAGCGGATGGACTCCATCAGAGCATTTTAGTCCTAAAGACAGGATATTATTCAGCTCAAAAAAAACTACAACAAGACCACAGAGACTACTGCCCAATAACTTTTAGGCTGGATATAACTTTAACTGAGAAACAATCACTGAGAGAATCAACTGGCATGACAGAGCCATCTGATCAAGGATACAGGGAGTTTTTTATTGTCACATGCATACTACTGTACAAAATGCAGTGAAATTTGTGACTGGTGTGGTGTCAGCCTATTTGTGCAAGTACAGAAGTGCAGTCGGAAAGTGGCAAGATAGGAGGTTTGGCGGGAGCGGGGACACACCAAAAATGAGCACCCAAGACCAACAGGAGCAAGGAAAAACTCCCTTATCAAATGAAAGAAACCTTGGGCTAACCCAACTGCCATGGGGCATGGTGAGGGAGAATGAATGGCAAGAAAGAAGGGACAATGTTCTATTGTTTGTGTGGTGTTGTATGAGAGGAGAGGTATGATGAACTACATAAACCAAATATGATCATAAACCAAAGAGACCAGTTAATTCATTTCACTCTGTGTAAACGCTAGGCTAACAAAAGCACACACTACCTCTTATAACCAATTAGGGTGATCAGAAAGAATCTGCACAGCAGTATAAATATATATATTTTCAGATATTTATATTTTTTGAAGATTTCTTTAGGTCTTTTTGCCTCAAATTCAAAAGGATAAGTAGACATACAGTAAGTAGAGATGAGTGGGCGAGAGAGACGGGTAAGGATTGAGAAATAACTTCAGGAGAGACTTGAACATGGATCCCCGGATTTATGGTACAATAAGCGACGTGCTGTAAATGTTGTAATAAATGAAGTGAAGATAAACAGATAGAGGCACTGCAAACTTACTCCTCAGTCCAATCCACCCGTCTCCATGGAGACTCCAGCATTTTAGACGACAAGGCTATAGATAGACAATGGGGTGCAGAGCGGGAGGGAAAAGATAAAGTAGTAAGTAATTATGTATAGTATAAAAGGACACACAAATAATAATAATAATAAATATATATACGTTACAATAATAAATTCTATACGTTAAATATGGCATTTTACCTTTTGCATTGTTGTTTGGTTTATTCTTCTGGTGAGCAAGGGCGTCAGTTTGGTTTCTGAAGTGCTGGGGACAAAAACACTGATATACAGCATGGTTCCAAAGTGCTGGGGATATAAATTTCTTAATGTTTCTTTTATGCTTCTGTCTATACAAAATTGCAACATGTAAGCCTATCTTCTCGCAAAAAAAAACAAAAACAAAAAAAAACTATTAGGCCTATCTAGGTGATACGTGAGGAATTTATGTTCGGACAGCTTTGCGCACGCGAGTAGCGCTTGCAATCTGCTGCGCTCTCTCGGCAGATCTCAGACCTAGGCTATAACGTAAAATAAAGCCTGTAATGTGACGGAAAAATAATTAACATGATCCCAGTCCAGTGGAAAGCATATAGAAACAGAATGTTTGTTTGTTGACAGTAAAAACATGTTGCTTCGTTGGTCTGGGAACCGAAAGTGAAAGTGGATACATTTGGATAAATACGGTGTATGGGAGAAGGGCCAGTGGCGCCTCCAGGCGTACGGCTGTACGCACTGTGCGTACCTTGGGAGAGCGAGAGAGAGAGAGAGAGAGACGCGCAAGCGAGAATCGGGCGAGAGATTTGTCATTTGTAGAGATTTGTCAAGTTCTGAAGTAGCCTATTGAAATGTTTTAAATGTGTCAATAGGCAAATTTATTTTAGGAGGCTTGCATGGTCGTATCTATCGACGACATGACGCGATTTCGCTCTAGTGTTTTTGTGATTAATGTTTTCATGTAGGCTATTTGCCTATTTTCTTTTGTTTGAAAGCTCGAGAAAAGCAGTAGGGCCTAGCCTTTTTGACGAGTGCTCATGCCACGCCGATATCACCCTAGGCTATGCATTATAATTTTCTTACAATGGGCCATTTGCGAGTTGTGGGCGCCCTTCGTTTCGCGCACCAGTGGAAGGCAAAGGGGAGGGGGAGAGGCCCTGTCCCTACACCGGGCAGCTATAGTGCAAGAAGTTGGTGTAGTCTACACCACGCAGTAATTCCTTCGAAATAAGCATAGCCTACTTCATTCATAATATTGTTAAGCCAACCCGACAATATCACAAACAATTTCCTGGGTTGTGCGAAATCTTCGCTTGCCTACATTTCAAAACAACAGCAACAGCATCAAAGCGCTTAGACCTAATTGATGCATCATACATGCATGATGTCCTCTACCTTCAACAGGATAGGCTGCTCACAAACCCAAATTAACCCTCCGCGAATGTGAGAACCAGGAGTCTCCATTTGTCCAAGACACGTCCTTCCCATATAATGACAGAAAAAAATTGGTTCTCCCCCTAAAGTAACGCAGTGCCGCCCGTGCGCATGTGTGTGTGTGAATGCAACAAAAGCTCACTGTCGAGTTTATCGTACATAATCTATGTAGGCGAGTTAATGTTCATGTAGGTCAATTTTGAAATTCAAGTTCAAGTTCACGTTGTATTGAAGTTGATTTCTAAAGAAGAACGGCTGACGCACGCACACACACTTTTTTTTTTTTTTTTTTTTTTTTTTTGCGCGGGGCATTTGTGCGTACCCTACAGTTCAATCCTGCAGGCGCCCCTGAGAAGGGCGATTAGGCCTTTTGCGTTTAGGCAAGAGTCGTTTAGGCCCCCTGCCATCGTTTAGGCCAACAGGGAGCAGTAGTTTAGCCACAGGGAGCAGTCGTTTAGGTTAGGCTACAGCAGCTGAAATCTTTGCATCTCCACTTTTTATTAGCCAATTATTGTACATTCGTTATTATAAGACATAAATCAGCTCTACTGGTCTGTCTGAGTAGCCTACATATCGATGGTAAATTATTTAATAACCAACTTAAGTGTGGAAACGTTTTTTTTTAAATAAATGGTGATTTATAAATTCATAAAATTGTGGAAATAATCATCCGCATTGCGTTAGATTCGCGCGGTTTGTGAGAATTAAAATACATTTATAACACCTTCCCTTAGGCCTACAATTGAACCATCCGGTCCATAACTTGTCCATATCTTGCGCACACCAATGGAAGGTGAAGGGAACAAGAGGCTATGCTCTAGGCTTTGCGTCTGCATTAAATTCCCTTCGCAGATTTCCTTCCTTTGAGGTGATGTCGTCTTTGTTCACGATTGAACCAGGCATATCACTTGAACTAGAACAGGCTAGACTTAACGGTTGACGGCGACTTTACTTGCTGTGAAATAATTCTTGGGACGTTTTGCGTTGTTTCAAAAGTGTCGGTATACATTGCATTGCCTAATGTGCAAGGAAATCGCTAAAATGTTTACCGTTAATGCACTGAAATAGGCTTACTGAAAACTGATCGTGCTGCAAGTCTCTCACTCTTGTTCCCATCACCTGCCAAACCTTTCCAAAGAATAATAATAGGCAGAAAATGTACGGGACTAATTCAATAGAAAAATAGCTGCCCCGGCCAGTGATGCAGAATGACGCTGCGAAAGTTATGCTTTTAAAAGTCATTAAACATCTCGAAAACAAACTCAATGGTTCATATGAACTAACTGCTCTATTAGTCCCAATGTAAATGATTGTAACCACACAGTTTGATAGCAATTTAAGTCCCAAACAAAACGTTAATCTCTTGGTCAACAAACGTCGGGCTGAACGGTTAAAAGACGCTACTTCCCCAGCTGATGCGTCTTCAAACAAAAGCTTGCGGTAAGTTCCTATAACTTCACCAAAGTCACTAGTCTTCGATTCAGACTTTAGCCTACATGAACACGCAGAAGTAGTCTATCTCTGATCTTGTACAGTATGTAACTGAGACAGGCTACCACAAAGTAAATGTTAGAATTTGCGCATAAGGCCTAGGGAAAATCTGACTTTACACCAAGTCTAGATGAGCACAGCTGTTGTTTAGACCTTGCCTGACCTTTTTTTTTTTTTTTTTGCCTTAAGTGAGATTGGCTTTATTTTTGAAAATTCTCTGGCAGTGGAGGAATTCTATATGAGCGCTGCTGATCCAACGTTATTAATTGCGCAAGCAGACAACTTTCCTTGTAGGCTATTCGCGTGGATATCGTAGCCCTGGCATTAGAGATTTTCTGTTAATGACATGTTATTTTAAATTGTCAATAGTGATGGGGACAAAATCTGTCATAACAAAAAGTCCCTGGGACATATCCCCGGCGTCCCCGGCTAAAATGACGCGCTTGCTGGTGAGCATCATGAGATTTAGTGAGTGTTAGTGGTGCTGCTGAGAAGGAAATCTCTCTCCCAAAATGTGGTTTAAATGGAGTCCCAGTGAAGGAAAACTGAGAGGTGGTTTGAGCATTCCCAGAGTCAGATGTGGCTGGTTTCATTGCTGCAGTGGAAAACAGACTGTTTATAGAGTCAGATGGTTTTGATACAGGCAACAGTTCTTTGAACAGAAATCCTGTAGCAGGTTTTGATGCTGCAGGGAAGGAGAACATACTCTGGGGCAGAGAGGCAAGGGAGTCTGATGTAACTGGTTTCAATGTTGCAGAGGAGAAGAGACTCTGGGGAGTGGTGTGAGTGTTTCCAGTGTCTGATGTGACGGGTAGATGAGCCAAAGGAGAACGATGGAAATTGAAACTGTGGAGTTTCCATTGACTGTAAAAATTAGGGAGTTTCTTTTCCCTCTGTCTTCTCAGCCATCACTGCCTTTTAAAGCTTTGGAGTTCAGGACTGGAAAGAAAGAAAATGTACTGTGTTTAGTGCTACATTATCTCTATAGGGAGACTAGTCATCATTCATCATCAGCAATTTCATTAATTAATTCATTAATAGGCTATGCGTTATTCACTTATTCATATCAAAGGAAAGATTCATTTAAGTGTCCAATATTAAAATATTATTCTACACAAGTTTACAAATGTACAATTTCTTTTTTCACATGGCATCTGTGATTAACTTATATATAGGTCTACTTGAACAGAATTGTACTTGTATTGAATTTTCTTCTTGACTGTCCTCTTCACACACTGGAGGGACTACAGTTCTATTTGCCTGGAAAAAGTCCAGGATACAGTATTATAAAATACTCCTACAATCTCAGGCACGTCCTCTTTAAATACCTGCTTTGAGGATCAGATAGAGATCAATACACACAAGGACAAAATGCTTGCAGTTTTCATCCATACTAATACTGTTACATGTTCTCTAATAATGCTTTTAATTATATTTTAAACTCAACAATAAATGAGACACTGACTACTTTCATAACAATGACAATAAAGACCTTCAGTATTCTATTTTTTTCTAGAAGAGGAAAGATGTTCCAATTCAGTTTTGCTATAGTAAAGATGCTTTGCCCTAATAATTTGTATGTATGTATGTATGTATGTATGTATGTATGTATGTAGAGTATGTATGTATATATGTATGTATGTACATGTATGTATCAGTGTTTCCCACAGAATTTTCTGAAACCATGGGTGTGTGTGTGTGTGTGTGTGGGGGGGGGGGGGTCACCATTTCGACCCCCCCCCCCACACACACACAAAAAAACAACAAAAAAAACATAAATCTAAGGCTGCAGCTACTGAACATTTTTTTCATTGAGTAGTCGATTTTTTCATCGATTTATCAAGTAATCAATTACAACTTTGTGTTTTTAAATAAATCAATGTTATACAAAAGGTCTCTCTGGCCCAGCCATTGTCTCTAAACTCTTTTAGCTTATTACAAAACTTTAGAACTTTGTAATCAACACTCTAAAATTTTGGCTTATTGGCATCTAAACTCATTGTCATATTTGTAACATTAGGCTATGTAATGTTACATCAGTGGGACATCATTGTAGCATTAGGCCATACACATGGCACAGCGTCAACTTATTGTAAAACGTGTGCCATCGATTAAATTAAACTTTTCAAATAAAGGCTATTTGTTCTTAGTTTTAGCTTTTAAAAGCCAAAACGATTGCACGCCTATCAACAGGAAAAAAATAACCTGGGAATACAGAATAAGCCCAAATGCATTCACAGTAGCCTGCAAGACGTAGAGACAGAGGAAGGGAGGGAGCGTGTCTGTGTCTGTCAGCAGCGTGCGCCAAGCGCACTTGAGAGAGGGAGTGTGTGACTGTGCGTTTGCTGTCTTAATTGTAAATATGATAGGCCTACATTAGGCTACCCATAACCGGCATCAAATTGTAAATATTGTATATAACGTGTGGTAAGCGAGGGAAAATCAGCTAGAGTCGACTTTCAGGCAACTTTTCGCTTGGTAAACTGCATAAATGGGCGTATAGGCTACTTTCTGCACAGGTAGAGCAGTAGTTAGGGAAGACTGCATTCGTACACCTTGTTCACTTTACCAAATATTATATCAGAGTTTTAAAGTATCTCTGATTAAATGTTCCCACGCTAGCTGCCTTTTATGCCACTCATAGGCGACATCTTTGTCATTTTGTAACTAATTAATGGCTAACCTACTTCAGGCCTCAGAGCGGCACAGGTCTGCGCATCTCTTTCAACGTGTGTGTCAGGCGCGTGTGCGAGATTGGAGAGGCGCAGCGCTGTAGATTCGAAAAGAGCTTTATGATCTTTTTTCCACCTCAAAGAGGGCCTGAATAAGCGATAAGTCTGCATAAGTAATTAAAAGCAATGCAAAACTAAAGAGAAAAACTGAAACAGTGGTAGAATATGTGGTGGAATAGCGGATTTTTTTTTTTTTCTTCCATCCCGTACCGAACTATGGCGGCTCTCAGGAAACTATGGCGGCCTGCCATAGATTAATACATGTGTGGAAACACTGTATGTATGTATGTATGTATGTATGTATGTATGTATGTACAAATATTGCTACTAGTCTAAGTTTAGTTTATTGTAGATCTTATAACTTCAACTAAAACTAAAAGATGAAACCCCATTTGTTCCATGCTTGGCCAATAGGCTAGTGGCCCATCTGTCTTGTATCAGTTGCTGTACAAACACATGTAGCAGACATTGTAAGTACAAGTAAATAAACTAATCTACTGATAACCATACATTACTGTATAAGTGAACTCACCTGACACAGTCCAGCCAGGTATAGGTATGCTAGCCCAGAATGGCAGGTTTGGGAAGGAGTGGCATGATAAAAGGAAACGAAACCTAACAGGGAAATTAACACTTGGGATACTTTCTGTTCTACAGCATGTAGGCTAGACACTTTAAGTGTATGGGTGTGTAACCCATACACTTAAACAAAGGTGTAGAATTAGGGTGGATTGCTTGTATTGATTGTTCACACTAAGAAATTGGATTAAATAAAAAATGTCTGGGCGAACAAAGGGTTATATAATGTTTTATTTTAACCCAATAATGACTAAAGTGGGACTGAATGTAAAAGCTATAAACTGAGCACAAATCAGTTTTCAAATCAGTAAAATAATCTTCCGACAGTGACAGGAGAGGTTTTTCTTAAATTTAGTTTAGTAGTTAGGTTTTCTATTTTTTTATGACTAGTGCACCATATTGATCGACACTCGCATCTTAGCCAGAGAGGATTCAAGCGGAGCGGTCAGTATTCCATGATCTTTGTCTTAGCAGCCCTCTGGTGGAGAGATTCTTAAATCTTAATGTCCACCCTAAGCCCTGAACCCCCAAAAGAGTTAACTAATGTCTGCGTTGTGATTGGCCAGTTCATGGCAGTTAAGTCTTTGAGGGTTCAGGGCGAATATTGGAATTCAGCCATCAGTCAAATTAGATACCCCATTGTGACAGTGGTTCAGAAAGCAGAGGGAGTTAGATCAAAGTGCTTGGTACCATTGCATTCAGGAGAAGGTTTACATTTAGGATATGAGACTTGAGACTATTTATGTCAAATTATTGTTTAATTTATTTATATGATTATTTACATCATATCATAATAAAAAAAAATAGAAAAATACTCAGAGAGTGCAGACCTCCGCCAAGGCAATGTGGTCACAGACACAAGATATAAATTCCAGACCATGTTCTGGATCACTGATCACCACCAAAATCGAATCAGTTCTTGCTTGTCCCAATATAACCATTGTCCAAAAAATTTCATCCAAATCCGTGCAGTACTTTTCAAGTTCTCCTGCTGACAGACAAACAGACAAACCAACACGACTGAAAACACAACATCCTTGGTGGAGGTAACAACATTGAGAGTATTGCTAATAATCTTAATGTTTTTTCTTTTTCTCTTTTAGGATATGTAAATACTATAGTTTCTAATAGTGACTAATATGTAATAACGTAACAATGGTACAGGACTGTCTGCATAAGGCTGAAAAATAAATCAATAAGTCAACAATTCACATTCTTAGAAAAATGACCAGTCACATAAAAAGCACAGACTACAACTGAGGAGGCGGTTGAATATTCTTTTCAGAGGATATGTTGTTGATTATAAACTAACACTATGTAGGCTATTGATCAATGGCACCTGTCACTTTAAGACATTTACATAAGTTACAAAGTACTAGCCTGGCTTTGTCCATCCCCTTGGTCTACTACGCTTTGCTTCATACACGGGTCTGGAATCTCATCCACTGACAAACATTTGCCCAGCAGGAGCTGTGAACTGCAGTAGTTTGAAACAATTGAAGAGGAACTATGCAACTATTTTAGCTTAATTTACCTTTATATCGCTAACGTAATCTCACAACTCCTGATCCTGCTCGCTTTTTAGTGTGGTATGGAATTGTTCACTATGAACGATGCCAATGGCCGGGTCCCAGACGGAGTCTTGGAGAGAGATGATTATTGAGCGGAAGTAGGTAGGAAGGCAAGGCCAGGCTACAAAAGTACTTAAGAAGCACCTTTTGAGTATTGCTGCTTACTGATTAGGAAGAAGCACCTTTGAGTAATGCATCTTGCTGTTACTATAGATCCTGCTCACAGACTGAGCATGTTCAATGTTGTGTGTCATTCATATTGTAACATGAATCTCATAAATGTCGGGTCTCATTATGGTAACATAACATGAAGCTCATGTCTGTCATTGTTATGTTGTACAAGCCTAATGGCCTGCGAGTTGTGAAATCTGTGTGTTCCGTCCCCAGCGCCAATAATGACTTAATTGACTGATTGTGTGTGTGTGTGTGTGTGTGTGTGTGTGTGTGTGTGTGTGTGTGTGTGTGCTTTAACTAATGGGACCCATTTTCAACTTGCCATATCCAACAATGGCACCCTCTGGAGGTCTGTTTGAACACAACAAACAGGACTCCTTGAATAGTGCGTCTCTCTCCTCCTCTCTTGCTGGCACATGCACACACTCACACACAAACCCACACCGAGAGTAACTTCCCTTTCACTTGAATTGCCACTTACAGCTTACTTACTATCAATTCAAGTCCAATTAATCTGTACAAAATAAATACAATACAAAGTTCACTGTCTCTAAAATACTGTACACAGTTAATACATCATCACGTGAAACACTGATGCATTTAGGAATAATTTCTATAATGGATAATTTAGTTCCCTTCTCTGAGACAAGGGGTAGGCAACCTGAAGGGCTCCTTAGCATTACCTGTACGGCCCTTTGGTACTGCAGGGGAAATTGTTTCATTGATGATGGCTCACACTATTTGAAAGCTTGCCATGATAACCAAAATAAGGCTTAGGCTTCCTATGAAGTTCAATTTGCTTGTTTTCCATATTGTCATTACAATTTCATAAATTCTTAAACTATTTAATAGCTACATACTGAAAGATAGGCGAGGGCAAAAAATAAACAAACAAACAACAACAAAAAACCATAGGCTGCCTGTATCCATACCTGTGTTTAAAAAATAATTAAAAGGAGTCGTTGGCTTTGATGTTTGATGTTTTTTGCAGTGACACAGACCAGACCACACCTTAATTTTAACCAAAAATGGCCCTTTGCAAGAAAAGTTCTCGTATGTCTCGTATGTCCATGTTTCTGACTTGAGGTTGAGGACTGACTTGACCAGTCTGGTGATGCCCTTTGCTCTGGATACTTCTCAACATATAATGCAGCACCGAACACAGCGTCCTTCAGAGGAATCTGGATCAGTTCTCTCTGTTGGTGGACACATACACGGACACACAGACACACGGACACACACACACACACACACAATGTTGTAAACCATGCAGCAGTACTAACATAGAACATAGATGTGAAAAATTAGAGTGTGAAGGTAAATTAAACATGAACACAACAAAAACAACAACAACCACAACAATGTAATGTTATTATTATTTTTAGACCTGAGGATAAAGATTAAAAGGGCTATAACTATAAGATGTTCTTGGAATTGAGTATTCTGTAGATCTTTTCATCAATTAATTGAGTAATCAGATAAGACATACTTTTGTTTGTTTTTTTAACAAGCAAAACAGCTTGCTTTTCATAGCCAACTTTATTAATCTGAATGCGCTGTAATAAGAACATTAACACATAACACTGTGTGTGTGTGTGTGTGTGTGTGTGTGTGTGTGTGTGTGTGTGTGTGTGTGTGTGTGTGTGTGTCTCCATGTCAATCATGTGCACTAACCTATGAGAGGCTCCTCCATACTGTCTCTTCTCCTGCCTCTGGGAGGATCTGGAAGCCCTGAACAAAGAGACACATAATTAGAATCCCATTGAGTTAAAGATGGAGGAGAGTTTGACATTGTGACCAGCACTAAGCTTTGCTTGTAGAAGGATAGTAAATCTCCCGTCCCGACACTTCAAAGAGACTGGCTAAGGCCCGATTTACACCGCCATTGCTGACCCTTTGCATTGAGTGTATGTTTGTGCATTCACACCAGAAAGTGTCTCTGCAATGTACTGTGTGAACCAGCTGCCCGAGCTCTGCATTAAAAATGTATTGAGACATTGCAAGACAAGCTTACTGCACAAAAAATGCTTGGAAAATTGAATATGATTGTTAAATTTCAAGCGAGATCTACACTGGTTAATGCACAGAAGGCGCGCGGAACCAATGCAGTGTTCATGGACCTGTTACCGTAACATGATTTCGAAATGAGAATGGACCAAAACAGCACCCCCAGCGCAAATGCACAGGTTTTGGTGTGCCTCGGCCATAAGTGTTCGTGTTCTGATCCCTTGTTGCTGGCAGTTGTGAGGTCACAGGTTCAAGTCCAGTGCTGAACTAGCTCAAGATGACCTTTGATACACTTAGCAACATACCAATAACTGGCTTAATTTTAGGCGCAAAACCCAGTTTAATGTCATTGTTTAAGACAGAGGGCTAGATTACTCCACTCCTACTCACCTCGACGATCTCTGTGTCTCTCCTCCAGCTGTCTGTCTCTCTCCCCCAGCTGTGTGTTTCTCTCTCCCAGTTGTCTATCTCTCTCGTCCAGCTGTCTGTCTCTCTCCCCCAGCTGTCTATCTCTCTCCTCCAGCTGCTTGTTTCTCTCCTCCATTCGTTTAGCTTGTTCACTCAGCTGTCTGTCTCTCTCCTCCAGCTGCTTGTTTCTCTCCTCCATTCGTTTAGCTTGTTCACTCAGCTGTCTGTCTCTCTCCCCCAGCTGTCTATCTCTCTCCTCCAGCTGCTTGTTTCTCTCCTCCATTCGTTTAGCTTGTTCACTCAGCTGTCTGTCTCTCTCCTCCAGCTGCTTGTTTCTCTCCTCCATTCGTTTAGCTTGTTCACTCAGCTGTCTGTCTCTCTCCCCCAGCTGTCTATCTCTCTCCTCCAGCTGCTTGTTTCTCTCCTCCATTCGTTTAGCTTGTTCACTCAGCTGTCTGTCTCTCTCCTCCAGCTGCTTGTTTCTCTCCTCCATTCGTTTAGCTTGTTCACTCAGCTGTCTGTCTCTCTCCCCCAGCTGTCTATCTCTCTCCTCCAGCTGCTTGTTTCTCTCCTCCATTCGTTTAGCTTGTTCACTCAGCTGTCTGTCTCTCTCCTCCAGCCGTCTCTCTTGTTCGTGTAGTTGGGCTCTCAGGTCCTGCAGTTTCTTTTGCAACTGCATCACAGTCTGCCCCAATGGAGCTGCAGACATTGGGGAATCTTTTCCACTCACTGCAAATGCAAACGCAAACACACACACACACACACACACACACACACACACACACACACACACACACACACAGGTCCACAGACACATTAGGAAATCTGAAGACTCTTGACGTCCTCCACTGTAAATTTTAAGGAGCATGTGCATGACTTAAGTCACATTATGTTAAAAGTCACTTCCTCCCAAGTTTAGACATTAGTTTTCACGCCTCTGAAGCAGGTGCAGCAGGTGCAGTTGTTCAAACAATTAAATCTACTATTGGAGACCATGGAAGACTTACTGTCTGGTGGCTCCTCCATACTCCATCTTCTCCTGATGGGCGGACGATCTGGACCTGTGATGCCAACACACACACACACACACACACACACACACACACACACACACACACACACACACACAAACACACGACAACTACCTTTGAGTTTTATACTAAAAAAGCTAGAAGCTAAAGCCATCAGTGAAAAGCACTGACATCCCTCTTCCACCAAGGCAATTAAAGTTCTGTTTCAGAGGCGGTGCCAGATCTCAAACCAGTTTTCCACACTATTAAACCTGGATCTGGCTCAAGCACACAGGTTCTAACTCAAACAGGCACCAAATAAATGCTGGTCCAGAAACAAGAACCAGCAATGTTCTTCTCAAATTTCTTGATGAACTTGTTCAAATTTCTCTCTGTTCAACATTAGGAAAATCAGGCCGTACCTTACGCAACATGCAACCCAGCTCCTGGTTCAGACGCTGGTCATCTCTCGCCTCGACTATTGCAATGCCCTTCTAACAGGTCTACCAGCCTGTGCGGTGAAACCACTACTGATGATCCAGAAGGATGCTGCATGCCTGGTCTTCAACCAGCCAAAGAGAGCACAATTTTCTCCACTGTTCATGAAGCTCCACTGGCTGCCCCTGGCTGCTTGCATCAAATTCAAGTCACTAATGTTGGCTTACAGGGTACTGGATGGAATTGCTCCAGTCTACCTGCAAGCCATCATCAAACCATGTTCTAACCTCCAATCACTCTGCTCAACCAAGGATCGCTGCTTAGAACGACCTACACCCTGCACAGGTCAATCTAGGCTGTTCTCATCTATTGTTCCTAACTGGTAGAATAGTCTTCCCAAAACATTAGTTTTCACACCTCTGTGACCTGTGAGACCAACACACACACAGACACGACAACTACCTTTGAGTTTCATACTAAAACAGCTAGAAGATAAAGCCGTCAGTGAAAAGCACTGACACCCCTCTTCCACTGAGGCAGTTAAAGTTTTGTTTCAGAGGCAGAGCAAAATCTCAAACCAGTTCTTAGGTTTTCCACACTAATGAACCTGGATCTGACTCTAGCACACAGGTTCTAACTCAAACAGGCACCAACTAATTGCTAGTCCAGTAACAAGAACCACCAATGTCAGATGCGGTTAGCTTAGTGTGCTGTGCACAGAATAGTCAGTTTGCTGACAGACACCTTCCAAATCACAGCACACTTTGGTCACAACAAGATAGATATTACTTCTCACTATTTTTAATATTTAATAGTTATAGATATTACTTCTCACTATAATTAAAATAATTGGGGGAAAGGCCAAACTAAATGTACTTCTGGCAAATATGGAACTCAGTCCAACATTACTTTATTCCAGCTATGGTAGATTATCAGTAGTCCATTGTGACATTGCTAGGACAACAGAGCTTTTTGAATGTAGAAATGTAGCGCCTACATCGAACAGACACAAGCATTAGCCCAGAACCAGCATCTTGCTCAAGGTGGTGGAAAAGGGGTATGAGTGATAATGATACTGAGGGCTATATGAATACACTGTAATTACCAAGTTTTCCTGTTTCCTCACTGTCTCTCTTGTCCATTTGTTTGATCAGCTCAAGCTGTTTGTGCTCCTGGCCGCTCTCTCTCTCCACTCTCAGCTGTGAAATCTCCAATTTCATTCTCTCTATCTCTCTGTTCTTGTCTCCCAACTGTCGGCTGAAGTCTCTCTCCATCTTTTCCTTGGTGATGCTGATGTTTCTCTGTAGTTCAGGCAGGATGATCTTCATGAGGTTTCTCTCTGCTTCAGTCCTGGCCTCTCTCCCAAAGCTCTCTCTCATCTCCTCCATCTCCTCTCCATGTCTCTCCTCCATCTCTCTAATTTCTCTTTCTCTCTTTTCTTTCACTCTCTCCAGTTTTCTCTCTATCTCCTCTCTCTGTACAATCTCTCTTTGTAACTCTCTCTCCATCGCTCTCTTTTTCTCCTCATCCTTCTCTTCTCCCATCTTTTGCTCCAGTCTTGTCATTTTATTTTTCAACCCTTTAATTTCTCCTTCATGTTGTTGAATCTCTCCCTCCATATTCGTCAGAGAGTCCTGTATTAGCTCTTCCCTTCTCTTTCTTTCCTCCGCCAATTTCCTCTCCTCCATTTCTCTTTCTCTCTGCATCCTTCTCTCTATCTCTATGAACTGTTTCTCTGCCTCCAGGTAGATCTCACTGCTGTAGAATCTCTCTCTGTTTCCTGACATCATCTTTTCTATCTTGTCTAGCAGCTGTGTGATCTGAGTGTCATCAGGTCTGTCCTTAACGTTGAGAAGGTGACACCTGTTCCCACATTTCTCTACCAGCTGCTGGAGCTCCTGGCTCCCTGTCTGGAGCAACTCCTCCACACTCCTCTCTCTCAGCCCCTCAGCATGGGTGAAGAGGATCAGTGTGTGTCTCCAACAGCCCTCCCCAAAAATATCTTCCATTTTTTCCATCAGCCTTCTCTCTTCCCCTTCAGACAGCTCTAGCGGAATCACTAAGAGAAAAGCATGAGGTCCTGGGGTAGACAGGCGGAGACAAAGCCCCACGTCCTGTCTCATGTCCTTCTCAGAGAGTCCACTGCAGAACCAGTCTGGAGTTTCCACAAGGATCACCCGTCTCCCAGCCACCTCCCCCTGTCTGCTCTCACTGTGCTGGGTCTCTGTGGATGTGTGTGTGAGTGTGTGTGTGCCCAGGATGGTGTTTCCTGCTGCCCTCTTCTCAGCTGCACTTCCCCCAGCGGTACCAGCCTCAACTCAGTCACAGGTGGAGACACTGGGAGGGTTTGACCAGGACTCTCTCCACCCACTGAAAATACATACCACAAACACACACACACACACACACACACACACACACACACACACTCGAGTTAGGAAGCTAGACTAACAACAGCAGACTATAATGTTAATCATGAAGGAGATCCAACACCCAAATATACTGTAATCACTGTACATTACTGTCTCTCAGTTCACATCAAATACAATACAATTTTCAAGTTTTACACTACCGATAACCAAGTTTTATGAATTAACAACTGTGTGTATGAAAATAGCCTTTCCTGGTTTATATCAATCACTTCAATGCAGTAGTGATGGAAAGAGGGAAGTATCAGTGCAATAAGTACTGCAAAAAAAACATTTAAGAGCAGGGGTCTCAAACTCCCGGCCCGCAGGCCAAATCCGGCCCGGGCTCGGCCCTGATCCGGCCCGCAAGTTGGTGCTAAAATTATAATGCAATCCAGCCCTTGAGAGAGGCATAACATCAGTCCTGACAGGCGCACCCATTCTTCTCCGTCACGCTACTCGCGGAGTTTTAATTGTACCGAAATCATAAACTGACCTTTCCAACAGTGCTAGTAGTTCGTTTCTGTGATGAAGGCTTCACAAGATAATTAGCGTTGAATTTGTATCAAAATTATGATCACCAATACAGTACTGCGTCCATGTCATACATTGTTCTCTGTGTAATATCTCACGGATTCTTAACTTAACTATGGCATACCGCATATCAAAATAAACAGGAGATCCTACTGATTACAATGTGATTAGCGGTTCCCGAGTAATCCGATCTTGAAATCATATAAAATTTCTGCATTGTCTTCAACAGTGTCATCCCAAAATAGAATTATTCTTCATAGTGAAAGTTCATTTTAGCTCCCTGTTTGTCAGGACTAACTTTGAACTAACTGTTTGTCAGGTAAATGTTGTCTCGAGATCCAAAATAGCAATGTTATATTTATTAATATTCATAACATAATAATTAATAAAATATTGTCAGCACATATATTGTTGCAAATTGCAAAGTCATACCTTGACTCTCATATTACCAGATTCCAGACAGTCCTATATTTAAAAGTGACAATTCCAGACAGTCCTATATTTAAAAGTGAAAAGATATTTAGCAGGCTATGCATTCAATGATGAGATAGAGGCCCAACATTGAGTATCACATCTTTAGATAAAAACAAACAAAAAACACACTAAATAATTGCAAAGTAAAAGTGCTGGTTCCTGGTGTTGTACCGTAATTACAATTGACCCCTGAGTTGGCCCTCCAGTCAGACAATGTTGACCGTAGTGGCCCCCAGCTCATTTGAGTTTGAGACCTCTGTTTAAGAGTATCACAAATTTTCAAAGCTGCCTTTGAGCTTTAGTGATTGGAAAGGATTATGGGAATGAAGATAGCACTCAAAATTTCTAAGGAAACAAGCAAAGTAGTTTACGTTAGTGACTATACTGCAGTCAGCAGTAGCCAATTATGCATGCATACAGAACTGTTAGCAGCGCACTACCTTCTCAGCCTTCGTTTGCTAAGGTTAGCCAAGAACTTCGAAGAATTTGGAAACTGTTCGCCTTAGCCAACGTTCGCCTCTGTTAGGGAATTTGAGTGCACCTCTAGTTGAGAAACTAGAAATCGCGTTTGATGGCATTTAGTCTTCTGAAGCAACTCTCTTACGACAGGCTTTCAAATGTAAGTGGGGCTTGTAGCATAACAAATGAGTGATGTGATTTAGATCTACTTTCACATGAAAATAGTACCTTAACTGAAGTCGTATAGTTTATTTGCGTCGCTACAACTACATATAGTTGTGGAAGCCTCTCCTCACCACCGTCTGTTTGGGTCTTAAAATGGCATATTGAGCACCACCATTACCTGTAGACTTGCAGTCAAGACTGCTTACACCAAGATCAAGACAATACCAAGACCAGAGGCTAACGAGACTAAGACAAGACCAAGACCAGAGGCTAACGAGACCGAGACGAAACCAAGACAAATTGAGGCCGAGACCGAAAAAAAGTAGACTAAGCTATAGAGGAAGTTATAACTTGATTTGAAAAACAACCTTGGTTAACATTCAACCCATATTAGAAAGTATTATTTCAACTGCTGGCAACAATGTGGATAGGGATAGTGGCAATGTGGGCAGGAAATAAAAACTGTTTTGATATCTTTTTTGATAGCTGTGTTGAACCAATAATTAAAAAAAATGATCCTGCTTTTACCAGCACAAACCGCTTACTGAACTCATGGTGACAAAAATGAGTGTCAGGCCTACTCCATAGCAATATTAGGCTACTTAAATACCAGCAGGGGGATATCACCTAGTCACCCACTATCATGAGTTGAGGTCTACCAGCGAGATGTCCCCACTCCAGACATTTTAACCAGTAGAAAATCATTTCTGGGTAGCTGGGAGAATGACAAAGTCAACTCCATTACATTCAATTCTACTCTATGTTGGCCTTGTTTCTACTCAAGCCAGGTGGCACATTAGACATTTTTGGATGTTTTTTTTATGTGTGTGTGTGTGTGTGTGTGTGTGTGCATTTTAGATAGCTATCTCCTTTAAACTTTTAAAGCATTTATAAAGCTACTGCTATAATGAGATGAATGTGGCACAATAGGCCAACTTGATGGGTGCATTCTACTTTTTATTTTGTGTTTCTTTTAGTCTTAGATGTAACACAACATGCAGTGTGCCAACAGTAATTAAAAATAAGAAATAGTTCCACACTATGGGCAAGACATGGCACTATGCAGCTTTCATAACACAAAAATAAATACTGACTTATAGTTAATTTTGAGAACATACAATACAAGGATACTGTATTAGCAGAAGCTAGCCAACTTTGTGAGATGACAATGGGGCTGGTGTTCCAACTTTTACAGCTAGACGATTCTCATCACTACATGCGGTGACTGAGTTATGCAAAAGTAATGCAAAACCCGGAGCTGATTATGAACGGTATACATTCGCTAAGCGGAATGGATTCTTTCGGGATGCAATAGAGATAACTTTGAGAATACGGCGTTAATTTATTTATCGCCCGATAAGAGTCAGTCGCAGGAGATCTGACATCATTCACAAGCATCCAGAGTTTTTAGGATGTCTGAGTCTCGGTAGTCTATACTAAATTCACCAAAATGAAAGATGAAAGATTTAATTCCCATAAATACATTAGAGATCACGACATCTCGCTCAGCCATCATAACGCATGCCTATGCATAGGCTACACAAACATTCCATAATTAAATTGCCTACATTTTGCGAATGGAAAGTAAACTTTTAGGAGAGTAATTTAGAGCTACGTGTAACTGGATGTGCTCGGCTCTCTCTGTCACTGAGAGAGACCGGCCCATGAATGCATTTGAGCAAGGGCGGTCCTACCCTCTTTGGTGCCCTGGGCGTACACCTTATCTTATAAATTGTACCATAATGTGTAGTGATTTTTTTGTTTAGTTTTATTTTTTGAGCTCTTGGTTATTAGATGGAACTCCAGCAGCTAACTAAGCCAAGTTTATAACACCAGATAAAGTTATTTCCCTTGACAAAATGTGAGTGATCTTTATACTGAAATTAAACCCCCTTATTCTCAAACAAGTACATTACAAGTGGTACCAATGAATGCGTCTTTAATTTGATACCAAATACCTCCATTGTAGGCGCAGATATCCATAACCGTTTCACCCCTGATTGTATTTTTCGGCGCTCGCGTGTGCAAAAAAAAAAAAGTGTCAGAGATGCAGCCCCCCGACGATGCCGCCCTGGGCGACAGCCCATATCGCCTATGCCAGAAACCGCTCCTGCATTTGAGAGCCTTGCTCTGCTGCAGCAAGGGGCTTTTGCGCGCACTCACTTTCACTTTGGTGCGTCTCATTGTTTAGGCCAAGTCATTTAAACCGGCAACTGATATTGTTAAAATATATATTTATTGCATTTATTTATCTTGTCTTGTTCTTGGTCTTGCAAGACACCAAGACAAGACCAAGGGATCCGAGACCAAGACAAGACCAAGACAATACACTGTCAAGACAAAGACGAGACCGAGACCACGTAAAATTGGTCTTGAGACACAACTCTACCTACATGATGAACTAATTTCTACTTTAACTTCACCATGTGGTAAGATAGCCTGACATAGCCTGCCCATAATACGAATATTCATACGTATCATGGTCTGGGCACGGTCCTCTGGGGCGTGTTTACATCGGTAGAGTCTCTACCGGCCAATAAGCGAAGCTGATTAGATGAGCTGTCCAATCGTTTCAAACCTGAAGTGAATGCCCTCCCCCCGCTGTATATAGGGTTGCCACATTTGAATTGTGAAAATCCGGGACATTTTTTTTCAAAGGGTCAAAGGGTCAAAGGACACAAACATGTACAGCAGTGACAACATTCATGGTAAAAGTGTAAAATACAAAACATGACCGCTATTGAAAAGATAAATTTAAAAAAAGAAGAAGAAGACGAAGAAGAAGAAGAAGAAGAAGAAGGCCAACGCACATGTCGCCTACCTCGGTGCTCGGGCCCTACGATGCTTGCGCAATGGCTTTGTCTGCACTGTTTCAAGTTGCTGTAGACTATTCCCTTTATTGGTAGCCTGATCTTGATCCTTTTTTCTGAGATGGCCTGTTCGTTCATGATTGAATAAGGCTGAACACTTAAACTTTCAGGCTAGACCTAACAGGTTTAGGCGATTTTACGCGCTGAGGAATATTTTTAGGACGTTCTGTGTTGTTTCACAACTGTCGGAAAATGCGCAAGGAGATCGCTAAAATGCATAACATTAATACAAAGAAACTTACTCCTATTAAAGCCTTAATGCTTTTCGTGGTTTGAATTACAGTCTGAGGAAGAAAAATATTAGCTTGTTCTAGTTCAGTGAGTGGTCCATCAAAATGATAAATCTGACAGTCAGGTAGCCTATCTATGGTAGGCTATAGTCCGCCTATTTATAAAATTGAAAAGGTAGCCTACCTATACTCCAATTTTGCGTGACTAATGAATGCTACCAGTGAGGCCTACACAGGCTATCCTGTAACTCAGGATCACTCGCTCCATTAAATGCAGGAGACTCCCAGAGATTCGCACAGACTCTTGGCTTGTCCGCAAATAACCAGTCACATAAAAGCAAGCGTGCCTACAGCATCCCACGGCAAGACTCGGCCAATCTAAAATAGTGGCAGGGAACACTACATAGTCGAATAATATAGGTTTGTTCAGAGGTGAAACTAATGAACATGTGAAGAACATTTTCACAAAAAAACGGGACAATATGCGTCCCAGAAAGAAATTATCAGTTTTCCAGGACAGACGCACAAAAAACGGGACAATCCCGGGAAATAGAGTAGGCCTACATGTGGCAACACTAGCTGTATAATCGCGTCAGGTTAAAGCACCCCCAGACCATGAATACGGATGAACAGCAGTATTATGGTTCGGGCTATGTCAGGCTAGTGGTAAGATGCAACTGTTTCAAACTCAAATGCTCCATTTACCTCGCCTGACACGCCAGACTATATCATAAGAATGTATAGTCTGAAGACCACTGATAGACTGTGCCTCAATGGAGGGGCGGGTGATTGCATTGTCTTTCAAACTGCCTCTCCACGTAATAGGCTAGCGTTCCGGCCAGTGGTACCAGCTGGTAGGCTATATCAAACTTTTCCCGTAGCCCGTCGGTAACACGGCAAAAACATATTTTTTTCAGAACGAAACACTTCAGTGCACTTTCTTGTCTCACTTTCAAAGAAAATGACAAGTGCACTTCGTCCAAAACTAAAGCCAAAGACGAATCTCTACATGGCTCTGGTTTGAGCAGGACTGTCGTCATCAGGGGGTCAAGAACGCGCAGATTAGCGGCAGCACTTTAGCATCGCCATATTTACGTATGGAGTCACAATCCGAACCATGCCAGCGCATGCACGAGAATCATGCTGGGCACGAGCACTCATGCACTTACAGGTTGGTGGGCGGTTACATGCGAAATGTTATTTCTCCGGGGAGAGTAAAAGCAATATTTCATGATCTCTGGTTACTCTTTGCTTATTTCTTGAGGAGCTTGTTAAAAAAAGTGTACTGTCATGAATGCTATAAAACTTCAGGCACATTCTCGACAGAACTGTCTTCCTCGTGTTGAATTTCAAACAAACTAGGTGCATTATCACCACCGTCTGGACTGAAGGACTACTGTTTTTGTAAAGAGATTCAACGTGAGTCCATGCTTCATTTCCAACTTTGGAACTTTGCGCATGGGCAGCATGGGCATGGCCTGGTCTGTTACCTCTAGTGTTCACAATAGATACAGACGGCAAGTCCGGGCACGCCCATAAAATCAGCTCCTCGTGTCCCCCATGTGGGGGAAAACAAACCCTAAATTAGTGAAGGAGTCAATGGCATGCTAAGCTACAAGTTACACTGAGCACCATCTACAAGGAGCCAGACACATTTTTGAGGGCAATGCCTGAAGGTAGTAATGATGGTCAGATGGTCCGATGTGAATTCTGAACTTGACACCCCTCCAAACGCGATACTGATGACAATTTAGATGATGTTTGTTAGCTTCATTAGCTTGCTAACTAGCCAACTTCATTGATCACCACAGTAAATGTAGCTAACTTTAGCTTGCTTAACTGAGCTAATCAGACTTGTGATTGAAAGTTGCTTTACTTTTGACAGGAGCAGAGACGGCTCATGACATTTCTGTTAGTGTAATTGCAATAAACAAATGATGGAAAAATTATTTTAGTCTAAACACAAGTAGGCAAACAGGTCATGATTAGACAAAACATCTAATATGGACTTTGTTCAATTTTACTTAGCGATCTTTTATTGTTCAGCAACTTTCTCTACCTTGTCCATTCACCATAATGTTAAATTGGCCTCTGTTATCCCCCACGCTGACTCCACCCTCGCACTTTGGGGGCGTTAACCGTACTTGCCGTCTGTATCTATGGCATTAGGCGTGTTTGAGATGTAAAGCCGCCTACAGCCGCCTGCAGCCGGCTGCAGCCAAGCGATGCATTGTGGTTAGACGCGGTGTTCGACTTCCAGCTGACTTCACCAAGCTTGTGAATGCGTCACCAAAACACGCCCACAGCACGTCACTCAAAACTCGCGGTATCAAGGAGCCTGCAGCCGAAACCCGCATCTCCTTTTTCTCGGCTGCAAGAGGATGCATCCCACCCCCATGACGTAACTCATTATTCCGATTGGTTTGAAACTCCTCATGACAAATATGACACCAACCACGTTGTACTCACTGAAAATGGGCTTATTTGAATGAGCTGCTGCTAAGCAGTATGTAAGTTTTGCCCAATGAAATAGCCTTATTGCTCTCCAGCATGGCTTGGTTTGCCATCTCAAATAAGCATTTCATACCACATTACTATTTTTAACAAAACACCTTCAAACACAACCCTGTTCCTCTTGCATTGCAACAATAATTTATTAAGCAACATTATATGATTTATTTCGCCAGTTATCACGTTCATTTTAATGATGAAATGAGGGGATTCAAGCTGTTTTCAGTGCAAACAAACTTCCGCGATATCTCCTGACATCACGTCCATGTTCACGTGTTGTTTGGCTACAGCCAGCTGCAGCTGTGTTGTCCACCTTGTCCCCCATGCTTTTCCACTCCCACCGACGTATTTCCGTAGATCTCGCTGGCTCCGGCTACAGCCTTTAGCTGTACCGACTCTGAACACGAACGAGCTTATTGACTGTCAATTCACCGCATTTACTAGCCTAGCCTCGGCCATTCAGTTCTATGGAGGGCGGGACTTAGTCGTTAGGCGTGTTTGAGATGTAAAGCCGCCTACAGCCGCCTGCAGCCAAGCGATGCATTGTGGTTAGACGCTGTGTCCGACTTCCGGCTGACTTCACCAAGCTTGTGAATGCGTCACCAAAATACGCCCACAGCACGTCACTCAAAACTCGCGGTAACAAGCGCGCCTGCAGCCGAAACCAGCATCTCCTTTTTCTCGGCTGCAAGAGGATGCATCCCACCCCCATGACGTAACTCATTATTCCGATTGGTTTGAAACTCCTCATGACAAATATGACACCAACCACGTTGTACTCACTGAAAATGGGCTTATTTGAATGAGCTGCTGCTAAGCAGTATGCAAGTTTTGCCCAATGAAATAGCCTTATTGCTCTCCAGCATGGCTTGGTTTGCCATCTCAAATAAGCATTTCATACCACATTACTATTTTTAACAAAACACCTTCAAACACAACTCTGTTCCTCTTGCATTGCAACAATAATTTATTAAGCAACATTATATGATTTATTTCGCCAGTTATCACGTTCATTTTAATGATGAAATGAGGGGATTCAAGCTGTTTTCAGTGCAAACAAACTTCCGCGATATCTCCTGACATCACGTCCATGTTCACGTGTGTTTGGCTACAGCCAGCTGCAGCTGTGTTGTCCACCTTGTCCCCCATGCTTTTCCACTCCCACCGACGTATTTCCGTAGATCTCGCTGGCTCTGGCTACAGCCTGTAGCCGTACCGACTCTGAACACGAACGAGCTTGTTGTCTCCAGTTTATGTATAACCTCCTTGCTCGTCATCGTACAAAGCCCGTCTTACGATTTCCTGTACACATACCGCGCTGTGATTTGTTATCCGCCGCCGCCAATGGGGCTGGTGTTCCAACTTTTACTGCTTGACGATTCTCATCACTACATGCGGTGACTGAGTTATGCAAAAGTAATGCAAAACCCGGAGCTGATTATGAACGGTATACATTCGCTAAGTGGAATGGATTCTTTCGGGATGCAATAGAGATAACTTTGAGAATACGGCGTTAATTTATTTATCGCCCGATAAGAGTCAGTCGCAGGAGATCTGACATCATTCACAAGCATCCAGAGTTTTTAGGATGTCTGAGTCTCGGTAGTCTATACTAAATTCACCAAAATGAAAGATGAAAGATTTAATTCCCATAAATACATTAGAGATCACGACATCTCGCTCAGCCATCATAACGCATGCCTATGCATAGGCTACACAAACATTCCATAATTAAATTGCCTACATTTTGCGAATGGAAAGTAAACTTTTAGGAGAGTAATTTAGAGCTACGTGTAACTGGATGTGCTCGGCTCTCTCTGTCACTGAGAGAGACCGGCCCATGAATGCATTTGAGCAGGGGCGGTCCTACCCTCTTTGGTGCCCTTGGCGGACACCTTATCTTATAAATTATACCATAATGTGTAGTGATTTTTTTGTTTAGTTTTATTTTTTGAGCTCTTGGTTATTAGATGGAACTCCAGCAGCTAACTAAGCCAAGTTTATAACACCAGATGAAGTTATTTCCCTTGACAAAATGTGAGTAATACCGCGCTGTGATTTGTTATCCGCCGCCAGAGGAAGGATTTCTATCAGGGGTCTCTAGACATATCCGCTGTGCAAATTCAAATTCATTAGCCTACTGTAAATCAATTTACACTACACCTTGTGTTGCAATGCAAAAGTAATTCTGTACATTACTTGTTATGACCAATGGGTACCAATGTATGCCCATGTAAAGTAAAATAAGCACTAGAACTTCTTCCCAGAAAATGTGTCTCATAGGTTAGAAAGCATGCCTGCCCTGAAAGACATAGCCTATGCCTGTTCCTAACGCTGCGTAGCTATGTTTTTTTTTAAGTTACCATCTTGGCAAATCCTTGTTTGTGATTCTTTTTTGCCAAGTTACCACACCTTGTAATTGTCAGGCCTCCATAATAACCTGACAGTTCTCTGACATTTGTCTAAATTTCCAAATCCATAGGCACTTGATTTTTGTCTATTGAAGGGATGACTATTGCCGTTGTGCAGGTTGCTCAAAGACTCGCAATTTGATGCATTTTACTGACTGGGGGCATGTTAGCTTCTTTATAAATTGCAAATTACTGAGCACATGGACGTTGTTAGGTCCATTTTGGGGGGCTCAAGCCCCCTAAAATTCCCCCAAGCCCCCTGACGCTGGGCAGATGATTTTCATTGTATGTAAATTACATCAATTCTTAGCGGTTATATTGCTCGCGGAGTTAACGTCAGATACGCAATCTCCGGGCACCATCGGATTCAGTAAGCTCCAAGCTTACTCCAGTCACTAATTGCGTTGATAAACGGTCCACGAGAAAGTCAACTTTAAGTGCATGTGAAATTTCTTGAACTCTCCAGCTCTGCCTGCATCCATCCATTTTTTTCTTGTTGCAACTGATGATGAACTATGCTTCAAATTGAGCAGGAAAAATAGTCTTATCTGAAGTTTGGTAGGCTATAGGCCCTAGTCTGATCCAGCAAATTTCTAAGCAACATATTCTCCAAAAGATAGAACTATGAAATATAATTTAGCCTGTAGCCTAGTCTATGTCAGATTAGTTTGTCCCACATGCATTGATGGACATATTTATTTGCTATAGCCTAGCATATATTTTAGTAGCTATTGTATGCTCATTTTGCAGAATAAATGTTTGAGAAACTTTCACATTTGACTGTATCATCAGATTTCCCTAGGATTTGAACTAAGCTAGTTGTTACAGTGCATTAGACTGAAATAAATATGCAGCTATATTTAGAATAGAAGAGCCTACACCAGAGCCTACACTCATTTACACCAGTCATTGGTGGAGATATTTGCAAACATTTCTCTTCACAAACCAGTCTGATGAATTGATTTAGACTAATTTTGTTAATAAAAATAGCCTAAGATATGAGATATTCTGATAAATGTCCTTCAAGTAATAAATAGTTGGCAAAAATTTTCACTACTATACCCCTCTGGGGCTAAGCCCCCCTTGACTCTTCATCCTAGTGACGTCCATGACTGAGCATAAGATGCATAAGATTCTCCTCGAGTGAAGTCTAGAGCGCATAGGTTTACGTGCGCTTAGATCAATAAGGCAAAAAAGTTGACTTCATGCTGCAGGTAAGATATTTTCTTCTTGGCTTCACTCCGCAGCTGTGAATTAGTCTATTCCTATAATTGCAGACTTTTAACTATCGAAATGTGCACGGATTTGGATGAAACTTTGGTATTGATTGTTGATTCGCAACATCTGGAATTTGTGCTACGTAGCCTACTTGCCACCGAAATTAATATACAAGTCCCTGTTCACGCAAGTGCGCAAGTTTCGGAATAGTCAGAGTGGTGAGAGAGTCTACTTTTTTGCCAACTTGTTTGGTGAGTGCATGCTTCTCAATGCATTCAAAACATAAAGCGAGCATACGGTTAGCCTACTCCACAAAACCTATTTACTGTAGCCTACTCACGCGCTCCTTAGGCTATGCGCACACCACAACATGATAAGACAGGAGACGGCCTGAGCAGAATTGCCTTCTTGGGACATTGACACTTAAGTCATTCACTCACCAGCAGTCTCAATTTTTTACAAGTAGTCCAGACTATCTTATTGTGTTGTGTTTTATCTTAGTGTCCCTCTCTGCGCATTTTTTGTTTTTTTTTGGCCGCTCCCTCTCCGCAATGCAATCGCCCCTCAGTCAATTACTGCTGGCGCCGGGCCTGGTTCTAGGCTACCATTTACCCGTAGATGTTTCAAAGTACAACCAAAGATAACTTCATCAACCATCACGAGTAGGGCACAACATGTCAATAGAAAGATTTAAAAAAAAAAGTGTCTTTGTTTCCTCCTGGATTTGAACTGGGGATCTGATAAAAACATAAATGGCTCATTACATAAAACCTATGCTTTAAAGGAATAGTTCACCTCTTTATGAAAATTGGTTATTCACCCCCTTAGAGAATATGTGAGTAAGAACATTTTGGTCTCAGTGCATGCGTTGTCCTTGTCTGGCAACCTCAATTTTACCTTTCGCTTAGCATAGGCGCTGGAAAATAAAAGAGTTGCTATCTGGCAACATTACATTCCAGCGCTAAGCTAAAGCTAAAAAATGGGGGAAATTATGGATGCCATACTTGGAAAATACAAGCATTGAGACCAAAATGCTTTTACTCACATATGTAACTTCATGTAAGGGAGTGAATAAAACCATTTTTATAAAGATATGAACTATTCTTTTAAGGTCTTACAAAAACAATTTCTCAATGATCAAGTTAATGTGTAGGGACCCTTGTAAAGCTACAAACAACGTGTGATGTTATGTCGAGCTTTCTAAGTATTGTAAAATGAGCGCTTTTGATGCAACCGTATATTCGGCCCATCTGCCAGCCAAGTGGAATCTTTTGCTGTTGGTAGCAAACATGGGGCCATGATTCGAATTGTCCGAACTCTCTATACAGTATATACGGCTCTGACATTTGCGATACTTGGCTGACATTTACAGGTCAATATTGATATTGCAGGCTATTTTTCTGAGAGAGAGACAGACTTTATTTAGTTGCAATATTTACGGTCATTGGTTGGAGTTATGGTGCGCTGTCTCTCTAGATCGTTGGAGTTCATAATGTAAGTTATGTGTTGGCCTACTTTCTGTGTATGCTGGTCAGCGAAATGTCTTCAATAAAGATCCAATATATCTAAACCATTTGCTATTTGTCTATTTTTGACACATTGCCAGGACAGTTCCAGTTATTTTGGGGGCGGAAGATGAACGGACTAAAATTTCTAACTAAACAGTAGCCTAGAATATACAATTTGGTGTCTTAAAACTTAGTAAGTTGGTAATGGAATTGTTGTATAAAGAAAATAATATTTTTCTATTGTATGAAAAGTTGGCCACTATCATTTTGCTTCATGTCCATTAGTTTGGCAAAAAATAGGCTAATTAACCTAAAACTTATGCTTTACGTTTTCAATAAACTATTCACTCTTTCACCAGTTTACCTTTCTCTGATGTAGGCTAACATGCTATTCTTGTTTCTCTAATATTATGTTTTATGTTTATTGATTTTACACATGCATCTGTCCTAGTTCAGAACACGCCTTAAAGAAAGCAAGGCATTATAGCCTCTATTTTCCTAAATCTTACAATGTTAACATGCAATCAACATGTTTAATATTAACATTTACAACAGTGTTTAAGTCTGTGTCTTTACCTGTCATGAAATGTTTGGATATTGGTTTGCTTAGACGGTAATTTGGCAGTGTTGTGGATATTTGGACAGTATATTCAATTCCATGTTGTAAGCCAGAGGTGGAAAAGTTCAAATCTTCTGTAGAAATACTGTTCATAAGGCCCTCTTTCTGGAAAAGCTGAAGCAGGTAAGACACTTTAAGTCCACTCTCAAGTCCATCTGGTTTGGCCCAGGTGACAGAGACAGATGTTGGGCCTGGTGTTACAGTTAGATTCTTTGGAACTGGAACCTCTGCAGAACATAAAAATACATCAATATGTTTTGAGGGGTTATAGGGGTAATAATAAATGTATTCCAATCAACCATCATGATATTGAAGAGCAGTTTTATTGAAATACTGGCTTGACCAACAACAATGGAACAGCTTGTAAATCCACATTGTAGAACAAAACACAAATCTTGTCTATGATTCTGGTTTGGTCTTTACGCCACACATCACCAATTTTCCAATCACACAATTAGAAGCATTTTGATGTTGTCAATAAGTCAGCACAGCAAACAGCTAGCAAATGTTTTTTAACAACCTATGACAGTATGGATGTGTGTTTCGGTGCATGTGGGGCTATGTGTAAATATCTCTCTCTGTCTTTCTGTGAAAAGTGTGTTTGTAAAGATTGCAATATATACCAGTAGTCTTTATTCATTACTTTCTGCTCCCACAGAGACTTAATGCACAGATAGACAAGCCCACAGATCTAAGTAGTTATTGAAATGTATCTACATAAGTGGCAACAAGTAATGTGAAGCAACCAATGCAAAGAGCTCTAAGTACAAGTATATTGTCAGTCCTCACCTGTTTGTACAGATCTCTCCACACAAGTGCTCCTATGGCCATCTTCACCAAGTGTGACCACACTAAAGTGGTATTTCTCTCCTGGAAGAAGTCCCCCCACTTCCATTAAAGGTCCTGCTACATCTATACTGCGTTGGTCTTGTCCTCGTCTCCATGTAACTCTGTACCTGTAGTCACAAGGAGCGCCCTCTGGTGGTGACCATCTCAAAGTCACAGAGTTTGACTGCACTGAGGGGAACTGGATTGGCCCAGGTGGAGGCACATCTAGGAATGAATAAGAAATTTAAAACTATGTGCCAACTTTAAACTGGCATAGACCTACCAGTACATTTCATAATTAAAATTTTACTGAGACATTTACCTTCTTTTTTGGTCTGTTTCTGGAGTGCACTCTGTGGAAACAATTTTAAAAGCAATGAAAACGTTAGCTAAGCTATTGCTAAAACAGCTAAATGAATAACTCCACAATTTAGGAAATTCTACCAAGTCATTTTACCACAATAAATCACACCTGATCATTATCTGGGTCCCACTCAATAACATCATGTCCTTGGTGACTGGTAAGTAAGCAGCGTGAGCAGATTGCTGATTGGTCGGTCCTGCAGTAGAACTCCAGCTCTTTGTTGTGCTGCTCACAGCGTCCCTGATGAGGAAGATCCTGCAGCTGGTGTCTCTCCAGATCTGGATCACAGTAGTGAGGTCTGATGCAGGACATACAGTAGGTATCATCACAGGTCAAACAGGCCTTCACTGCTGGATTACAGCAGACATCACACTGCGCTCCTCCAGCCAACACACTGTAAGGGAAGACACATGAAAAAACACATGTCCATTAAAATTTTGTTGTTCAATTGTTGTCCAGGTGCTAATCTTAATGGTTAATTTGGTTAATGGTTAATTTATTTCAAACATGTAATGACACGTACATGCAACAAATAGCATGCATAATGCATGATGCACACAAAACAAAGTATAATACAAAAGCAACAATCGCAACATGCATTAGTGCAATAACAGGAACCACCTTAGTGACTCCTGCACTCAGCATCTAGATTTGACCCCATTGGTCTCCAGTGGAATCTTACTGCAACCAATCACCGAATGCAGAGCTAGAATGCTATGAGCCAAGATATGCCATTTCGCCTCGTATTGGCACTCAACCTTATTCCAGCCTTCAGAGAGCATAAGAGATCATGAACTTAAAGGATAGCCCCAAGGTGAATTCAAGCATAGCCCTGATGAACGAGCCTGCTAATTGCACTAGTTAGCGAGTGGAACAAAATTATTTTGCACGGCATAGACCGAACGAGGAGCACTTCACATTGAGTCAAAGATACCTCAGATTTTACTTTCGGTTTCGAATAATGAGGTTCTATTTATGTCTATTTTCAAGTAAGGGCATTATTCATTTATCGTAAAATGACATACGTTGTCTAAATAGCAGATGACATTGCACCCTTACAGGCGTGTCAGGTAAAGGAAGAGGGGTGGACTGGCGCAAAGCTTAAAAAATGGTAATAAGAAGAACAGTATGAGAGATGAATGATGATGCGTTGTTGACTCAGAAAAAATCTTGTTGAAAGTTAGTGGCGCAATCTCCCATACAGTACAAATCAAGTATCACCACAAATATTGCACCAAGCCAGTTTGAGACATACAAACATATAGATAAATAGTATGCAGTAGAGAATATTGCACAAAGCCCATATAGTCTGTTATGTGACATTGTTTACATAAATAAATAAATAAATAAATAAATAGAACACAATAGATTGCACATTGCCCTTGTTTTTGTAACAATTGTAACATACTGTATAGTTGAAAAAATTTACTAAATATTGCACTGTGTACATATAATGCATTCCAATTAAAATATTGCCAAAGTTTGAATAAATATAGATTTTTGCACCCAGGGATGTCGCAGACAGGGGGGATGGGGGGAATTCGACATCCCCACTTTTGCATAAATATGATCCCATCACTTTTGTGAGATTAAAACGATACCAAAATGCGGAGCATGCAGCAATGCCACGTAACCTCCGCAAACCTAGCAGTATTGCACAATTTTGTTCATATTCTTATGCAAACTCCATGGCTGAATATAGGCAAACACAAAAAATTAATATCATGATTTACATTTTAAGAATATGAGCCTTTCAATTTGCGTTATGGACGTGACGAAAAACGGACAAACTTTTGAGAGAGAGTAGTTTTTGCTGTGAAGTGTGTGAAATTTCTAGAGAAATGTAAATATTACTACATGTACAAACAGGACACCTCAGTAAAGACAGAGAAAGACTTAATGTGATATCTTTGGAGCCGAGTGTCACTAATCATCACACATAGTAAATCTTTGGCTAACTGCCATTTATTGTAGAACAAGTTAACAGCTCATGGCTTCTCGCTCTCTTCTCTACTCCACTGCCCAGCGTGACTTTGCATGACACAGGGCCAGTCTTCTCTGTTATTGCTCCTGGTATCCAGGCTGGTCCTGAGCCAAAGTTGCGTGTGTAGACTAAGTCTCCTTCTTCAAGTACCCTTGCACGAGCATGCATGTCATGGTAATGTTTCTGCTTTTCTTGTCTCAAGCATACACTGCTTTTGAAGTCTGGATGTATCAAGTCAAGTGTTGACCTCAACTTCCTACCGCACAACAGCTCCGCTGGTGATTTTCCAGTTGTGGACTGGGGTGTTATACGATAACTAAACAGTGCTCTGGCCATTCTGGTTTCAATTGAGCCTCCAGTCACCTTCTGCATGAGTGACTTAAAGGTCTGAACACCTCGTTCTGCTAAGCCATTCGAAGACGGATGGTATGGCGCCGTTGTGATGTGGCGTATGCCATTCTTTTCCGTAAACTCTCGAAACTCAGCACTGGTAAAACAAGTACCATTATCCGACACTATGATTTCAGGTATGCCATGTTGACTGAAAGTCTGTCTCAGACACGCAATGGTAATAGCAGATGTAGAGCCACTCACCGCATGTGCTTCTATCCACTTTGAATATGAATCCACTTGAATCAGGAACATTTTTCCCATCAATGGACCAGCGTAGTCAATGTGAATTCTTCTCCATGGTTTGTCTGGAACTTCCCAGGGATGTAATGGTGCCACTGGAGGACTACTTCTGTTTTCCTGACATGCCACACATGCTTTCACCAATGCCTCCACCTCCGCATCCATATTAGGCCACCACATGTAGCTTCTTGCTAGCCCTTTCATTCGGGTAATGCCGGGGTGTGCCTGGTGAAGCTGCTTTAGTAAAGCATTGCGGCCAGGTGGTGGAACAACCACTCGTCCTCCCCACAATATACATCCATCCTGTGTGCTAAGCTCATCCTGTCGCCGGGTATACGGTGTGAAAGCAGGATCATCCACCTTTGGCCACCCTCGCAGGATGTATTCTCTCACTCTCGCCAGCACCGGGTCTTTAGCCGTCCATTTCCTTATTTGCTGTGCATTCACTAAAGGCCCGTTGGCGATCTCAAACAACAGCACTCTCTCTCCCTCCTCAGGTGTCCTCTCTCCTCCTCCTTCCAAGGGTAGCCTACTTAGCGCGTCGGCATTGGTATGGTCTCGGCCTGCCTTGTAAATGATGGTGTACTCATACGCCGCTAACGTGACTGCCCATCTCTGTATCCTTGGAGATGTCATCTGAGGTATGGCTCTCATTTCACTGAATAGGGAAATCAGCGGTTTGTGATCCGTCACTATGGTGAACTGTCTCCCATATATGTATTTGTGAAATTTCTTCACTCCGAATACTACCGCAAGGCCTTCCTTATCCAACTGCGAGTAGTTCTTTTCAGCTGAATTGAGAGTCCTGGACACAAACCCTATAGGCCTGTCCGATCCATCTGGCATTCGATGTGATAGTATGGCGCCCACGCCGTAGGGTGATGCGTTGCACGCCAGGATGAGAGGTTTGTTTGAGTTGTAGTGGACTAACACACTACATGACTGAAGTAGCGCCTTTGACTCTTCAAATGCTTTCTGCTGCTTTGCTCCCCATGACCATTTTTCTTCTTTCCTCAGTAGAGCATGAAGCGGTGCCAGAAGCGTGGAGAGCTGCGGGAGGAACTTGTGATAATAATTCAACAACCCAAGGTAAGCTTTCAGTTCGCTGACATTTTGTGGCTTCGGCGCTCCCGCTATAGCTTCCACCTTCTCTGTCAATGGGTGTAACCCACTGGCATTGATCTTGTGGCCTAGGAATGCCACCTCTTCTCCCATAAACTCACACTTGCTTCTTTTCAACCTCAATCCGCTTTTCTCAAGTCTTTTAAGCACTTCCTCCAAATTATTCAGATGCGCCTGCTTGCTTGGCTCCGATACAAGAATGTCATCTAAATAAATGGCCACGTTCGGAATACCCCCTAGGATGCCCTCCATTGTTCTTTGAAATATGGCTGGACTGGAGGCTACCCCGAATGGTAGGAGGTATAGGTGTACAAGCCTTTGTGTGTGTTGATGGTCACAAACTTTCTGGATTCTTCCTCCAGCACCACCTGTTGGTAAGCATGACTCATGTCTAATTTTGTGAAGTGAGTTTATAATCTCCACATATTCTGATTGAGCCATCCGGTTTCCTAACTGGGACAATGGGCGCCGCCCACTCTGCAAACTGCACCGGCTCAATTATCTTATCATCCAATAGCCTCTGGAGCTCTCTTTCTACCAGTGGCTTTACGGCATAAGGAACTGGTCTTGGTTTACAGAATTTTGGCTGGGCCTCCCTGTCCACATTAATTTTTGCTGTGACTCCTTTAAGACGTCCAAGCCCTTCTTTAAACACCTCAACGCGTCTCTCCAGGATCTCTTCCAGCTGTAATGGAGGCGCTGACTCAACCGTATTTACCAGCTGATCTAACATGGCAAGCTCCTGTAGCCAGCTCCGCCCTAACAGGTTTGGTCCCTCTCCATCCACAACCAATACAGGTAATGTATTTTCAGTGTTTTTATTCAGCACTTTCACTTGTGCCATGCCTAGCACTTCCGGCCTCTCTCCAGTGTATGTTTTTAATTTCAATGCGCAGGGCTGTAGCTCTGATGTGGCTGTTTTCTTCCATAACTGTGTGTACTGCTGTTTGTTTAATATGGTTACCCCACAGCCTGTATCAACTTCAAATGTTACCTTAACTCCATTAATGTTCATAGTGCGTGTGATAGGAGCAACCGTAGACAACTCATGTGACATGCTGTAAATGGTGAGAAAGCTAGTTTCCCCCTCCCCTCTAAGCTGATTGACCCGCTGCTCTCGTCCAGGGCCTCTGCTTTCGCTTTTCTGCCCCTTGTTAATAGCCCCCTGCATATTCGCATTAACTGCCTTTGAGCGACATGCCTTCTTAATATGCCCCCTCTTGCCACAATTATGACAAATCTCATTGGCAAACTTGCATTCAGTAGCAATGTGCTGGCCCTTGCAGCGATAACAGCTAGGGAATTTACGTGGAGCCTTCTCAGTAGACATTTTGTGTACACTTATTGGAGTTTTCCCAAGCGCAGTCAGAGCTGTGTATTCGGCTAGCTTTCCTTGCAAATCCTTTACATCCTTAGATGCAGATTTCATAGCCTGGCATAATTTCATTTACCTCACTCACGTCAGATGTAGCGCTACGCGCAAACATCTGATCCTCAGCGATAGACGAGTTATTTCAGGAGCCAGAAATTTTCGAATTTAACCGGACAACCGGCTTGTCCATCAATTTAATTGACGTACACTTCAGCCAACCACATCGAAACCAACCGATGACGCTGGTTAGGTTTGCTGGATTGGTTAGATTCAAAACAGTTGCTTCTTCGCTACGTCACACCCTCTACAGCAGCCCTGATTGGTCCGGTTAGAGAATATTTGGCTTGAAATCGCTCTGATGGGCTTCAACATCAGATCGTTGCGTGGAAAGTTACGTAGTGCACCATCTGACGTGAGTGAGGTAATAATTTCATAGCCTTATCGAATGTCAATTCCACTTCTGATAGAAGTCGCCTTTGCATCCGATCATCATTCACACCGCACACTAATCTGTCTCGCAACATTTGCGGCAAAGCATCCTTGTATTCACAATGCTGTGCTAATTTCTTTAGTTCAGCCACATACTCACGTTCACGTGAAGTGAACTTGAATCTTTGTACAATTTCGCTCGGTTTGGGGTTAAAATGAGCCTTCAGAATGTCAGTCAGCTGTTTGTACGTTTTATCCTTCGGTAGGTTAGGACTTATCAAACTTCTCAACAAGCTATAAGTGGTAGCACCCACTCTGCTTAGCAATACTGCTTTCTTTCTATCTTCCTCTTTGATATCATTTGCCTCGAAGAAAAAGTCTAACATTTCACTATATTCTTCCCAAGACTGAGACAAGCCATCAAAAGGAGTTACCGAGCCGATTACCGCTGCCATCCTCGCCCGTGGTGGTGGTGGTGGTGGTGGTGGGGTAGGTGGGTGGATAATTTCGTGCTCTTCAGCTGAATCACCGGAATCTGCCACAATTTCCAGTTTCCCTTGTCCTCAACCTGACTTCAATCCTCGTCGCCAATTGTGTGATATCTTTGGAGCCGAGTGTCACTAATCATCACACATAATAAATCTTTGGCTAACTGCCATTTATTGTAGAACAACAAGTTAACAGCTCATGGCTTCTCGCTCTCTTCTCTACTCAAGCTACATTGCATCTAGCTTCCATTATATCCTAGAGCGCTAGCTCCCTCTAGAGGCATTACCTATTAATGCATTCACATTCAGTTTACCACACTTAATTTCAAATGTAAATGTAAAAAAGTTGGTTTTCATTGGGAGAAATGGCGTTATGGACGTGACGTTATGGACGTGACGTCTGGAAAAAGTTTCCAAAACAATACAAAACAATTGTGAGTGGTGGATTTTAACCTGTAACGACAGAAATAGTAATATAACAATAAAAAATAACTGATAGCATTGCAGCTTTGTGTGTGTTATCACCCACTTATGCCCATTATAAGCCCCTCCATAGACTTACATTATAGCTGAATAGGGTAAAAATTTTAACAAACAGATTTTACATCGAGATGATACTTTTTTGTATTGCAAGTTTTCTGAAAGAATTTGTATGTCCATGTAGATGAGACTTGAAGTTTTAAGGTGAGGTTTACTTTTTCGTGGAATTGCCCATATATATAATAGTGATTGTTCCTGTCTTTGGGCATACCCCTCCTGAATATTATGGAAGAAGTGCTATGGTTCTATTTTGAAAGGGAGACAGCAGAAAATGTGGGATTTGGAATGTGTTACGCGCTTGTACACAGCATGAAAATAGAATGGATGTCGAGTTTATGCAAATAGCCTACTTCAAAAGGTAGGCCTAGGCCACAGAGGAGCACTCACAGAAACTTAATCAGTTAACCCACACCTGCCTCAGTGTTTAACGTGCTTTTGAGTCAGATAAGTCGGTAATAGGCCTACCACTAAAGCGTATAGCCTACCGCTGCCTGAAAAAGACCACAGCGGCAAATATCCTTGGTTGGTTTTGTGAAATTTAGGTTATCACCAGACATACAGTATGCTAGGTGTAGCCTAGTAAACTAGCACCACCCGCTGGACGCCAAAATCTTTTGTCTGCGAGTGGGTCTAGCCTCGCATCATTCTCCAATTCTGCCAGAATGCCAGGAATCTGGCAAAACCAATCATAACGCAGAGATGTGTTTTGAATCAAAGCGGGCGGGGTTTAAAACCAATCATAACGCAGAGATGTGTTTTGAATCAAAGCGGGCGGGGTTTTGAGGGAGAAACGACAGAGCGTTGGCCTATACGCACAGATATGGTTTGAAAGACAACGGGTTGTGCTCATCAACAATCTCCCGTTGTATCCATTCATCGGGGCCAGACTAAATAGACATCCAATCTCACATTTAGGCTGGTTTATCAGGCTATGCTAGTTGCAGAGAAATTGCCCCAGCATTGTGAAATTGATTTATAATATGACATTGCAAATCAATATTTTCAGTGACAAGTTGACAACATATTTAGAGTCAGATCAGAACCAAGCACAAACGTGAAAGCCCTCCATAGCCACCTGTGTGCTGCAAGAGCACTCAGTTAAAAAAGGAACAAAACAAAAACACCTAGGCCATGAGATATATAAAAACATTGAATGGTGGAATGGTTTTGTAGGCTAAATGTCGCCAATAAGTTACCATTTTACATGGTTAAATATTTAAGAATGTCTAATTTATTTATATTGCCATGTTAAACTTGTAAGTCATTTACAATTATCAATGTGTGCCTACGACACAGCTTTTTGTGATAGGATGTTAGGCATATTTTATATCTATGATACTTTTGGACTACTAAGTGGACATATTACTCTGGACCATAGATACAGACGGCAAGTCCGGGCGCGCCCATAAAATCAGCTCCTCGTGTCCCCCATGTGGGGGAAAACAAACCCTACATTAGTGAAGGAGTCAATGGCATGCTAAGCTACAAGTTACACTGAGCATCATCTACAAGGAGCCAGACACATTTTTGAGGGCAATGCCTGAAGGTAGTAATGATGGTCAGATGGTCCGATGTGAATTCTGAACTTGACACCCCTCCAAACGCGATACTGATGACAATTTAGATGATGTTTGTTAGCTTCATTAGCTTGCTAACTAGCCAACTTCATTGATCACCACAGTAAATGTAGCTAACTTTAGCTTGCTTAACTGAGCTAATCAGACTTGTGATTGAAAGTTGCTTTACTTTTGACAGGAGCAAAGACGGCTCATGACATTTCTGTTAGTGTAACTGCAATAAACAAATGATGGAAAAATTATTTTAGTCTAAACACAAGTAGGCAAACAGGCCATGATTAGACAAAACATCTAAGATGGACTTTGTTCAATTTTACTTAGCGATCTTTTATTGTTAAGCAACTTTCTCTACCTTGTCCATTCACCATAATATTAAATTGGCCTCTGTTATCCCCCACGCTGACTCCACCCTCGCACTTTGGGGGCGTTAACCGTACTTGCCGTCTGTATCTATGGGTTTTCAACAGGGGGTCCATGAACCGCTGGTGGTCAGTGACGACATTCCAGGGGGTCCATGACATAAGGCTGGGCGATTATGCGATCTCGATTAGGGATCGCGATCAAATTCAGTTGGATCACGGTGATCAGCTGAGGGCATATTTTCTCGATCACATGGGTTACATGCAGTTGGAAAGGTGCACGCCTACTGCTGCTAACAATCCGACTTCTCCAAGTACCCCCAGCTGCGGACTTGCAGCCTCAATGTGGGCGCGGCTCAATGTTGAGCACCACCCTCGCTGTAGCCCACAAGGCCTGTCTGTGGTTCTCGACCCAGGGGGTCAGGATTTGGCTGATTAGCTTCGCCAATTAGCATTGCACTTCCCCGTCGCCATTTTCCAGAAATGACATCATATCCGACTCCATTTGACACATGCGGATTGGTTTCAGCTCATGCTAATGAGCTCCCTGTGCACATCAGGTGTGTGCCGCCAGAGCCGCCCTCATCTCCATTAGTAACATGGGCCGTCATTGGCCTAATGAAATGGAGTCGGAAGTGAGCTCCATGAAACGCTATCTTGACAACTGAAAATTTTGTTCAATTTTGGATGAATTCACTAGCTTAGCATTCCACATTGGAATGAATGGAGGCGGGACTTGGTATGTTTCTCCAGGTTTATTAATACCTCCATGTTCTCGACTTCCCTGCACCGCTATGAGCAAGCCTCTTTACCAGAGAGACCTTATCCGTTGTTTCGGGTATTTATGAAGACACGCATTTCTATCGTCTTCAGGAAATTCTGGGAGCATTCCATAGTTAGATGTTGGCACATGGACAGCCACGAATGAAAGTCATGCGCGATCGTTAAAAAAAATCATTAAATTGCGAGTGAGCAATTTGACGGTATAACAGGCGTGGAAGGGAGTGGGGCACATTTAGCGGTTGCAAGGTTTATCTACGGTTCCCATTCACCCTTCTGCGAGACATAAAAGTTTTTTTCATTCAACTTTCATTCAATCTTCAACTTCAGGAGTGTTGGACATCCGTCCTCTAGGCTATAGTAGTTATGCAGACGCAAAGACTATCTTTGTATAACATGAAATCAATTCATCATTAAAATGAGAGCCTCCTGCAGAGCGAATGGAAACAGTAAATGCATTTCACCCTGAATTTAAGTATGCTCATCATGCATTGTAGGCATGCATTACACCATATTTCACCTTGCCTGGTAGAAATTGTGTATCATGTTTCTGCTATTTGAAAGGCAGTTTATGAAAGTTTATGCATTTTGGGATACCATAATTGCAATAAATTAGATCAATAAATTGCAGTATCTGGAGGCCTTTTGCAATTGAGCCAGTGTAATGACAAGATCAGTAGAAAAGCCTATATCAGTGTTTAATTAATGGATTATTTATTTATTTATATACAGTGCAGACCAAATGTTTGGACACACTTTCCCATTAAATTATTTACTTTATTTTCATGACTGTTGCCTTCAGTGACAATCTACAAAATAAACAAACTTATGAATGAACACGTGGCATTATGTACTTAATAAAAAAAGTGTGAAATAAATGAAAACATGTTTTATATTCTTGTTTCATCGAAGTATCCGTTTTTTGTTTTGATAACTGCTTTGTCCTCTTTTTATTTTTTGGATGAGCTTCAAGAGGTAGTCACCTGAAATGGTTTTCCAACTGTCTTGAACAGTTATTCATTCCCAGAGATGCTAAGAACTTGTCGGCTGTTTTGCCTTCACTTGCGGTCCAACCCCCCCCCCCAAACCATCTTGATCGGGTTCAGGTCCAAAAGTTTGTTATAATCTCACACTTTTTTGTGAAGTACATAATTTCATATGTGTTCATTCACAGTTTTGATGCCTTTAGTGAGAATCTACGATATAAATTGTCCTGGAAATAAATTAATTGCATTGAATGAGGGGGTGTGTCCAAACTTTTGGTCTGTACTGTATATATATATATATATGGGCAATTCCAGCGTTATGGACGTGACATTTTCATGCATTATTGATGAACAAAATGCCACATAACCTCCGTAAAACTAGCAGTATTTCACAATTTTCTTCATATTCTTATGCAAACTCCATGGCTGAAAATAGACAAACACAAAAAATTTATATCATGATTTACGTTATAAGAATATGAGCCATTCAATTTGCGTTATGGACGTGACGAAAAACGGACAAACTTTTGAGAGAGCGTAGTTTTTGCTGTGAAGTGTGTGAAATTTTTAGAGAAATGTAAATATTACTGCATTCATACCAATCAGAACACCTAAGTAAAGACAGAGAAAGACTTAATTTCAAATGTAAATGTAAAAAAAGTTGGTTTTCATTGGAAGAAATGGCGTTATGGACGTGACATCTGGAAAAACCCTCCAAAACGATACAAAACAATTGTGAACGGTGGATTTTAACCTGTAACGACAGAAATAGTAATACAACAATAAAAAATAACTGATAGCATCGCAGCTTTGTGTGTGTTATCACCCACTTATGCCCATTATAAGCCCCTCCATAGACTTACATTATAGCTGAATAGGGTAAAAATTTTAACAAACAGATATCCTTTCGAAACTTGCTCAGTTGAATATTTACATTGAGACGATACTTTTTTGTATTGGAAGTTTTCAGAAAGAATTTGTATGTCCATGTAGGAGAGACTTACATTTTTAAGGTGAGGTTTACTTTTTCGTGGAATTGCCCATATATATACAGTGCAGACCAAATGTTTGGACACACTTTCCCATTAAATTATTTACTTTATTTTCATGACTGTTGCCTTCAGTGACAATCTACAAAATAAACAAACTTATGAATGAACACGTGGCATTATGTACTTAATAAAAAAAAGTGTGAAATAAATGAAAACATGTTTTATATTCTTGTTTCATCGAAGTATCCGTTTTTTGTTTTGATAACTGCTTTGTCCTCTTTTTATTTTTTGGATGAGCTTCAAGAGGTAGTCACCTGAAATGGTTTTCCAACTGTCTTGAACAGTTATTCATTCCCAGAGATGCTAAGAACTTGTCGGCTGTTTTGCCTTCACTTGCGGTCCAGCCCCCCCCAAACCATCTTGATCGGGTTCAGGTCCAAAAGTTTGTTATAATCTCACACTTTTTTGTTAAGTACATAATTTCATATGTGTTCATTCACAGTTTTGATGCCTTTAGTGAGAATCTACGATATAAATTGTCCTGGAAATAAATTAATTGCATTGAATGAGGGGGTGTGTCCAAACTTTTGGTCTGTACTGTATATATTTTTTTTTATCATGATTAAAAATCGAGATCGTTCAATATGGGAAAATAAATCGTGATAACTTTTTTTGCCATATCGCCCAGCCCTACCATGACATGGGTTCCAGTTACAACTTAGCATGATTGAACTAGATATTTGAAAACTTGATTGAGAAATAAGCTGCACAGCTAAGCACTCCAAATGCAGTGTACGAATGACCTCGCTGCTTATTTGGTAAATGTGATGATTGCTGGCTAAAATGTCTCTTTGTTCCCTGGGACTGAACCAGTTGAAAACCCCTGCTCTGGACGCATCTACTGTACCTTTGTCATTTTTGATTGTTACAGTACTAATGGTTTTATTTCCTCCATACTGTAGGCCTAGATGTAGGCCTACATAAAACAGATATTCCAATTGGTTGCAAGGCTGTAATTATAATTTTGGCTGCATGATCATTTCAGAGGGTATTTTGCCACTCCATCTGAGAACACCACCATTTTTGGAAAGCTTGATATGCCCCTGATTGCACCATGCGTGTATCAAACACAATCACATAAATAAACAAGTATTCAATACAAGTATATCTAAAAGGGAAGGCTATGAGTATATAATACAAATAATACAAATAATAATAAAAAATAAAATAATATTTAATAAATAAAAGAACTAATTTGAAAATACCATATTACACAAGTAACAAAGGCTCAATTCATTGTCTCATCTGCTGTGTGGAGAAACCTACCCAGTGCCTTTGAGTTTTCCTTTGGAATCCATGGTGGGTGGTGGCTCCATTGATTTATCACTCTTCATAGATATCACACTAGGAACAGGAGAAAAGGGCCTTTCTGTACATGCCCTGCGAACACTAAAAATTGGAAATACATTTTGATGTAGTCTGAGTGAGTTTTGATAATTGTTCTTGTGGAAGAGTAACGTCCTCCTCCGATTATGGTATATTATCCTGAATTTCTCTGGAAGTTTCCCATTTGCCTTTAACCATATTTATGTCATATATATATCATTGAACAGCATCATGTAAGAATCTATATCCCGAAAAAGACACACACTAATATACCAGCTGAGATCCTACTGTACCTCTCTGGCATCTCTGGTTCAGCTGCTTGTGCTTCACTCAGATGGGAAGTGGCAGCAGACTGCTGGACTCCTGCCCCACTAGATACAGACATTTCCTCTGGGTGGTGGTGTAGGTCAGGTGCTTCTGTCTTCCAGACTTGTTCACCAGCACCCTCTAGTTGTCCCTTAAGGAACTGCTTCTTCATTGCACCTCTTGTTTGGTCTTCGCCACAGGTGGGCTCAATAGTGTCCCCTGGCTGCTCCTGAGGGGAACTCATCATCAACAAGCCTTCTCTCTCACAACAAGAGCAATTCAGATTCCACACATCTTAGAATCCATGGAGTGACCTTAGAATTAAAAAAAATTAACCAATTTAGCCTGTTTTTTGCCAGCACCATAGGGAGTATTCTTCATATTCTACAGCTCTGCCTGCATCCACAGAGAAGCATTTTCTTGTTGCAATAGTTAAGAACTCAACACAGGATAATGAACTATCAAACTGAGCAAGAGAAAATAGCCTAATCTGAATTCAGGTAAGCTACAGTTTTAAGTAGCCTAGCGTTATCTATGAATTAAATTGAATTAAATAACCTGGATATTAACACATTGAAATAAGATAATTCATATTTTTGTGTAGTGTAATTTAACATAAAACTAGAAAAAGTACTGTGCAGTACTTTTCGAGTTTCGATGTTGTACACAGACAGACAGATAGACATACAGAGAGAGAGAGAGAGAGAGAGACGGCGGCGAAAACATAACCTCCTTGGCGGAGGTAATAAAAATTCTATCCATATTTTTTCAACATCTTAATTTCAGACAATTAAAAATTCCCAATTTTTAAAGTCCCAACAGTGGCTTGATGAATCTACCCGTCTCCTCTGGCAGGTTTACCGTAGAGCTGAGCGGAAGTGGAAGAAAGACCACCTCATGGTGTCCCTAGAAATTTTCAGAACTTCTTTGTTAGATTTCCAGTCTGCTGCTAAGAACTCAGTATTATTCTGACATCGTAGAAAAACACTCCCACCGGTCAAAAAATTTTGTTTAAGAGTTCTTTTTCCGGTGGATGTTCATGTGTTCTGTGCATCTGGAATGTATCTCTTGACAGTCACTGAGGATTTGTAGGGAAAATTAATTTATATTTCTGGCAGAGCAGACCCTCCTATTATTGGTTCTTAGGGTAAAAATTAACAGAAAAAACACAAATAAAAAGTATAACAGACCATGTCAGCAATGAGAAAATGCAAATCTTTTAGAAATTTCCATCTGCACAATTAAAGTAACAATAAAAATGAAAAATGCGTAGGCAATAGGCAATGCGTAGGCAATGTCATTTTAATTTTCCCGGTAAAACTATATTGTCTTTCTACTCATGTTGGCCAGCTTGTTGCCATCTCCTGAATAAATGTTGAAGTGCTGAGCCTAACTACGTTTTCAGTAATTGCATGCAATTTCTCTACGCAATAGCCTAACATTACCTGCATGTAAGTCCAAACTTCGGTTCACACTGATCCACAAATGAGTGCCTGTGCGCTGTTTATTCTCCAAAAAGCAACCAGCCTTCGTTGTTCATTTGGTAATTCTGACGTCCTTGCAGTGCTAGAATTAGCTACAAAGAGTTTAATTAAACAGTTAACAATTGTTTTAATAGTTCACATAGGCTTACATTTTTAAGGGTTATCCAGACACAAATGTTCATGGACTAAAGTTCTGGTAAAATCGGCTGGCAACACCCCTATGACTGAGGTTTAAGAGCTACTGAAGATCAACATCAACGTGCAAGTTGCAGCTTGTCAGATGCCAGAGAAATAGTGCAAACCCACTTAACCAAAACGTTCACAAAAAAAGGTCTGACATTATTCTCTGAAGCCCTATAAACCTGTTGCAATATTTCAATCCTTCAGTCTCAATCAAGGCTTATTAGGAGGCTTCAGTTTTCAAGGCTTATTACAGTCTTCTTTGTTCTGGTCTCTGAGATACAGGTCCACATACTGCAGGATGTGCTCCAGCAGGGCTGGACTGGGACCAAAAAATCTTACTCAGAGTAAGATTTTCATTTTTGGCCAGGCATAGATCTACAGTAGGCTACAGGGTGTGTGTGTGTGTGTGTGGTGGGGGGGTGGGGTGGGGGGGGTAGAGACAGCACGGGAGAACTCAACAATTCTGCCCTTTCTGTTCCATTTTTAGTAGCCTAATAATAATTCAGTAGTGATGATGCATCATTATTTACAGTAAACATTCTGTCTAAAGCCTAAATATTTATTTAGGGTATGCCTATATTTTATGTTTTTATTTGAACCTATTTCAATGTCAATGTAAAAAAAAACAACAAAAAAAAAACATATAGTTGTAGTCTATAAACTTTATTTAGTTCATTGTAGCTTTAACTTAAATGTTTTCACTGAACCATTTGAAGAAGTATGTGCCTTGCTTTTACCTTGGCTGGGTGCTTTTACAGTAGGTTACACATTCTGTGCACATCACCATTGCTTAATACTGTATCAGACCAAATTTGCTAAGACAATGCCGTCAGCAGCGGTATCAAGAATAGCTTACTTTGCCGTGCTTACTGTCATACTTTTGGATTTTGCAGGGTGCAATCAAGTTGCATGAGTAAATATAATAGCATGCCAATTCAGTTTATTGTCATCTTAATTTCAGACAATTAAAAATTCCCAATTTTTAAAGTCCCAACAGTGGCTTGATGAATCTACCCATCTCCTCTGGCAGGTTTACCGTAGAGCTGAGCGGAAGTGGAAGAAAGACCACCTCATGGTGTCCCTAGAAATTTTCAGAACTTCTTTGTTAGATTTCCAGTCTGCTGCTAAGAACTCAGTATTATTCTGACATCGTAGAAAAACACTCCCACCGGTCAAAAAAAATTGTTTAAGAGTTCTTTTTCCGGTGGATGTTCATGTGTTCTGTGCATCTGGAATGTATCTCTTGACAGTCACTGAGGATTTGTAGGGAAAATTAATTTATATTTCTGGCAGAGCAGACCCTCCTATTATTGGTTCTTAGGGTAAAAATTAACAGAAAAAACACATTATGCGATAAGCACAAAGTTCTCCGCTGTTATGATGAGCTTGTGGGTTTGCTGGTTTATACAAATAATTGTCTTGCGCAACTCGAGGGGTGGCACAACTATTAAACGTTTGTTTGTGTAACGTACAAAATGTGAAAATTAATTCAGCATAATTATAGCGGAATTGTTGAAAAGACAGCTCCAGAAAAGTGGTGCTGGTGCGTGAGGGAACTGTCATTCGCGCGCGAGCGCGCGCACACACACACACACACTCACGCATGTTTGTTTTCATTCTGCTAACATTACGGACACTTCTCTTACCAGGCTCAGCTGACAGTTTCTATGCTGACCTCCTCAATCTGTCCCTGGCTCACGTCTCTATCCTCCACCTTCTTCTCCAACTTCATATCCACTTCTTCTTTATTAGGCCCTTCTAAGTCTATGAAACTCCAAGGCTGCTTCTGATGACAGCCCTGCACCTGCTGCTGTGTATCATAGCACATCACACAAACGTAACTGCAAGCTGCATTATATTATTGTTGCACATTTTGCTGCTTAGACTTGTAGACTTTGTTGCCCCACGTTTCTCTTCGCTGTTGTCCATTTTGGCAGACAAACCTTTACTTCTCTCTGACCCTGTCCAGCTCAAGTGGCAGAAATTGATAACTTGAGCGAGTGCGTGAGGGGAGGGGCGGGCCGGGCCGAGCGATTTCATTGGACTAGCCCAATGTCCTTCGAGAAATTCTACCAATGGCTGCATTTTGTGATTGAAAAACCATTGTGGTCGAAAAAATATAATAAAATATATATATTTTTAAATGAAATTATGACAGGCCCGGCCCAAAATATGCGTCGGCCCACCGGGCACTGCCCGCTATGCCCTATGGCCAGTCCATGCCTGTGCTCCAGTGCTTTGAGCAGCAGTGTGTCTGTGTGTGTGTCCAGCTCCAAGTTCTCAACAGATACCAAACGGCGACGTGTTTATAGTGTATAGCCTATTGTAGGCTACAGCATATCGTTTTCAAACTAAACTCTAAGTATCATCTTCAACACCTTGGACACAAAATTAATCTTAGCATAACCGGATCACAAAACCACAAACATGCACTCAGGCACGTACAGTTTCAACTAACCTTCACATCAGCTTCCTTTGTCACTCACACAATTTGTACTCAAGTTTGAAACATTACATAAGCATACGGTAGAATGGAGTGATTTCATTATTACAAATGTTAAAAATTAATAAAAGAAAAAGAATTTAAATAGGATTACAGGTCAAAGCAACCAAAATCAAGATATTGACAATGTGGACAAACTATGTGTGCTTCATTTTGATATAGACTATATTCCAAAATTAAGAACTAGTAGCTCAAGGTAAAGAATGTAATTCTCAACAGTGAATAATAGATACTATTTCACATTCCCTTAAGATTCAAGATTTGTTTGAAAGGTGAGACTTTTTAGTATGCATACATGCAGACACACAAGCACAATACACATGCAGTACGGTGTTTTCTAAGATTGATTATTAATGATTATGAATGTTAGTTTGACCTTTCTGTGCATTTCCTGAACATGATCATACAGAGCACAGATAAGAGGTTGAATTAGGCTTTTTAGGGCAGTTCTCTCATTTCCCTGCCCTCAGTTAAACAATTGAGTTTTTTCTCAGTCTGATAGTGTCTTTAGCTTCAGGTTAACATATCATTGAATCCTGTACTGTCCCTTAGCATCTCAACCATAGCATCTTGCTTAAGTGGAAATACAACACTGTAGCCCACTCTCAAAATCCAAGCTGCATGTCAGAATCTGAAAGCTGTTGGGCTGGAAAAGTTTAAGGCGACCATGTGGAGAAAGTGAAACCTAAGCAGGAACTTTATCGCTGCTGTTTTAGGTGCCAGCCAGATCACTCTCAGGGGCTCCGCACACCGCTTCCGACACAGTGCGGAGCACTCTGCTCCCAACATTCGATTCCATTGTTTTCAATGCAACCCCGCACACCAGCGCCGATGTCTTCCGCCGTCGGTTGTGAATTACGATTTAAGTCTATTTTGTCGGAGCCGCCCATTGACATCCAATGTTAATTTCACAGGCAACTGTGCTAGGTGCTAGGCGAAATTGTCGGATCCGAAAGTGCTCCGCAATGCTGTCGGAACCGGTGTGCGGCCGGCTTCAGGCTCAAGGGCTCCGCACACCGCTTCCGACACAGTGCGGAGCACTCCGCTTCCAACATTCGATTCCATTGTTTTCAATGCAACCCCACACACCAGCGCCGAACTCTTCCGCCGTCGGTTGTGAATTAAGCCGTCCACACACCGGTTCAGATAGCATTGCGGAGCACTGTCTTATCCGACAATTTTGCCTAGCACCTAGCACAGTAGCCGGTGAAATTAACATTGGATGTCAAAATATCCAAAATCCGACAAAATAGACTTGAATCGTAATTCACAACCGACGGCGGAAGACATCGCCGCTGGTGTGCGGGGTTGCATTGAAAACAATGGAATAGAATGTTGGAAGCAGAGTGCTCTGCACTGTGTCGGAAGCGGTGTGCGGAGCCCTTTACGATTCAAGTCTATTTTGTCGGAGCAGCCCATTGACATCCAATGTTGCTACTGTGCTAGGTGCTAGGCAAAATTGTCGGATACGAAAGTGCTCCACAATGCTGTCGGAACCGGTTTGCGGCCGGCTTCAGCCAGGAGACTGTGGTCCTTCCTGAGCGGCCTTGTTGGCTCACTTCATTTCAAAGGCCACATTAGTCAGCACACTGCAGGGTTCCCGCGCGGTCTTAAAAGCATTGAATTTGCGAATTTGGAAATAATACCTTAAAAAGTCTTGAAAAAGTCTTGAATTTTGATGTAATGGTCTTAAAATTTATGCAGTAGGTAGGCATAATTCTTCTCCGTATTACACCACTCTCCTCAAAAGTTTCATTTGTCAACCACCATAATTTGATAAAATATAGGTTACGTACATGGACGTCACTAGGATGAAGAGTCAAGGGGGCTTAGCCCCAGAGGAGTATAGTAGTGATGCGCGCGCATGGTGCGCGCTGAAAATGTTTGCCAACTATTTATTACTTGAAGGACATTTATCAGAATATCTCATATCTTCGGCTAATTTTATTAACACAATTAGTCTAAATCAATTCATCAGACTGGTTTGTGAAGAGAAATGTTTGCAAATATCTCCACCAATGACTGGTGTAAATGAGTGTAGGCTCTGGTGTAGGCTCTTCTATTCTAAATATAGCTGCATATTTATTTCAGTCTAATGCACTGTAACAACTAGCTTAGTTCAAATCCTAGGGAAATCTGACGATACAGTCAAATGTGAAAGTTTCTCAAACATTTATTCTGCAAAATGAGCATACAATAGCTACTAAAATATATGCTAGGCTATAGCAAATAAATATGTCCATCAATGCATGTGGGACAAACTAATCTGACATAGACTAGGCTACAGGCTAAATTATATTTCATAGTTCTATCTTTTGGAGAATATGTTGCTTAGAAATTTGCTGGATCAGACTAGGGCCTATAGCCTACCAAACTTCAGATAAGACTATTTTTCCTGCTCAATTTGAAGCATAGTTCATCATCAGTTGCAACAAGAAAAAAATGCTCTCAGTGGATGCAGGCAGAGCTGGAGAGTTCAAGAAAATTCACATGCACTTAAAGTTGACTTTCTCGTGGACCGTTTATCAAAGCAATTAGTGACTGGTACCATTGGAAAGCTTGGAGCTTACTGAATCCGATGGTGTCCGGAGATCGCGTATCTGACGTTAACTCCGCGAGCAATATAACCGCTAAGAATTGATGTAATTTACATACAATGAAAATCATCTGCCCAGCGTCAGGGGGCTTGGGGGAATTTTAGGGGGCTTGAGCCCCCCAAAATGGACCTAACAACGTCCATGATCATGCCCATATAAAGCTTCCGAAAGACAATGATGCAAAACCGGAGATATGTTTTGCGGCACTATTACGCGCGCAAAAGGATTAATTAATTGGCGCGTCTGAAGTATGTTTAACTTCTTTTCGGCTCGAAAAAATTACCGAGGTCCAGACCTCGGTGTCCTCTATTGTAGCTACGGCCAGCCATCAAGAATAGCTTAGCTTGATGTGCTTACTGTGATGGATTTCGCAGGATGCAATCAAGTTGCATGAGTAAATATAATAGCATGCAAATTCAGTTTACTCTTTCGCAGTGTATCACTGCGCCATTGATACTGAAGAAGTTTCATGTTATGTGTTAAGCAAGAAGTTCAACGCGGTTATGATGGGCTTGTGGGTTTGCGCTTTTTTATACATTAATGTCTTGCGCATCTCTCACACTTGTATTGGAGAGGTGGCACTATGGAACATTTCTGTGTGTAACCTACAACATGTGAAAAGGAATTTTTCATAATTGTATAAACGAAGGCATGTGTGGTGTGTCAGCTCGAGCGTCATTAGCGCGTCTCACTCGTTGACAGTAAAAAGGTCTCACTAGAGAGCCACATGCGCACGCACACACAAGCCCCCCGGCCCATGAAACGTTTGTTTTCATTCTGCTAAAATTTCGGCTGCAACTTATCTTACCAGTCTCACCTGACAGTAGCTATTCTGACCTCCTCAATCCCCGGCTCACGTCTCTCTCCTCCACCTTCATATATCTATGTGGATTGGTTCTCCCTCTTCTGTATTGGGCCGTAGCCTATAACATTACATTGTTGAACTGCCACGTTAGAAACTGTGCCTCCCCGACAGTCTGTGCACTCCGAGGCTGCTTCTGATGTTGACAGACCTGCACCCACTGATATGCAGTCATCGTTGTACATCACACGAACATAGGCTAACTGCATTATTATTATTCTTGCATATTGTGTTGCTTCAACTTTTAGACTTTGTTGCCCCCCATTACGTTTCTCTGGCTCTGGCTCTGTCCATTTCGGCAGACAAACTTTCACTTCTCTCCAACTCCGTTCAGCTCAAGTGGCAGAAGAACTAGGCTACTTGGGCCAACGTCAGGGAGGGCGGGCCGGGCCGGCCGAGGGAGTAGCCCCCAGCTGCGGACTTGCAGCCTCAATGTGGGCTGGGCTCAATGTTGAGCACAACCCTAATTGCTAAGCTTCAGCCTATGAGCGCAACGCCTGGTCAAAAATCCTTTCTTCCATGGCCTTTGTAAAGATGTGTGTGTTTTTAGGGCCACGACTGAGAATTACTATATTTTCCTGGAGGGAGCGAATGGTTAAACTATAGGCAACAAAACTAAAGACATAACGTTAACACGACGAAACAAAATTCGCTCCGTGCAAATGATACACGCAAAACAGACAAGATAGTCAAGTATAAACAGGGTCACTGCTGAGAATGATTATGAAACATAAATCGTAACACGAAACAGTCACTCAGTCCATCGGAAACTTACGTGTCGTGAGGAAGTAATTAATGATGGTAATGAATGGTTAATACATTATAATAGAAAACTTGGAAACATTATAGAAAACTTGGAAACATTAGTTCCCTGATGCATTTGCCTATCCATGCGTAGGCCTAAAACACTGTGTCCATTTTTGACCGAACATTTGAATCGAACCGATTTGCTCTTACAATGTGCAAGTATGAGCAAGGTATTTTATGATGCTGCTACTAATCTCCATATAATAACAAAAAACTATCCATTGCCTATCCAATCCAACTGCAAACGTGTGATAGCCTACATGTCTCAAAACTTTGCAACCGGTAGCCTACGTATTTCATTTTTCTGTTAGCCTGTCTTACCCAGAGCCAGAGATTTTTCTATAGCCTACCAGTCTAGTCCTACCATAGACAGGCCTTACAGTAGCCTAGGCTACAGGGAGGTTGTGCTCAACATGAGCCGAGGTTGTGCTCAACATGAGCCGCGTAGGCTACAGGGAGGGTTGTGCTCAACATTGAGCCCAGCCCACATTGAGGCTGCAAGTCCGCAGCTGGGGATACTTGGGCCGAGGAGGGCTGAGAGATTTCATTGGATTAGCCCGATGTCCTTCAGGAATTTCTACCAATGGCCGCATTTTGTGATTGAAAAACCATTGTGGTCGAAAAAAAATAATAAAATATATAAAAAATATATAAATATTAAAAATACTTTTTTTTCATGAAATTATGACAGCCCAAAAATATGTGTCGGCCCACCGGGCATTGCCCGGTAAGCCCTATGGCCAGTCCATGCCTGTGCGCAAGGCCCGACTGAATCGCGAACGAAGATGCATCTCAGGGGGAAAAAAATAGCCTAGCCTACTAGAAAAGCAGCCGGCGTTTAGAGAAAGTCATAAGCTGCGCAGGTATGCAGGGCCAACGCACCGAGGTCCATTTGCGGTCCATGCGCTGAAGGGGTGAAACTTTGTTGGTTCTTGAAGGATTATTCCATCTTACTTTTTCTAAATTATATTTACATTATTAATAGCTATTCATAGAGCTATTTGATACCACTTGCCAGTACAGTGCTTTATGCAGAGACCATTAATTATACCTGTAACCTATTGCTTTTTTTTAAAACCTAGTCTGTTAGCCTATCTAATCTTGTATTTTATTTTTTTATTTTTTTGCAGTGGAGTTGATATTGTTTTTTGATGGGTATTTTAGTACAGCCCTTGCTGTATTTGACAGTGGCCTGGGCCCTGACACTGAACTGTCAGTCATACTTGGAAGGGATTGCTATATGGTGTACTCTGAGTTTTATGAAGTATCAAAGTACTCAATTTTTCTTTTGTAATTCTTATATTTGCAATGTTAAGGCAAAGCCTAGGTGCGATGGTTGGTGTGTGCCACGTACTGCTATTTCCCATTCACCTTTTTCATCCCTGACCTTGGTACTTGGTAACATGGGCGTGAAAGCAAACACCTTCCATCGCCAGAGTGTTTCAACCAAGTACTACAGCTCCTGCAAGTATCCGACCACAACAAGAGTTTTCGCCAGGTTTTTTGTCGTGGGCCTGTGAAATAGATTGCGCAATAGGTCTTAATTTTTTACATAAATGGTCTTAAAATGGTCTTAAAAAGTCTTGAATTTGACTTGAAGAAACCTGTAGGAACCCTGACACTGAATTGAGAATTGTTTTGATATTTTGAACAACACACAAAAGCAATGAACTTTGCTTTACATAATGAGAGTACAGATGTGAGATATTGAATTTATGTAGGTGTAGTTAGGCTGCTGCTTTTATCTAACGTTTCTTGGCACATACTGTAGGTCATACAGTGAAACAATATGTAGGCCTGGGTGAGAATGACTGTTTGGGTCATCAGGTTAAGGCTTGTGAATAACAGACAGGACAGAGAGGGTCATAGTATGTGCAGGTTAAATGTGTTAAGTTGCTACTGGTATTGTCTTACTGCTCTCCTAATCACAAAAATCATAATAATAATTTATCTATCCAATGCTTTCTGCCTTTGATGTGGGTTCTGGCTGGTCTCTTGCAGGATGTGATCCAGTGCTTTGAGCAGCAGTGTGTCTGTGTGTGTGTCAAGCTCCAGCTCCTCACTGTAGTTCTTCACTGGGACCATGGAGGACACAGGCATACCCAATAGACCACTGGCCTTCACCATCTGGCATAGATCTAACAAAAGAAAAGACATAAATAAATAAAAACACTGTTCTCTCAAGTTTATTTTTTGTAAAATAACTGACTCAACATGTAATCATCAGGTAGCCTATTACCGTGAGTTTCAACTCTAAACTTCTGTAGACCTGGGAGACGTCGCTGGCTGTTTTTAGATACACTTTATCCACATGTGTCAACAGCACCACCTGGTGTACACCTGCAGTAATGTTGTGTAGATTATCACACTGGGACTGAACATTTTCTCCTCTAGATTTTTGTCAAAAAAGAAAAATGGAGGGTGTAAGCACCGCGCTAGCCTGACATAGCCCGACCATAATACTGCTGTTCATCCGTATTCATGGTCTGGGGGTTCTTGAACCTGACGCGATTATACTGCGGAGGGGAGGGCATTCACTTCTGGTTTGAAACGATTGGACAGCTCGTCTAATCAGCTTCGCTTATTGGCCGGTAGACACTCTACCGATGTAAACACGCCCCAGAGGACCGTTCCCAGACCATGGATACGGATGAACATTCGTATTATGGGCGGGCTATGTCAGGCTAGCACCGCACTAAAACAGCCGCTCACTCACCCAGGGCACTGATGTGCTCTCTCAACTGGTGGAAGTAGATTTCATGGTCTGGGGAAACGTTGTTCAACTATCATAGTGCCGCTTGCCTTGCACAGATATGATTTTGCTCATTAACATTAACCCTAAATCTTAACATAACTCCACCCACAAGCCTGAATTGACACCTAAAATTAGATTTAATCCGAATTAGATGGTGGGGATGACATCTATGGCTCATAATTCAGATATTCAAATATGCACATGATCTGTTTCTTTATACAGGAAATCCAAATGTGTGTGTGTGTGTGTGTGTGTGTGTGTGTGTGTGTGTGACATGGATCTGTCCAAATACCTTTTGTCAGTCTGGAACGTGTCCCTTGATGACGGCCAGTGTGTCGTCTAGTGTGAGGCCGTTAGTCTCCTCTAACCCCACCATGTCAGACAGGATGAGGGCCGTGCCTTGGCTCTCGATTAAAATAATAGGCCTACATAAAAGCATGATATGCAAGTCATGCAAACAGATTTGTGTTGCACCGCCCCCAATAAATGCCATATCTCCATGGCCTAGGTGTAATTGTACAGTGCAGTGTGCAAAAATTTCATCAATAATTAATAGAGACTTTTTGTGCTTTCACCAGTAAAAGAAGGCTGACACATTTCAGTGTGTGGGAGTAGCCATACAAGGCAAGATTATACTGCCATCTGGTGGACACGGGACTTGCAGTTGGCTTGTGGTTTCCTGCAGAAACTAAAAAGGGTAGAGTAGACCAAAAGCCTGAATAAACCCATATGCAACACTTTGTAATTTATCATGTATATTTTCCTGGGAAGTGCATGCAATCAAAACCGTTGTTTGCAGGCATGTATGCTAGTTTTCATAATTCTGCAGGATCTTGTTTACCACTCCCGTCCACTTAGTGGCAGTAATGCATCGTATCGTGGAGCTGTCTGACGATTGAAAGGAAGAAAAACTTGTTGTTATAGTAACGCAGGAACGTTATCCCTCAGACCAAACAGGATTAGGTTTGCAAACAGGGTGAAATGCGTTTATTATCGGGCTTATATCTGTTTAGTTGGTTGCTATCATTAACACAGCCGTAATTATTCATTTACAATGGACGGAGCGGAAACAGGAGCAAACACCTATCTCATCAGGCCAAACTACCAGCATAAGTAAGTTAGACCTAAATGATAATCTTGGAAGCTAGCATTTGTCATCTGCAAGACACAAATATGATAACAGCAATAATTTAACGATATATCGATATCTTGAACTCTCTTCTTTGATGTCTATGATATGTTGATTAAGATGATCTGCTGGTTGCCTGATAACTGTTGTAGGGAACCTTATCATCATAACGTTATCTGTCGTAACATTAATTTGTCGTGCGTGCATGCTGTGTAGCCTATGCAACCAGAGACGTGTAGGCCTATGTTGGGTTTGTTATCGAAGTTGGCTTAAAACGTAAAGGTTACATTTAACGTTACCAGTGAATTTATCTAGCTAGTGACTGTTTACTTTCCTCCAGGTTCAAGGCAGGGGTGGTGAAGGAGTGCATTCGAGAGATCTTGAGGGAAAATCTCACAGGTGTCCAGTATGACCCAGAGCAGAGTCCCATTTTATCAAAAACACTAGCAGACTCTATTAAAGACAAACTTAAAGGTGAGTGTGTTTTGGCTGTTAAAGATAAAATAGATATGTAGGTTATAGCCTACTGAGAGTGAGAGTGAAACAATCAATTTTGAATCCTTTCTGTAGAGGTGGGATTTGAACGTTACAAGCTGGTTGTACAAGTTGTGCTTGGAGAGCAACGGGGAGAGGGCGTTAAGTGAGTAAAATAATGACTTTTATGCACAGACAGTATTTTGATAAATCCTGACATTTGTTTTTGAACACGATTGCTTATAGATTGAGATTGTGTAATTTGTTTTTTTCAGAATGGCAGCTCGTTGTTTCTGGGATGCCGACACAGACAGCTATGCCCAGGACATTTTCATGAACGTAAGTTATCATGGCGGGTACATGAAATATGAATATAACATGGATATAACTTGAAGTTCACCTTAAAGGTCTACCAGCCTGTGCGGTAAAACCACTACTGATGATCCAGAAGGCTGCTGCACGCCTGGTCTTCAACCAGGCAAAGAGAGCACATGTCTCTCCACTATTCAGGGAGCTCCACTGGCTGCCCCTGGCTGCTCGCATCAAATTCAAGTCACTGATGTTGGCTTACAGAGTACTGGATGGAACTGCTCCAGTCTACTTGACAGCGATCATCAAACCATATGCTAACCTCCAATCGCTCCGCTCAACCAAGGATCGCTGCTTAGAACGACCAACACCACGCACAGGTCAATCTAGGCTCTTCTCGTGCATTGTTCCTAACTGGTGGAATAGTCTTCCCAAGACTATCAGAACAACAGACACTCTTTCTACTTTCAAGAGACTCTTGAAGACCCAGCTCTTTCAAGAGTATCTGTTGTCCTAGTTCCTCAAATTACCTGGAATACTCCGACCAAGCACTTCTAATCTCTTGCACTTGCGCTCTTATTAGCAAATGTAGTAGGCATTTATTTGTATCGTGTTGCAGTTTGATTGTTATCCCTCTTTTGTAAGTCGCTTTGGATAAAAGCGTCTGCCAAATGCATAAATGTAAATGTAATGTAAATGTACCACACTATATGCCTCAGAGATGTGCCAGATAACCTGTTGGGTATTTTGCCCAAATACCCAAATACCCCTGTTTTGCCCTGATGAAGACTGGTTTGCAGTCGAAACGTGTAGGCCTTATCCCTGAAAATAAAGTTGTTTTTTTGTTTTTAAATTTCACCTACATCAGTGTTAGCCTGACATAGCCCGACCATAATACTGCTGTTCATCCGTATTCATGGTCTGGAGGTTCTTTAACCTGACGCGATTATACTGCGGAGGGGAGGGCATTCACTTCTGGTTTGAAACGATTGGACAGCTCGTCTAATCAGCTTCGCTTATTGGCCGGTAGACTCTCTACCGATGTAAACACGCCCCAGAGGACCGTTCCCAGACCATGGATACGGATGAACATTCAGGCTACATCCGTGTGCCTCCGATGT
>JAODXP020000033.1:185714-193082 GCA_027497455.2 Sardinella longiceps | reverse complement strand
TGATATCTTTGGAGCCGAGTGTCACTAATCATCACACATAATAAATCTTTGGCTAACTGCCATTTATTGTAGAACAACAAGTTAACAGCTCATGGCTTCTAGCTCTCTTCTCTACTCAAGCTACATTGCATCTAGCTTCCATTATCTCTTAGAGCGCTAGCTCCCTCTACAGGCATTACCTATTAATGCATTCACATTCAGTTTACCACATCCCCTCCCCTCTGATAACACTAGTTTAATTATACCCAAATACAACCTGGTACTTAACTAAACTTCAACCATAGCAGTTACTACTTATCCCAGTTATCACATGTACTGCATACACATACAGCATACATAATTTAATTTTTTTTTTTTTTTTCAATTTCTTTTCACTAGAACATTACTAACTAGGGATTTGGGTGGACTACCGCATCCCAGTGAGATTCCAGAACGCATTCTTGTTCTGTGGCTGGGGAACTCACTACTAACTAAGTATAGTCCTTCAAATACTCAGGAGCCTTCCTGTCTCGCTGAGATCTTCTCACTGTGATCTGTTCTCCAGCAGGGGATGACTCAGGCAGTTCACCTGTCTTTTCTGCTGTGTTGCTGTCACCAGAGTCAAGGGAGATAGGTGTCTCAGGTAACGATGGTGGTGATGACTCCTCGGCTGACGCAGGCGAGAAGTCTGGTAACACTTCCGCTGTAGTAGTTGGTGTACTAGAAGTTCTACCACGCACCTGGTCAATGTGGCGTCTCACAACTTGTCCATTGCCCAGCGTTACTTTGCATGACACAGGGCCAGTCTTCTCTGTTATTGCTCCTGGTATCCAAGCTGGTCCTGAGCCAAAGTTGCGTGTGTAGACTAAGTCTCCTTCTTCAAGTACCCTTGCACGAGCATGCATGTCATGGTAATGTTTCTGCTTTTCTTGTCTCAAGCATACACTACTTTTGAAGTCTGGATGTATCAAGTCAAGTGTTGACCTCAACTTCCTACCGCACAACAGCTCCGCTGGTGATTTTCCAGTTGTGGACTGGGGTGTTATACGATAACTAAACAGTGCTCTGGCTATTCTGGTTTCAATTGAGCCTCCAGTCACCTTCTGCATGAGTGACTTAAAGGTCTGAACACCGCGTTCAGCTAAGCCATTTGAAGACGGATGGTATGGCGCCGTTGTGATGTGACGTATGCCATTCTTTTCCGTAAACTCTTGAAACTCAGCACTGGTAAAACAAGTACCATTATCCGACACTATGATTTCAGGTATGCCATGTTGACTGAAAGTCTGTCTCAGACACGCAATTGTAATGGCAGATGTCGAGCCACTCACCGCGTGTGCTTCTATCCACTTTGAATATGAATCCACTTGAATCAGGAACATTTTTCCCATCAATGGACCAGCATAGTCAATGTGAATTCTTCTCCATGGTTTGTCTGGAACTTCCCAGGGATGTAATGGTGCCACTGGAGGACTACTTCTGTTTTCCTGACATGCCACACATGCTTTCACCAATGCCTCCACCTCTGCATCCATATTAGGCCACCACATGTAGCTTCTTGCCAGCCCTTTCATTCGGGTAATGCCGGGGTGTGCCTGGTGAAGCTGCTTCAGTAAAGCATTGCGGCCAGGTGGTGGAACAACCACTCGTCCTCCCCACAATATACATCCATCCTGTGTGCTAAGCTCATCCTGTCGCCGGGTATACGGTGTGAAAGCAGGATCATCCACCTTTGGCCACCCCCGCAGGATGTATTCTCTCACTCTCGCCAGCACCGGGTCTTTATCCGTCCATTTCCTTATTTGCTGTGCATTCACTAAAGGCCCGTCGGCGAGCTCAAACAACAGCACTCTCTCTCCCTCCTCAGGTGTCCTCTCTCCTCCTCCCTCCAGGGGTAGCCTACTTAGCGCGTCGGCATTGGTATGGTCTCGGCCTGCCTTGTAAATGATGGTGTACTCATACGCCGCTAACGTGACTGCCCATCTCTGTATCCTTGGAGATGTCATCTGAGGTATGGCTCTCATTTCACTGAAAAGGGAAATCAGCGGTTTGTGATCCGTCACTATGTTGAACTGTCTCCCATATATGTATTTGTGAAATTTCTTCACTCCGAATACTACCGCAAGGCCTTCCTTATCCAACTGCGAGTAGTTCTTTTCAGCTGAATTGAGAGTCCTGGACACAAACCCTATAGGCCTGTCCGATCCATCTGGCATTCGATGTGATAGCACGGCGCCCACACCGTAGGGTGACGCGTCGCACGCCAAGATGAGAGGTTTGTTTGAGTCGTAGTGGACTAACACACTACATGACTGAAGTAGCGCCTTTGACTCTTCAAATGCTTTCTGCTGCTTTGCTCCCCATGACCATTTTTCTTCTTTCCTCAGTAGAGCATGCAGTGGCGCCAGAAGCGTGGAGAGCTGCGGAAGGAACTTGTGATAATAATTCAACAGCCCGAGGTAAGCTTTCAGTTCGCTAACATTTTGTGGCTTAGGCGCTCCCGCTATAGCTTCCACCTTCTCTGTCAATGGGTGTAACCCACTGGCATTGATCTTGTGGCCTAGGAATGCCACCTCTTCTCCCATAAACTCACACTTGCTTCTCTTCAACCTCAATCCGCTTTTCTCTAGCCTTTTAAGGACTTCCTCCAAATTATTCAGATGCGCCTGTTTACTTGGTCCCGAGACCAGAATGTCATCCAAATAAATGGCCACGTTCGGAATACCCCCTAGGATGCCCTCCATTGTTCTTTGAAATATGGCCGGACTGGAGGCTACCCCGAATGGTAGGCGGGTATAGGTGTACAAGCCTTTGTGTGTGTTAATGGTCACAAACTTTCTGGATTCTTCCTCCAGCACCACCTGTTGGTAAGCATGACTCATGTCTAATTTCGTGAAGTGCAGACCGCCATTCAACTGTGCAAAAAGATCCTCCACTTTAGGAATTGGATACTGGTCCACTCGTGATGCTCTATTAACAGTGAGTTTGTAATCCCCACATATTCTAATTGAGCCATCCGGTTTCCTAACTGGGACAATGGGCGCCGCCCACTCTGCAAACTGCACCGGCTCGATTATCTTATCATCCAATAGCCTCTGTAGCTCTCTTTCTACCAGTGGCTTTACGGCATAAGGAACTGGTCTTGGTTTACAGAATTTTGGCTGGGCCTCCCTGTCCACATTAATCTTTGCTGTGACTCCTTTAAGACGTCCTAGCCCATCTTTAAACACCTCAACGTGTCTCTCCAGGATCTCTTCCAGCTGTAATGGAGGCGCTGACTCAACCGTATTTACTAGCTGATCTAACATGGCAAGCTCCTGTAGCCAGCTCCGCCCTAACAGGTTTGGTCCTTCTCCATCTACTACCAATACAGGTAATGTCTTTTCAGTGTTTTTATTCAGCACCTTAACTTGTGCCATGCCTAGCACTTCCAGCCTCTCTCCAGTGTATGTTTTTAATTTCAATGAGCAGGGCTGTAGCTCTGATGTGGCTGTTTTCTTCCATAACTGTGTATACTGCTGTTTGTTTAATATGGTTACCCCACAGCCTGTATCAACTTCAAATGCTACCTTAATTCCATTAATGTTCATGGTGCGTGTGATTGGAGCCACCGTAGACAACTCTTGTGACATGCTGTAAATGGTGAGAAAGCTAGTTTCTTCAGCCTCGCTTTCCCCCTCCCCTCTAAGCTGATTGGCCCGCTGCTCTCGTCCAGGGCCTCTGCTTTCGCTTTTCTGCCCCTTGTTAATAGCCCCCTGCACATTCGCATTAACTGCCTTTGAGCGACATGCCTTCTTAATATGCCCCCTCTTGCCACAATTATGACAAATCTCATTGGCAAACTTGCATTCAGTAGCGATGTGCTGGCCCTTGCAGCGATAACAGCTGGGGAATTTACGTGGAGCCTTCTCAGTAGACATTTTATGTACACTTACTGGAGTTTTCCCACGCGCAGTCAGAGCTGTGTCTTCGGCTAGCTTTCCTTGCAAATCCTTTACATCCTTAGATGCAGATTCCATAGCTTGGCATAATTTCATAGCCTTATCGAATGTCAATTCCACTTCTGATAAAAGTCGCCTTTGCATCCGATCATCATTCACGCCGCACACTAATCTGTCTCGTAACATTTGAGGCAAAGCATCTTTGTATTCACAATGCTGTGCTAATTTCCTCAGTTCAGCCACATACTCAGCTATTGACTCAGTGCTTTTCCTTACACGTGAATTGAACTTGAATCTTTGTACAATTTCGCTCGGTTTGGGGTTAAAATGAGCCTTCAGAATGTCAGTCAGCTGCTTGTAAGTTTTATCCTTCGGTAGGTTAGGACTTATCAAACTTCTCAACAAGCTATAAGTGGTAGCACCCACTCCGCTTAGCAATACTGCTTTCTTTCTATCTTCCTCTTTGATATCATTTGCCTCGAAGAAAAAGTCTAACATTTCACTATATTCTTCCCAAGACTGAGACAAGCCATCAAAAGGAGTTACCGAGCCGATTACCGCTGCCATCCTCGCCCGTGGTGGTGGTGGTGGGGTAGGTGGGTGGATAACTTCGTGCTCTTCAGCTGAATCACCGGAATCTGCCACAATTTCCAGTTTCTCTCGTCCTAAACCTGACTTCAATCCTCGTCGCCAATTGTGTGATATCTTTGGAGCCGAGTGTCACTAATCATCACACATAATAAATCTTTGGCTAACTGCCATTTATTGTAGAACAACAAGTTAACAGCTCATGGCTTCTCGCTCTCTTCTCTACTCAAGCTACATTGCATCTAGCTTCCATTATCTCTTAGAGCACTAGCTCCCTCTACAGGCATTACCTATTAATGCATTCACATTCAGTTTACCACAGTCCCAATCCGGAAAAAGGATAGCATCGGATACGTTGTTTTAGCCAGAGCGACATCGGTCGTGTCTGGTCCGTTTTTTCAACAAGGGACTGCAACAGATATCGGTCATATCTTAAAGTATCTGTACAAATATATCTCCGGACTTGGGGGTATTTTTGCGCAGTGCGCTTTCTTGTAGTAACCCTGACTGTCTTGCTAAAAGAGATGGTGCAGTACTATATCATGTTCTTTTTGTTTTATAACTGAGTCAGTCAAATAAATAAAATCTCAAATCAAAACTAACACCACAGTCAAATTTCACTACCTCAGGGCAACTCCTACAGTCCAAATGTGCATTCTGATCATGTAGCATATTAACTACCTCATCATCATAACTGCTGGCCTGTTACATCATTTGACCTTCATTAAATTCACGTTGCTATGAGCGTCTGTGTACACTGCTAACCCAGCCACACACACTGACTTGGAGACCAAGTAATCGGTCTTTGAGGGCTTTCAGGCTGTGATTGGATTTCTTTGTTTAAATGTCATGGGAGAGTGTGTGCCATTTGTCAGAGCATCTCGGTAGACTGCAGCACATCAGCCAGCTCTCTGGGCTCTGTAATGTGTCAGCTGAGCAACTGGTATTACAGTATGTGCTGTCACTGTTACAACAGAAAAACTTGCCATATAGATAATAGCAGCTTCCATGCAAATTCAGTGAAGAAAATAAAAGAGAGAGATAAAAATAAATAAGATCGACATGAGGTGGAGATTTACTCTTCTTTGTGTGACGAAACACAAGAACATCTTTGCTCTCACAGAGTTTGGGGTCATCTAGAGGGCACACTGAGTCATTTCCAAACACAGTCATACAAACACACTCATACTCTGCACACAGAACGTCACCGCCGTGGTCAAAACAGACCAGAGTCACCACTGCATCTCACCTCTGAATCCACTGATAATAATAAACCCACTATTTACCTGCACAGCTGCCACAGGCAGCAGCCAAAGCCTTTCAGGGTCACCCTAGACGCCTGTCACTGTAGAACTGAGGTAATTTAATCAGAGCCGGATCGGAGTCTGTTACAGCTGTTTGAGAGGAGGGGAGGGCTGTATGTATAATGTATGTATGCTGTATGTAAGAGCAGACCCTGATAGACCATGCCATAAACGGCTGACACATTCTCTCCTTTGATGATGTAGACCAGACCACGTGTGTTAGGGCTTTAGGAGAAACAGCTAGGGGAGATTTAATCAGGCATCTCCATGGACAGCTACTGTATTCCCACAATGGACCCTCTTAAAACAGCCAGTCGCACGTCTGATGACCTTTTCATGTCAGAGGTCAATTTAGTTTTTAATATTTTTGTCAACACTGTCATGTTTGGATTTCTGCAAATTCATGTTGCTCTGCAGATGAAGGAAGAAGACTATGAAAGAGAAAAGATGGAATGTGTTGTTTACATAAATAAAGTTTAGCTAAATAAAGTACCTTTACATTCTGGGGTGTGTGTGTGTTTGTGTGAGAGTGAATCTTGTGTGACTGAGTCTTGTTGTGAAGGGTCTATTTGCAGAGGCCTGAATATACCATTCATTATCCGTTAGTGTGCCTGTTACATAGAACAAATATCTACATCCATTCCATTAGTCCTCATCATCATCATCATCATCATCATCGTCATGTAAGCACAGCACTGACATTTACAATAAAATCCACAAAATAATCCACAAAAAGCCAGAGAGAGGTAGAAATTCCGTTAGCATCCAAGCTGGGAGAGGAAATCAGAAGTGTTGCCAGATTTGCACTCTCCATCTCTCCTCTTCTACATACAGACACAGAGAGTCAAAGTTGTTGAGCTGCAGTTTACAACATGATTATTCACTTGGGTATCTGGCAACCTTCAGAGTCCTGCAGTACATGCTTGTTTCTCCACAGCAGACAAGTGACACTCCCACATCACAGTTTCTGATCTTTTTTTATAAATAGCTGCTTCATTTCCATGATGATAAACAGCTAGTTAATGCCAAAGATAATTAACAGCTAGTTAATGGCAAAGATCAACTGTGTGCTAATATATAGTGTTACCTTTTGTTTTTGAAAGCACACACGTCTTCTTGTTATCCCCAAGCTTCCTTCATTTTGGATTCCCAGATTATAATCCTAGCTCCTATCAGACCCCGACCTGCAACTCCTTCATACTGGATTCCCAGATTATAATCTGAGCCTGTGACCTGCTGTTACTTCATGGACAAAATCACAAATCTGCACAATGAACTGAGCACAAATAAGATGTGTTCTGTGTGTGTGTGTGTGTCTGTTGTGTGTGTGTCTATTGAGTGTGTGTGTGTGGGTGGTTGTCCTGGTCATTTTCACACATATCCTTTTGTAAAAAAAAAGAGCTGGCAATAGTTGCTGAAGGTCTCGTTTTGTTCCAGTGAGGGTTGGTGTTGGATTGGTGTTTGTGAGGTCTTGATGCTGTTGTCCCAGTGAGGGTTGGTGTTGGGTTGGTGTTTGTGAGGTCTTGTTTTGTTCCAGTGAGGGTTGGTGTTGGATT
>JAODXP020000033.1:118435-178114 GCA_027497455.2 Sardinella longiceps | reverse complement strand
GCCTAAACACACAAAAATCAGTTTATATTGGCTGCTGTTTTACATTTCTGTCTACGCTGTATCAAAATGGCTCTTCCCAGCAACACTGATTTAGAATTTTTAGTATCATTATTAACTGATTTAATGCCCAGTTAAGTGTGAAACATACTGCATGCTGCATTATGCTATAACGATGTACTAATATGCAGTGTAATTTGAAGTAGTGTATTAGATTTGTAGATTATAAATGTACTGTAATAATGAAGCATTCATTGCTTTACCTGTGATGTAGGAAGAACACTTCGGTCTTCTTGTCCATCAGTTCACGCTCAAGGGCAGAGGCTTTCATCTGTGTTACACAATTATAACAAAACATCATATAACAGGATGCAAAGCCATCCATCCATACAGTATTACCCTGGCTGAGGCCTTCATTTGTGTACAATAATTATAAAACAAAACATCAGAAGAATCATACCAATCTCTTGTGGGCTGTTGCTTGCAGTGAAGCAATCTGAAAATATGAACCAATAAATTTATGAACAACAAAAATACTATATGACATAATTTTACTGCATTTTTTAGTAATCATAATCATGTGACAAAATTCATTGTATCTTAGTAGATTATAGATCTCTTAGAATCTGCACTCTCAGCCTTCATCAATCTTGGATGAAGATCTTCAGCTGTCAATTGAAGTCACTCACCTCAGTCCTCCAGGCTTCTTCTTTGTCGTTTAGCTCTTTTTCCAGGTTTCGGATTTTTTGGATTTTGGAGTCCATAAGATGCCTCTCAGTTTTAAACTGTACCGTAACCTAACGATCGAAGAAATACACACCATCATTGTCTTGATTTCCCGAGATTTTTACTAACGTGTTGGGTTTTAACAGTCAACCGGTTGATACAGGTAAATGGCAAGTCTCAAACCAGTAGCCCCACTTTCTTCAGAGGACAAGTTAACATGCAGGTGTAAAAGGGTGGGATTTGCATGTCATGAATACAACAAATTTGATAAATCAGTCCAATAAACTAAATAACCTTGGCTAAATGAGAAATTTGAAGGTTGCTCAACAGGCCGCAAGTGCCCCCCTGGCCTTATTTTGCCCATAATGCACTATACACACATCTGCTGATGCCAGAGAAATCACACACCATGTGTACTGTCATGATAAGTGTATAATTCATCCTAATTATGATTCAGTTTATGTGGAAGCCACTAGGTGGCACAGCGGTACAATAAAGTTTTGACAGTAAACCTAGAACATGCATGTCTTGTGTGCTCTGTAAAAATACTGTACATCGAAACATGGTGTCAGAAGTAAATTCATAATGTGTACATCAGTTGTAAGAGGAAAGATGTACAGTGCAGGCTAACTGTTGAAACTTACACAAAGAACCTTGTCCCTCACAGCGTTCACTTCCTCGCAGAGCTGCTTTTCGGTCTGCACCTTTAAATAATGCATGGAGAATCTGATTAGTGCATCTTTCCAGCACATTCATCATCTAGCATGTTTTAAATACGCTCAGTGTGCTAAATTGAAGCTCATATAAACAGATTTAAACAGATGAAATTTATAGTAACTATGGGCGGGATTCTCCCTGGTGCTTAAGTCCAAAAAGGTGCTTAGTGCATGTTGAAATGTATGGAGCTAAGTGCTTATTTGAACTTAAGCACCTAATATCCCCCTATGTGATTATTATAATGGCTGCATTTAATGTTTACCATTTTATGCAGTCCAATGTTGCGTGACTTTTCTTGCACAAATCTCTCATCCAGAAGTTTGACTTTCTCTTTCATCAGCATATTTTCTTTCTGCATCATGTCCATGGTGACCTACATTATATGGATTATATGGTGGCCTAAGTAAGAGGATCTCAAAAACATGTTCTGTCATGTGCAGTAATGTCAAACCCCACCTGTCATCACATCAGCAAAATGAGAACAATATAATGACATATCAATATAAAACATAATAGGACTGTTACCGGTACATCTTGAATACACATTACTTGTACCTTCACTGTCAGGGTAAAGTCAGGCACAAGGAAACATGTATGTATCAATAGGCCAAATGTATGAGGTAATGTAGACTGCTCACCTTCAGCTCATCATTCTCTCTCTGTGTGTTTCGCTGATGAGTCAGGGAGTTATACAGATCATCTTGGAGTTTTGTGTTCTGGGTAAATAACATACCAAGATTAATGTTAAGGGAATTATTGGACTTAATAATGCTCCATGTATGATTTAAATCACAATAAAAAACACACCATTAAATTTGCTTCACATTTCAATGAATTGACAACAAAGACAAGACTACAGGCACCAAATTGTCAAGACACTCCTCCATGTAAATGCTGAATTATCAATAATTTACCTCCAACTTTAGCTCTGCTATCCGTGCTTCATATTTCTTCTGAAGGAACTCAAACATATCATCCACATACGATCCTACACATGGGGAGCAAGTGATAATGATAAATAAGGAAATAAACTATAAAAATAGTGTTTAATGAAATATGTTGTACAAAATGCAGCCTTACCATTGGGTGGCCACAGTAGCTCCTGTGGAAAAAACAAACAAAATATGACTTATTTCAATGAGGCACTAAACCAAATGAATGAATAAACAAGAAGAAAGTGCTCAAGATCACTTACAATAATTGTTGGTTTCAACAGCCATAGGCCTACCAGAGGTACAATAATGTCCGTAAAAATTGTCTGCAAAGACAGAAAGATCAACATGAGAGAGAAAGCCAAACAGGGAGGGCTGGACTAGGCCTATAGGTTTATCCTCTTCAAAATGAATGATGACTACTGGGGTAGACTATGGGCTGACTATAACACCATCCTAGGCCAAGTGTAAAGATATAGAATCAACATCAAGAATCGACTGCATGGTTTGGAAGTTGCTCTGCCACCAAACTTAAGGCACTGCATCATCATCTACCCTCCAAACAGAGAATCAGTAAATACCCCAGCCATTCTAGACTGTTTCAACTGCTACAACAACAAGGCTTATTAAGACAATGACAGCTCAAGCCTATCAGGTTTTTCACTATAGGCCTACACTTTCCATTTTTACTCTCTCTCTCTCTCTCTCTCTCTCTCTCTCTCTCTCTCTCTATCCACACACACACACACACACACACACACACACACATTCATACAATCTTTCTCTCTTTTTACCCATACCATACAAGTAGCCTGGCTATCGTCAAACTAATTAATGAAATGGAGCGTAAAGGAGCATGGGTACTCCTAGGCTACCATACAAGTATAGGCCTACTGAGATGTAATAGACCATGTTGAATCTTGAATAGGCCTACTGGAATAGGCCTAAACTAGTTGAGTAAGCATTAAGTTCACCATCAACCACTGTTTATTCAAGGGAACCTGACTGCTCTTTTCAGCAATGCCATGATAGGAAAATAAACAATTAGCCTGCCCTATAAAATACTAAAAACAAAATTACAAAGTAACTTATTACAGTAACAAAAAACAGGCGACATCACAAACAAAATGAAACTTAGCCTATAGGCTTAACATATTGCAATTTGAGACCGAAAAAAGAAAGAACTTACACTCTCCAAGATAAAATAATACCAAATTCCGATGGACCCTATGATCTCCATCGGACTTGGATTCCGTAGAGAACAGCCAGTGGCGCACAAGTCCACCGGCTGTAAATAAAACAAGTTACAACGCCGCTTTCGGAAAAATCACCCGTCTAGAAGATGGTCAGATTCACAAATGTGGGGCAATGAACTTGACTGTCTCTAAAATTCTGAATTCTGAGCTGCGTCATAATAGCCCTTATGCTCCAGAATAATGACATCACAATGAGTTTGATTTACTGATTTCAAAATAATAATTTTTAGATGCGCTAGCCCATGACTGTAGCCTACACTCACAGTAAGGCCTATTTGGGCGTAGACCTTCCCCTCCTAGGCATTGGGGCATATGCATAGCCTGAATAAAAATTAACAGTAGGCTAAAATACAATAGAACTAGCATTATAAACCGTATCAACGCCTTGCTTGAACAGACTAAAAAATACTTTTATTGCTAAGGCTATCATAAGAAACACGCAAATAAAGGCTGTAGGCTACTTGGAGGAACCTGCGTCACCTTTGATTTATTGTCTTTGAGCGTATCTCTAAACCTCTTTATCCAACACTTCAAACCTGTGCACATCAACCAGCTCCATGAGTTGCAGATCCATTCCACACCGCCTGGTGAAAGCCCTGGACCTTTTGTGCTTCTTATTTAAATTGGGCCATGAGGTGCTGGAATCAGACATCCCAACCTTCAGAAACTCATTTCAGGGAGGTGTCGTGTCTCATTTTAGGCCTACTGACAAAGTGATTTGATGATGACAGAGGAAAAGGCCGTTTGTTGAAGTATGTATCTTCATAAATACTACACGGGAACTCTCTCTTCACTGCGCCTCTGTATCACTGCCTCTCATTTGCGCTGCTCCACTTCAAAGGATTTTTACTGCGACAGTGCAAGACGTTATTCCTCTCGACTCGCGGATGTCCGTGAGCCACTAGAAAAATCCGGTAGACTCACGGACGCTCCGGGACCATCCTCTGGATAATATTGACAACTGTTTCGGCTTCTATACACCATTATTTAAAAATGTAGCCCCCCCATGTCCCTCGCAAAAAATGTCAGCAATTTTCTCTACAGGGCCAAATTCAAAATGGCTACAGGCGTATTGAAGAGGTTTTAGTATTTTCATTTTTACCAGAGCACCTACAATCATCTATGAACACACTTTTTGTGGTAAATTGACCCTTTGATACCCCCCGCCCTTTAAGATGTTTTGAACACAGAAGTCGCTCCACTTTTACATGCCTTCCTCACCTGTGTTATAGGGGAAGAATAAGAGGTGGGTAACCCATGACTTTTGTGATCACTGTAAAGCGGGCCAGTTTGCAGAAACAGACATGATGTGGAATATGTCTGATCATTACTGCTGTTGTATTCCATCCTAAATTAGGATACTGCAGTAGAATTTGGCAATGTTAAAAGTTGTATATGGTGCATAAACTCCATATACATAGTATATGCATAGTCTCTATTCCTATGATTTGAGAGGTTGCTAAACTTTATTTTCTCATGTTTATCCACCCTGTTCGTGACTAACCTGGATTTTTTTTTTCAGTCTCACTCTGTATATGCTTGGTGTGTAGACTACACATATACCATTCAGTATGGGCTCTAGACATAAGCATTCCTAAGCACTGAACGTAAGCCTACACCCTAGGCAGCAAAATAGATTTGGTCATCCAGTCCTCATCTAGCTATAACGATGGGGGACTTAAAGGACAACTCCAGTCAATTTCAAGTAGGGCTACTTGAGACTAGCCTGACAAAGCCCGACCATAATACTGCTGTTCATCCGTATTCATGGTCTGGAGGTTCTTTAACCTGACGCGATTATACTGCGGGGGGGGAGGGCACTCACTTCGGGTTTGAAACGATTGGACAGCTCGTCTAATCAGCTTCGCTTATTGGCCGGTAGACTCTCTACCGATGTAAACACGCTCCAGAGGACCGTGCCCAGACCATGATACGTATGAACATTCGTATTATGGGCGGGCTATTGTAAGGATCTGGCTGGATCCTCACGTTAATCCAGAGGAATAACAAACACAAAGTAAACGAAAAATACTGTCCGTAGTTTATTACCAGGAAGGATACCATAAAACGGATGGGCTGACAGAATCAGTGACAGGAATAAAGGTTAGACAAAAACAAAAAGGCATCCATGCCTGTCATGTCAAAAAGGGATAACAGAAGAAGCGCGTGGGTGCAACAACAATACACGTCATCACTAGGCGATCGTTACACTATGTCAGGCTAACTTGAGACTAGCCAATACTAAAGATGCCAAAAACTTTGGTCCAAATCATATTCATTGAACAGAGAATTAGCATTGACAAATAACCCATGGAGGCAGAACTTTAAACTGAGTTAACATGCTCCAAACGTCACCACAAAAACTTTGAATCATCAACCGACACCTTACAATATGGCACTGTTGTGTGAATGACTACAAATTACAAAAAAAGTGGTTTAACAGTGTGCAAGCAGCCACATAGGTTATGTTTGTTTACACTGCCAAAAAATGGATGAGAAGAATGAAAATATTTGGGTCAGTTGCACAACAATTGGGAGATGGAGGCCACCCTTGAATATTGAGGGGTAATTCACACACTGAATGTTAGCTACTGCCTAAATTCTTATGAATGAAGGCTTAAATGGCCAGTTGTAGATACAGTAGCAGTGATGGTCAGTTGATTATAAAAAGGGATGGTAGTGTAATGCTTGCGGAACCTAGCTAGCATACTAAGTAGTCTGAATATTGTGCCTGGCTGCCACCGTTGTGCCAGTGAGCAAGGCACTTAGTCCTAAATGATGAATAATTGATGAGTAATTCATGAATCTCAGTCAGTCAAACGTATCAATAAAAAAATAAATAAGTTAAATAAATACTGTTTTTTTAATCTAAAGGAAGTAACTTAACTGAGTAATTAACTTAATGGAGTTAAGCTGAAATGGTGAACTTAGTGTGAATTTGATTTGTTTTTGTTTTTGAAGTGTAAACACATCATTTGTGATCTGCACATTCCTGTTGAGTCCACTAGGTGGCAGTGTAGGTCTAATTCATACAGAGCCGTATATATACGGTGTGTGTCTTACAAGAGGTTGCCCACTAGATGGCCTCGAGATCACATAATGTGACTCATATCAGAATTTGTAGGCGAGGGGTTTCCAACAGGTGGCTTGAGAGCTACCAGTAGCTCGCCACTTCCTTCTGAGTAGCTCTCCAAAGGGTCAGTGTAAATTTCATAATATACGCTCTGGGAGACTTGTGATGTCTGAAACTGAACGTCGACATGGTGGCTAAGTACCGGTATCTCTCCCCCTTGCCTTGCCTTGCCTTGGGAAGGAGGCCCTTTTGTCAAAGACCTGCTGGAGCAGAGTGAGCAAGCTCCTCAGAGGAAGCTCTGGGGTGGTGGCGCAAGAGTTAGAGGTGCCTTTCTGCAAAAGGAGGGCATGTTTGAGCCCCACTCCATGGAATACAGATACACTACACTCTGCCATACTCCTTCCATCACCGCCATAACCACCCACATAAGCTACAGTACACGCCAGTACCGCTCTGAACCAAACCATCAACAGCTCTAGCATTACAGAGGGATTAGGGGAGCACTGTGCTCAGTCACCATCTTGGATGTGTCCTTGCTGCTGTTGCATTTAGTTTTTACCTATTTCTTATCCAGTACTTCATGGGCTCTGAAAATAAATGTGTAAGGACCTTTAAAATTATATATATTTCACTGTCCTTGTACTGCATTTTAGCCTATATGCTACAATAACTCCATTAACCATAATGCAGTTTGTTCTGAAATATTTCTCACTGTTCCTCCTTGCAATGACACTTTGTACAGTTGAACCAATGAGGTTTTATTATTCATTGTATTTTTGTTTGAATTTTTATGTTAGCCAATGATAATTTGTAAATCTGTAATGCCCGCGAATTCACGAGCTCTGCGAGGATTCCATCTCCTCACGAGTGTGAGGCTCGCGGCAGTCCGGTGCAGAGTTCTGAAGGAGAAAGCTCTGATTTTGCTCAGCCATTCCAGTGCCTGTTTTGGGGGATATACTGTGCTCCTTTGCATTGGGAGTTTTGAAGTGAACACTCGCCGAGCCGTATTGCCATTTGCTGGCCAGTTTAATACTTTGTTATTTTCTATACCGTGTTTGAGCTGCAGTGTTTGCTAGCTAGCCTGCCGTTTTTCCTGATAGCTGTTAGCTGCAGCCGCTAACAGTGATCTCCCGGTTGCTCTGAAGAACTCGGTTTGTTTTCCTCCGCGTGCTGGGCCCACCGGAGGACAACAACAACAACAACCCCCACCAACGGACCTCTCCCTCTGTTTACGGTTTGGGTTAGCCTTCACATCTTTTCACTGCCTGCTGCCTATTGCTAGCGCTTCAGGAGGAGCTTCTTTTCTCTGGTACTCAGCCCACCAGAGAAACTGCCGCTGGTTGGAGGACGTCACCTGTGAGCTATGCCCTGTGCAGGATCGTGAGTAGCAAACTTACATTTACACTGACAAAAACACACACACGCTACTCTCCGCCTTTAATGGCATATTGGATGGGCATTGCGGTTGCTGTTGCGCCCGCAGCTCAGGGAGCTGTGATCCTTGCTGAGTGAACGTTCGTTTGTATCTGTGCACCAACGATACGGGCCCCAACTGCGCGCTGTTTATTATTTTTCTTTCTCCTTTCTATTGTATGTGTCCCTGCATATTGGCTAGTGCATGTTGTTTGTCCTGCATATTAGTTAATGCATGTTTACTAATCACTTAACTTGTTATTGGATGACTGTTAAAGGGATGTTTCTCTAAATTGGTTGGTATTTCATATGTGATACCATTATTGGGTAACTGTTTTTTTTTACTGATCAGTTTATTTGACTAGATCTCTCTCTCTCTCTCCTGCAATTTCAGGAGGTAGCCTATCAGGGGTGGAAATTGTTTCCACTTGTTTTCGCTATCTGATTTGATATATATATATACTATTCTATTATTGCTAGTATTTTTATTATTGCTTATTAATAAATACCATTATTATTGTGTAATTATATTTGGGTGTATTGGTTGCTTTTATTATTTTGTTTTAGCCTTTTTGAGGTGCTGGCATTTAAACACTGCATTCACTACACCTACGTAACTGTTTTAATTATTCTGAGGAGATACGCAAGCACTAGCATTTGAGGTAAGTGTAGTATTTCCCCAGTGGAGGCACCGCGCTATTGAAATTATTATTTATATTAGAGTCATAATTATTATTTTGTACATTTATGGTATCAGGAATCTCAGCCAGCTCACCATACCACCGCTGAGAACTTTAGGATCCTGTTGCGCCACTTTTATATATCACTTTAGTGTAGCTTCTTTAGTAGCATTTATGTGCTGGGTTTTTAGGACCCGTTAGAAAGGGGTTACAAATGTAATGAATCTCTCTCCCTCCCTCCCTCTTTCTCTCTCTCCTTCATCTCCAGGTGGATGCTGCCATCACCCCAGTGGAGCGCCACCTGTATTTTACAGCTAAGCGGTGGACTCCTACCCTTCCATCACACTCAGACCTATAGGAATCCTGCCCTTCTCCACTATGTGTACCAACCCATGAGCAACCACTCTGTTTCTCTCTCTATCTCTTCTTAATTTCCTTCTCTCTGTGTACTTGTAAGGAACAATACATTTGCTTTGACTGGGGAAAAAGCTTTCTACACTGTATTCCACAAATGAAGTTTTGAATGTACATACAACTCTTTTGCTTTGTGTTTGTGTGTGTGTACAACGTGAGAGTTGCACCAGTGGTGCATAAAGTTTGCTCCCTTCAGCCCTCTGCTGGGGAAAAAACTAAGTGCAGCAGGAAATGTATATTATCCTAGATGCCAGTTGGACTACTGTAAGCAAAGCAATGCAGTGATGAAATGAGGTCTGATCAATTGAGTAAGAACATTGAGCAAGAACTTTCATTTAATAACAAATAAAAATGTTTTACAAACATGGATGATTACACTTAAAAAAGGTGTACCTCTCAAGTAAAGTGCATTAAAACAGTTCAAAGAACTGGTTGAAGATATTGGTTGACAATACATGATGTATCAGCTCTGAATCAGGCATTAAAACAGTTCAAAGAACTGGTTGAAGATATTGGTTGACAGTACATGATGTATTAACACGGTATCAGGCTGGGGTTTTGTCCAATTTAATACCAATCAAATGATAAAATATGATAAAAATGTGCTTTTCTTTTCAAGAAGGAATCCAGCAAAGGATCGGGGAAATTCAAGCATAGCCCTCAGGTCTGAAGTGGTTGAAGCTAGCCTGGTTGACAAAGGCCATCCTGGGGTCCAGCTGTGAAACAAAGTCCCCTGATTCCTCTGGAATTCGCTGAAAAACAAATATCAAGTATATTTACAAATATATTATTACTAAACACTACAGCTTTATACTGTTACTATCAGAACTTAACTCAGTTTAACTCAGTAGTGGAATGCATAAGGACATTATTTGAATAGATGCAAAACACAAGAAGTGATGCAACCGGGACTTTAGGAAACATTCTGAAGGCATTTATGTAAACATTGAGACTACAAGTATTAAGTTCCTCAGTATATACCTGAAGGGGATGTGTGAGTAAGTCCCGCCAGCTGTCTCTCACTGAAAAATAAGACACAGAATACAGAGTTAACTTTTTGACATGAGTCGACATGCTCAGACACAGCACACGTCCTGTTATTCAGTCTCTTCATACAAAAAAAAAAACAAACAACAAAAAAACATTTAAATAATCAGTCACCTCTCTGGTGGTCGGGTCTCTGGTTGTGGGAGTACAGAGGCAAGGGCACAAATTTGGTTCCCCTTAGTTCAGCAACCAAGTCCATAAAGTCCATGAGCCTGCAAGGTGGAGAAGAGAACAAACTCAGGATCAGAATTCATCTTTGCATGGAATGTGTGATTGCAGTGCTTTCAAGCTCACCCTTTAACATAGTTATCAAATCACAGACATTTAACATACAGTAAACATAATATGAAGCAATTAATTGGTAACCCTAAGAAAATCAACTGATAGTGCGGTTGGTCACGATTACTGAATGCTGTCGGTAGAAAAAGATAACAAGGATATTAAGGTAGGCTATAGCATAGATTGAATTTGTGAATCCGCAGTGTTTGCTGACTAAATGGGGAAGGGGAAAATGAATCTGAAATGAACATATAGAAAGGAAATAGGCCTAAACACACAAAAATCAGTTTATATTGGCTGCTGTTTTACATTTCTGTCTACGCTGTATCAAAATGGCTCTTCCCAGCAACACTGATTTAGAATTTTTAGTATCATTATTAACTGATTTAATGCCCAGTTAAGTGTGAAACATACTGCATGCTGCATTATGCTATAACGATGTACTAATATGCAGTGTAATTTGAAGTAGTGTATTAGATTTGTAGATTATAAATGTACTGTAATAATGAAGCATTCATTGCTTTACCTGTGATGTAGGAAGAACACTTCGGTCTTCTTGTCCATCAGTTCACGCTCAAGGGCAGAGGCTTTCATCTGTGTTACACAATTATAACAAAACATCATATAACAGGATGCAAAGCCATCCATCCATACAGTATTACCCTGGCTGAGGCCTTCATTTGTGTACAATAATTATAAAACAAAACATCAGAAGAATCATACCAATCTCTTGTGGGCTGTTGCTTGCAGTGAAGCAATCTGAAAATATGAACCAATAAATTTATGAACAACAAAAATACTATATGACATAATTTTACTGCATTTTTTAGTAATCATAATCATGTGACAAAATTCATTGTATCTTAGTAGATTATAGATCTCTTAGAATCTGCACTCTCAGCCTTCATCAATCTTGGATGAAGATCTTCAGCTGTCAATTGAAGTCACTCACCTCAGTCCTCCAGGCTTCTTCTTTGTCGTTTAGCTCTTTTTCCAGGTTTCGGATTTTTTGGATTTTGGAGTCCATAAGATGCCTCTCAGTTTTAAACTGTACCGTAACCTAACGATCGAAGAAATACACACCATCATTGTCTTGATTTCCCGAGATTTTTACTAACGTGTTGGGTTTTAACAGTCAACCGGTTGATACAGGTAAATGGCAAGTCTCAAACCAGTAGCCCCACTTTCTTCAGAGGAGAAGTTAACATGCAGGTGTAAAAGGGTGGGATTTGCATGTCATGAATACAATAACCTTGGCTAAATGAGAAATTTGAAGGTTGCTCAACAGGCCGCAAGTGCCCCCCTGGCCTTATTTTGCCCATAATGCACTATACACACATCTGCTGATGCCAGAGAAATCACACACCATGTGTACTGTCATGATAAGTGTATAATTCACCCTAATTATGATTCAGTTTATGTGGAAGCCACTAGGTGGCACAGCGGTACAATAAAGTTTTGACAGTAAACCTAGAACATGCATATCTTGTGTGCTCTGTAAAAATACTGTACATCCAAACATGGTGTCAGAAGTAAATTCATAATGTGTACATCAGTTGTAAGAGGAAAGATGTACAGTACAGGCTAACTGTTGAAACTTACACAAAGAACCTTGTCCCTCACAGCGTTCACTTCCTCGCAGAGCTGCTGTTCGGTCTGCACCTTTAAATAATGCATGGAGAATCTGATTAGTGCATCTTTCCAGCACATTCATCATCTAGCATGTTTTAAATACGCTCAGTGTGCTAAATTGAAGCTCATATAAACAGATTTAAACAGATGAAATTTATAGTAACTATGAGTGGGATTCTCCCTGGTGCTTAAGTCCAAAAAGGTGCTTAGTGCATGTTGAAATGTATGGAGCTAAGTGCTTATTTGAACTTAAGCACCTAATATCCCCCTATGTGATTATTATAATGGCTGCATTTAATGTTTACCATTTTATGCAGTCCAATGTTGCGTGACTTTTCTTGCACAAATCTCTCATCCAGAAGTTTGACTTTCTCTTTCATCAGCATATTTTCTTTCTGCATCATATCCATGGTGACCTACATTATATGGATTATATGGTGGCCTAAGTAAGAGGATCTCAAAAACATGTTCTGTCATGTGCAGTAATGTCAAACCCCACCTGTCATCACATCAGCAAAATGAGAACAATATATTGACATATCAATAAAAAAACATAATAGGCCTGTTACTGGTACATCTTGAATACACATTACTTGTACCTTCACTGTCAGGGTAAAGTCAGGCACAAGGAAACATGTATGTATCAATAGGCCAAATGTATGAGGTAATGTAGACTGCTCACCTTCAGCTCATCATTCTCTCTCTGTGTGTTTCGCTGATGAGTCAGGGAGTTATACAGATCATCTTGGAGTTTTGTGTTCTGGGTAAATAACATACCAAGATTAATGTTAAGGGAATTATTGGACTTAATAATGCTCCATGTATGATTTAAATCACAATAAACAACACACCATTAAATTTGCTTCACATTTCAATGAATTGACAACAAAGACAAGACTACAGGCACCAAATTGTCAAGACACTCCTCCATGTAAATGCTGAATTATCAATAATTTACCTCCAACTTTAGCTCTGCTATCCGTGCTTCATATTTCTTCTGAAGGAACTCAAACATATCATCCACATACGATCCTACACATGGGGAGCAAGTGATAATGATAAATAAAGGAAATAAACTATAAAAATAGTGTTTAATGAAATATGTTGTACAAAATGCAGCCTTACCATTGGGTGGCCACAGTAGCTCCTGTGGAAAAAAACAAACAAAATATGACTTATTTCAATGAGGCACTAAACCAAATGAATGAATAAACAAGAAGAAAGTGCTCAAGATCACTTACAAGAATTGTTGGTTTCAACAGCCATAGGCCTACCAGAGGTACAATAATGTCCGTAAAAATTGTCTGCAAAGACAGAAAGATCAACATGAGAGCAAAAGCCAAACAGGGAGGGCTGGACTAGGCCTATAGGTTTATCCTCTTCAAAATGAATGATGACTACTGGGGTAGACTATGAGCTGACTATCCTAGGCCAAGTGTAAAGATATAGAATCAACATCAAGAATCGACTGCATGGTTTGGAAGTTGCTCTGCCACCAAACTTAAGGCACTGCATCATCATCTACCCTCCAAACAGAGAATCAGTAAATACCCCAGCCATTCTAGACTGTTTCAACTGCTGCAACAACAAGGCTTAAGCCTATCAGGTTTTTCACTATAGGCCTACACTCAGGGCCGGTTCTAGGCATAGACAAACGAGGCGGTCGCCTAGGGCTCCAAATATCAGAAGGGCATCACAATACATTTCTTACCTTTTTTCTTGAGTTTTTCTCTTATATTTTAGAAAAGGGGGGCAAAACTCATATCTGGCCTAGGGCACCAAAAAGTCTAGAACCGGCCCTGCCTACACTTTCCATTTTTACTCTCTCTCTCTCTCTCTCTCTCTCTCTCTCTCTCTCTCTCTATCCACACACACACACACACACACACACACACACACACACACACACACACACACACACATTCATACAATCATACAATCTTTCTCTCTTTTTACCCACACCATACAAGTAGCCTGGCTATCGTCAAATTAATGAAATGGAGCATAAAGGAGCATGGGTACTCCTAGGTATACCATACAAGTATAGGCCTACTGAGATGTAATAGACCATGTTGAATCTTGAATAGGCCTACTGGAATAGGCGTAAACTAGTTGAATAAGCACCATCAACCACTGTTTATTCAAGGGAACCTGACTGCTCTTTTCAGCAATGCCATGATAGGAAAATAAACAATTAGCCTGCCCTATAAAATAAGAAAAATAACAAAATAACAAACAAAATAAAAAACAGGCGACATCACAAACAAAATGAAACGTAGCCTATAGGCTTAACATATTGCAATTTGAGACCAAAAAAAGAAAGAACTTACACTCTCCAAGATAAAATAATACCAAATTCCGATGGACCCCATGATCTCCATCGGACTTGGATTCCGTAGAGTACAGCCAGTGGCGCACCAAGTCCACCGGCTGTAAATAAAACAAGTTACAACGCCGCTTTCGGAAAAATCACCCGTCTAGAAGATGGTCAGATTCACAAATGTGGGGCAATGAACTTGACTGTCTCTAAAATTCTGAATTCTGAGCTGCGTCATAATAGCCCTTATGCTCCAGAATAATGACATCACAATGAGTTTGATTTACTGATTTCAAAATAATAATTTGTGACTCTGCACAGCGAAATCAGTCGCTTCGCAGAAGCTTCGTTTCTGAGAAAATTCTAAAAATGGAATGCTTGCACCAAAAAAGTCGAATTTCACATTTCAGCATAATTTGACAGAATAAAGTCTACCCTTTCAGATTGTTGTTAACTTATGCCGAAATTCATACCTTAAATGGGTTAAAAATGTGTTTATTGAGAAAGTGTATCCATTTAGCATTGTACTAACTTAGCTGTCATAGATTTCTAGTGCTAATTGGTTTGTACAGTAAACTACAGCAGGGCATGTGAACATTCGTTATAGATTATAAGAAAAAATAATTATCTGAATGTAAAGGGCTTTTTCATTTTCATAAACTAGGCTAGAAGTAACTTGCAGATTGAGTTGGGGTCCATAAAATTCCTCTAGATGGAGCTAACGTCGGGTGGAGAATCTGACTGAGTTGGAAGCTGGCTAGTCAGACTGGTTCTAAAGTCGGCGCAGCTAGTTGGTATAACTGGAAGTTTAATAAGCTGTTCAGTGTTCGGTAGTGCTATAAACGGCACAAGCCAAGTATTAACTGTCTGCTGATTTTTCTGCTTCAAGGATATCACTCAGATGAGGGACATGACAACCATAAATCCCATACTAACAGCTGCATCCACATTGCATCGTTGCGTAGCCTAGCCTACTTCATAGCAAAATACCAAACCATCCACTGGCTCTTACCTTTACGGTGAACTTCAAGTTATATCCATGTTATATCCATATTTCGTGTAAAGTCCACAAATAGGGGTATTCCTGTCTTGGTTGCATGTTAGATAAGTAGGCTTGATATCATTTAACTGGTTTGGTTGGACTAGTAGCAGAATTAATTCAGCTGAGTTCACTGATAGCCTTATGTTCAAAATAGCTAGCCTAATAACTCCCTTGCAACAAGCTAATAAACTTCAGCGTTGTTTTTCTCCGCTTTTCAATTTCTCTGACTTGCAACATTGTAACACTTTGAACGCTCCTATCTATGTCATTTGTTGGCCAATAGTATCGATAGTGGTATCATTTGAAAGGTTATTTTCTTGCATTTCACGTGAATGCAATAACTTAATTTTGAAAAAAATGCCAATGCGACTGATTTCGCTGTGCAAGGTCACATTTTTAGATGCCTACACTCACAGTAAGGCCTATTTGGGCGTAGACCTTCCCCTCCTAGGTATTGGGGCATAGGCATAGCCTGAATAAAAATTAACAGTAGGCTAAAATACAATAGAACTAGCATTATAAACCGTATCAACGCCTTGCTTGAACAGACTAAAAAATACTTTTATTGCTAAGGCTATCATAAGAAACACGCAATTAAAGGCTGTAGGCTACTTGGAGGAACCTGCGTCACCTTTGATTTATTGTCTTTGAGCGTATCTCTAAACCTCTTTATCCAACACTTCAAACCTGTGCACATCAACCAGCTCCATGAGTTGCAGATCCATTCCACACCGCCTGGTGAAAGCCCTGGACCTTTTGTGCTTCTTATTTAAATTGGGCCATGAGGTGCTGGAATCAGACATCCCAACCAGGGAGGTGTCATGTCTCGTTATATTTTAGGCCTACTGACAAAGTGATTTGATGATGACAGGAAAAGGCCGTTTGTTGAAGTATGTATCTTCATAAATACTACACGGGAACTCTCTCTTCACTGCGCCTCTGTATCACTGCCTCTCATTTGCGCTGCTCCACTTCAAAGGATTTTTACTGCGACAGTGCAAGACGTTATTCCTCTCGACTCGCGGATGTCCGTGAGCCACTAGAAAAATCCGGTAGACTCACGGACGCTCCGGGACCATCCTCTGGATAATATTGACAACTGTTTCGGCTTCTATACACCATTATTTAAAAATGTAGCCCCCCATGTCCCTCGCAAAAATGTCAGCAATTTTCTCTACAGGGCCAAATTCAAAATGGCTACAGGCGTATTGAAGAGGTTTTAGTATTTTCATTTTTACCAGAGCACCTACAATCATCTATGAACACACTTTTTGTGGTAAATTGACCCTTTGATACCCCCCGCCCTTTAAGATGTTTTGAACACAGAAGTCGCTCCACTTTTACATGCCTTCCTCACCTGTGTTATAGGGGAAGAATAAGAGGTGGGTAACCCATGACTTTTGTGATCACTGTAAAGCGGGGCAGTTAGCAGAAACAGACATGATGTGGAATATGTTTGATCATTACTGCTGTTGTATTCCATCCTAAATTAGGATACTGCAGTAGAATTTGGCAATGTTAAAAGTTGTATATGGTGCATAAACTCCATATACATAGTATGCATAGTCTCTATTCCTATGATTTGAGAGGTTGCTAAACTTTATTTTCTCATGTTTATCCACCCTGTTCGTGACTAACCTGGATTTTTTTTTTCAGTCTCACTCTGTATATGCTTGGTGTGTAGACTACACATATACCATTCAGTATGGGCTCTAGACATAAGCATTCCTAAGCACTGAACGTAAGCCTATGTAACCAGGCAGAAACGCCTGAATAATCACTAGTAACACTGCACTGAGGAGCAAACCCACACCCACCCAATAGACCAGGACACCAAGGATAAAGTTACAAATCGACAAGATTTATTAAACAAAAGGGACAGGGGTCTTTGGATAAAAAGATGTGGCCGGAAGATGACCAAAAAAAAAGGATAAAAAGTCCAAGGCAGTGGTGGTAGGCTCCGCTTTTCCTGCGCGGGGAGGCACCACACAAAAAAAGGAAGCAGGTCCAATGGCAATAGGTCAACCCCCAAGCTGTGGCAGAGACGCGACTCCCTTGAGTAGCCAGCGGAGGCAGGCAGGCAATAAGGCAATGGGTCACACAGCCAGCAGGGGGCAGCAGGCAGCTCGATTGACAGGCTCGTCAGTATTGCAGTAGCTCACACAGCCAGCAGGAGGCAACGGGCAGCACGGTGGACAGGCTCGTCGGTAACGCAGTAACTCACACAGCCAGTGGGGGACAGACAGGCAACACAGTTAGCAGAGCTTGGTAATGCAGTAACTCGAACAGCCAGCAGGAGAAGACAGGCAACACAGTGAACAGGGCTTGGTGTTGCAGTAACTCTTACAGCCAGCAGGGGAGAGACAAGCAGCACAATGAACAGGTCTCGGTAGTGCAGTAACTCACCCAGCCAGCAGGGGGGAACGGGCAGCACGGTTGTTGGCTCGTCAGTAATGCAGTAACTCACACGGCCAGCAGGGGAAAACAGGCAGCACTGTAGACAGACTAGTCGATGATGCAGTAGCTCACACAGCCAGTAGAGGACAGACAGGCAACACAATTAGCAGAGCTGGATAATGCAGTAACTCGTACAGCCAGCAGGGGAAAGACAGGCAACACAGTGAACAGGGCTTGATGATGCAGTAACTCTTACAGCCAGCGGGGGAGGCAGGCGGCACAATGAACAGGTCTCAGTAATGCAGTAACTCACCCAGCCAGCAGGGGGGAACGGGCAGCACGGTGGTCGGCTCGTCAGTAATGCAGTAACTCACACGGCCAGCAGGGGAGAACAGGCAGCACGGTGGACAGGCTAGTCAATAATGCAGTAACTCACACAGCCAGTTGAAGACAGACAGGTAGCACAGTGAACAGAGCTCAGTATTGCAGTAACTCACACGGCCAGTAGGGGAAGCGGCAGTTCGGTGGACAGCTAGTCGGTAATGCAGTAACTCACACAGCCAGTAGAAGACAGACAGGTAGCACAGTGAACCGGGCTCGGTATTGCAGTAACTCACACGGCCAGTAGGGGAAACGGCAGTTCGGTGGACAGCTAGTCGGTAATGCAGTAGCTCACACAGCCAGGGGAGGAGCAGACAGGCAGCACAGGGAACAGGCTTAGTACAGGGCACAACAGATGTTCCAGAATGTTAGTCAGTTACACACAGGTTACTCTCGTAACGTCAAGGCACTCTCGGCTAGTTACTTGCCGGTGGAAGGCACAATATGCGGCGAGGGAGGGCTATGGGCACTTCGTCTTAGCGTGTATCAAGACCAGGCTACAAACAATGAGCACGGAGACAGGCACTTATCTCAAAGTAGGCGAGCGTTTCCTTCCAGAATTCCAGGCTACAAAATCCACGCTGGGCTACATCCAGAGGAGAATCCACAGCATCAATATCGGTCCGGGTGATCCTCTTCAACGCAACCGCGTCTGTCACCGTCACGTCGGATCCCCTTCCTCTCTGCCTCACGCTCGCCGGTGCTGTCGTCTCGCTCCCCTCGAGGCGGAATCTCGCACACTGTCGGCGATCTGGGATATAAAAAGCACTCCCCAAATCCCCCACACCAATCACACACCGTCACTTTACCCGCCAAACGCCTATAATTAATGGGATAATGAGCTATTGAATGAATGGCTTTGATTGTTTACATCGGCTACAGGGCGCCGCCATTTTGGGCAGCGGTGTCACCGCAATAACATTCCCCCTGGGAACAGCTCCCCCTTTGCTGCTGTAGGCACCCCGTGACACCCCCCACACCAAAGGGTTCTAGTCCCTGGAACCTACATCTATTCAGCCCAGTCACCATACCTTGTTGGCGGCCTTCCCCGGTTATCCCGATGGGAACGCCTAGGCGGTGCTGGGGGGTCTCCGTCCATGCCAAGCTCTGGAGTCCAAGGGGCTAGGGCCCACCCGATGAGGGGCTCTTGGGGGGCTTCGGCAGTTTCCAGCGTCTGGTTGTTTACCTTTGGGTAGTTGGGACAGGGTCGGAGCAAGTTGCGGTGCAACACTCGATCAGGGCCAGATCTTCCTTCAGGCCGTACCGTGTAGACAGGTGCATTGGGTCGGGGGCAACCAACCACCACATAAGGTCCCAGCTCCCAACGGTCGGCCAGTTTCCCTCGACCTCTACGCCGGGTCTCCCTGACCAACACCCGTTCCCCTGGTAGCAGTGGAGCATCCTGGGCCGTGCGATCGTACAGGCGCTTGTTTTTCTCAGCAGCAGCCCCCAAGTGTTCCGCCACCTTCTCGTAGGCATAGAGGAGGCGCTGATGGTGTTTGTTCACCCAGTCTGTACTACACCGGGCTCCGTCGGGTGGGGTCACACCCAAGAGTAGATCGGTAGGTAGGCGCACATGTCTCCCGAACATCAAGTAAGATGGAGCATAGCCAGTGGTACTGTGCACACTGTTATTATAAGCTTGTACAAGGGAAGGGAGGTACTCCGTCCACCGATCCTGCTGTTCGATCTCCAAGGTCCCCAAGAGGCCCAGCAGTGTCTGGTTGAAGCGCTCGCAACCCCCGTTACCCTGTGGGTGGTACGGGGTGGTGCGAGTCTTTCGGCATCCATATATCTGGCACAGCTCCTGGATGACCTTGGCTTCAAAATTCGGCCCTTGGTCCGAATGGAGGGTCTCTGGGCAACCAAAAGGCTGGAACACGTGGCTCCACAGGGCTCTGGCGGTGGTAATAGCAGACTGGTCAAAAGTGGGTATAGCCCAGGCGTACTTGGTAAATAGATCAGTGGCAACCAGGATATTCTGATACCGGTCTGTCGGCCGACTCAGCGTCAAGAAATCGGTGGCGAGGATGTGCAAAGGGGCCCTAGGAGTCAGCGGGACCAGGGGGCCCTGGCATCTGGTCTCCTCTTATGAAGAGTGCAGCGGGGACAGCTCTGGATAAACCCTTCGACCGACTCCTCCATCCGTAGCCAGTAGAAGCTTCTTCTGATCAGGGACAACGTCTTCTCTTGCCCCTGGTGGCCTAGGTCGGTATGGTAGGCTTTCAACAGAGACTGGACTTGGGCTTGTGGCACAACCACCTGCAGCAGGGCCTCCTGAGTCGCCTTGTCTTGGATGGTTCGACAAAGTACCCCTTCTTTTAGACTCAGCCGGCCCCAGTGGCTCAGCAGCTTCCTTACCGTCGATGTTTGGGCCTTCCTCTCAGCCGCAGGAGGCAAAACCCCACGTTTCAGGTAGACCTGGACAGAGCGCAGGTCTTCATCCTTAGCCTGCAGGTCTCCCCACCGTCCAGGGTCCCAGCCCCAACTGGCTGGCACGGCTCTCTCGTCCCCACCTGGGGCCTCTACCACCCCTACCAGCAAGCCGTCCTCCTGGGGGATAGGTGGGGTTGCAGCTGGAACCACTCCATCTGTCGTTGGAAGCCTAGAAAGTACATCGGCATTAGTATGTTCTTTGCCAGGGCGATACTTTATCTGGTAATCATAGTTTGCCAATTGGGCTACCCAGCGCTGTTCTACCGCCCCCAATTTTGCCGTGTGGAGATGTACCAGGGGATTGTTGTCAGTCACCACTGTTACTTTAGCACCCCACAAGTAATCCTTAAACTTTTCACTCAGGGCCCACTTGAGTGCCAGGAGTTCAAGTTTAAAGGAGCTGTAATTTGAATCATTACGTTCTGCAGGATGGAGGCTGCGACTCGCATACGCAATAACCCTTTCCACTCCCCCTTGCTGTTGTGCCAGTACAGCCCCGAGCCCTGCATTACTGGCATCGGTGTACAGGGTAAAAGGCTGGGAAAAATCGGCGTAGGCCAAAATGGGGGCTTGTAACAGCTCCGCTTTCAGCCTCTGGAAGGCAACCTCGCACTCGGGGCTCCAGGCCACAGGAGGCGACCCCCGACCACGAGGCCGTCCGGTACCAGCCAGGAGTTCATTCAAGGGCTTGGCAATCTTGGAGAAATCCTTAATGAAACGCCTATAGTAACCCACAAACCCTAAGAAGGCACGCACCTGTCGCACAGTTCTAGGCGGTTGCCATTCCTGTACTGCTGATACCTTCTCAGGGTCAGGAGATACGCCTTGATGGCTGACGCGGTGGCCGAGGAACTTCACTTCTTGCTGGAGCAGCTGACACTTTTCGGGCCGCAACTTTAACCCATACCGTTCCATGGCACTAAATACCTCCTCCAGATGGCGTAAATGAGTGGGGAAATCTGGGGAGAAGACAATCACATCGTCAAGATACACTAGGGTCGACTCTACCAACTGCCCCCCGAGGCACCTCTGCATCAGCCTCTGAAAAGTGGCCGGGGCATTACAGAGGCCAAAGGGCATCCTCTCCCACTCAAAGAGCCCAAAGGGAGTGGTGAAGGCCGTTTTTCGCGATCCCTTTCCTCCACTTGCACCTGCCAGTAACCACTGGCAAGATCCAAAGTAGAGTACCAGGCGGCTTGAGAAAGGGTTGTGAGTGAGTCTTCAATTCGGGGCAGGGGATATGCATCTTTCCTGGTCACGCTGTTCAGTTTGCGATAATCTACGCAAAACCTCCATGCCCCACTCTTCTTTTGCACCAATACTATGGGAGCAGCCCAAGGGCTGCTGCTTTCTCGTATGATTCCCCCTTCCAACATACCTTTTAGCAGAGAACGTACCTCCTGGTAGAGAGTGGGTGGCACCGGTCTGTAGCGCTCACGACTGGGAGCTGCATCACTGGTTGGGATCTGATGTTTTACCACACTTGTGCACCCATAATCCTCCTCGTGGGTAGAGAACACGTGCTGCCATTTAGCCAGGAGTTGCTCCAGTTGTCCCCGCTGGTCTTCGTCTAGGCCGTTACCCTGCAATGACTCACAAGACAAATGATCAGGTAGAGCCCCAGCTGTCGTCCCATCCCCCTGCACTGCGTGGACAATGCCCACTTCTACCAGCCCAGGCCCCACTCTAGTAAAGCAAACATCATTACCTTCAACCACTTGATCGGATGATATGAAGATGACACGGGCCAGTCCTTGGTGGCGATGTAGATGGACAGGGTAGGGCTTGGTGTTCCTCACCCGGACAGGGACCCTGCCCCGGTTAACTGTAGTGATGGCTCGAGCTACCTCAACTTCTTTACACTCAAGATGTGGCTCTACCATTACCCAGCCTTCCTGCCCGTAGCTTCGGACTGGTACTTTAGCCCAGATAAGGGCTTCGCTATGGCCAGGAATGGCAAGGGCATAGTGACAAGCCACACGAGCAGTGTCCTCGCATTCTTGACGTGCCCGGGCAGCATGGATACGACGGCAATCAGCAAGGACTGCTTCCCATTCCCTACTTCCTTGATGGAGGGGGTGTCGTGGTCGGCTCCGTCGGTTCTGGAATAATTCTTCCCAGCAAGCGGAGATGACGTTCATTCCCAGTAGGGCTCGATGAGTTCCAAGACAGGGGTCCTTCACGACGACAGCTCCCTTTCCTGATACAGCAACCCCTTGGACCTGAAAGTCAGCAACTATGTATCCAGTGTAGGGGATATTAAGCCCGTTAGCTCCTCGCAGGGTCAACCAAGATGCCTCCGCTTCTTGCAGCCGTTGCTCTCCAAAAATCTCTTTGCACAGACTTTCTGCAAACAGTGTGACTTGGGAGCCCGTATCTACTAGACATTGAATTTCTTTTCCATTCACATGTATGTTCACGACAGGACACTGGCCAACCAAAGCATCTCTAGGGAGAGGCAAAGGGTCGTTTGAAGGGGTCCCGGCCACTTGACCCACAGTGGCCGGCAACGCTAAAAATCCTGCTGTGAGGCACGTCGCGAATCACAATGTCGGCTCACATGACCCGCTTCTCCACATCGGTTGCAAATCGGCCTACCTTCAGTATCCCACTGGAACCTGGAGCCACCGGCCCGAACTCCCCGCCGCTCTCTCACAGCTTCAGAGGGAGGCCTCCCTCGAGGTGGTGGACTCGGAGGACGGCTCCTGCGAAGTTCTTCTAGGAGGGTTTTGGATAGTACTGCCATCTGCTCCTTTACGTCCTTCATTATTTCTGCATGCAATTCACGTTTCCAATCAACCGCTGCAGCAGGGACTGGTGCACCAGCGCTACTCGCAGCTACACCCACAGGCTCTTCGGTCATCTCTTGTTGGTCCACCTCCAGCGCCAATGCTTCCTTCCGGATGTCATCGTAGGTTAAAGCAGCATTACGACGGAGCTGGGTCTTCAGACATTGGCGTATTGGCCCATCTCGGAGCCCCAAGAGGAACTGATCCCGCATCAAGGCATCCTCCTCCCCCAGTCCATGATTGGCTCGGCTCTTCAGGCGCACCAATAGCTCTCGCAACTGTAGAGCAAAGGAGCGAATGGACTGATTTGGGCCTTGCCTACAGTTGAAAAACTGAGCTCTTAAAGCAGCCACAGGGGTCTTGTCCCCATAAAGGTCTTCCAGTAAGTTGAGGACAGCCTGGAAGGAATTCCGCTTGGCTACGGGTGCAGCTCTTACCTCCCTCTTTGCTTCCCCTTCCAAAGATCCAAGGATAAACTGCAACTTTTGTTGTTCGGTAAGCCCCTGCAGATTGGCCAGGTAAGAGGTTTGCGAGACCCAGTCTTTTAGGCTCAACTCAGAGTTCGATCCAGAAAACTTTGGGGCCCAAGGAGCTCCCACAAAAACAGGTAGAACTTGGGGGCGAGCAGCCGGGGCGTTCGGCCCTGCTGCTGGCTCATCCATGTTCATATTGAGGGGTGGAGTTGCTCAAACTCAGTGTAGAATCCTGCCGACTACGCCAGTTGTAACCAGGCAGAAACGCCTGAATAATCACTAGTAACACTGCACTGAGGAGCAAACCCACACCCACCCAATAGACCAGGACACCAAGGATAAAGTTACAAATCGACAAGATTTATTAAACAAAAGGGACAGGGGTCTTTGGATAAAAAGATGTGGCCGGAAGATGACCAAAAAAAAAGGATAAAAAGTCCAAGGCAGTGGTGGTAGGCTCCGCTTTTCCTGCGCGGGGAGGCACCACACAAAAAAAGGAAGCAGGTCCAATGGCAATAGGTCAACCCCCAAGCTGTGGCAGAGACGCGACTCCCTTGAGTAGCCAGCGGAGGCAGGCAGGCAATAAGGCAATGGGTCACACAGCCAGCAGGGGGCAGCAGGCAGCTCGATTGACAGGCTCGTCAGTATTGCAGTAGCTCACACAGCCAGCAGGAGGCAACGGGCAGCACGGTGGACAGGCTCGTCGGTAACGCAGTAACTCACACAGCCAGTGGGGGACAGACAGGCAACACAGTTAGCAGAGCTTGGTAATGCAGTAACTCGAACAGCCAGCAGGAGAAGACAGGCAACACAGTGAACAGGGCTTGGTGATGCAGTAACTCTTACAGCCAGCGGGGGAGAGACAAGCAGCACAATGAACAGGTCTCGGTAGTGCAGTAACTCACCCAGCCAGCAGGGGGGAACGGGCAGCACGGTTGTTGGCTCGTCAGTAATGCAGTAACTCACACGGCCAGCAGGGGAAAACAGGCAGCACTGTGGACAGACTAGTCGATGATGCAGTAGCTCACACAGCCAGTAGAGGACAGACAGGCAACACAATTAGCAGAGCTGGATAATGCAGTAACTCGTACAGCCAGCAGGGGAAAGACAGGCAACACAGTGAACAGGGCTTGATGATGCAGTAACTCTTACAGCCAGCGGGGGAGGCAGGCGGCACAATGAACAGGTCTCAGTAATGCAGTAACTCACCCAGCCAGCAGGGGGGAACGGGCAGCACGGTGGTCGGCTCGTCAGTAATGCAGTAACTCACACGGCCAGCAGGGGAGAACAGGCAGCACGGTGGACAGGCTAGTCAATAATGCAGTAACTCACACAGCCAGTTGAAGACAGACAGGTAGCACAGTGAACAGAGCTCAGTATTGCAGTAACTCACACGGCCAGTAGGGGAAGCGGCAGTTCGGTGGACAGCTAGTCGGTAATGCAGTAACTCACACAGCCAGTAGAAGACAGACAGGTAGCACAGTGAACCGGGCTCGGTATTGCAGTAACTCACACGGCCAGTAGGGGAAACGGCAGTTCGGTGGACAGCTAGTCGGTAATGCAGTAGCTCACACAGCCAGGGGAGGAGCAGACAGGCAGCACAGGGAACAGGCTTAGTACAGGGCACAACAGATGTTCCAGAATGTTAGTCAGTTACACACAGGTTACTCTCGTAACGTCAAGGCACTCTCGGCTAGTTACTTGCCGGTGGAAGGCACAATATGCGGCGAGGGAGGGCTATGGGCACTTCGTCTTAGCGTGTATCAAGACCAGGCTACAAACAATGAGCACGGAGACAGGCACTTATCTCAAAGTAGGCGAGCGTTTCCTTCCAGAATTCCAGGCTACAAAATCCACGCTGGGCTACATCCAGAGGAGAATCCACAGCATCAATATCGGTCCGGGTGATCCTCTTCAACGCAACCGCGTCTGTCACCGTCACGTCGGATCCCCTTCCTCTCTGCCTCACGCTCGCCGGTGCTGTCGTCTCGCTCCCCTCGAGGCGGAATCTCGCACACTGTCGGCGATCTGGGATATAAAAAGCACTCCCCAAATCCCCCACACCAATCACACACCGTCACTTTACCCGCCAAACGCCTATAATTAATGGGATAATGAGCTATTGAATGAATGGCTTTGATTGTTTACATCGGCTACAGGGCGCCGCCATTTTGGGCAGCGGTGTCACCGCAATAACATTCCCCCTGGGAACAGCTCCCCCTTTGCTGCTGTAGGCACCCCGTGACACCTACACCCTAGGCAGCAAATAGATTTGGTCATCCAGTCCTCATCTAGCTATAACGATGGGGGACTTAAAGGACAACTCCAGTCAATTTCAAGTAGGGCTACTTGAGACTAGCCTGACAAAGCCCGACCATAATACTGCTGTTCATCCGTATTCATGGTCTGGAGGTTCTTTAACCTGACGCGATTATACTGCGGGGGGAGGGCACTCACTTCGGGTTTGAAACGATTGGACAGCTCGTCTAATCAGCTTCGCTTATTGGCCGGTAGACTCTCTACCGATGTAAACACGCTCCAGAGGACCGTGCCCAGACCATGATACGTATGAACATTCGTATTATGGGCGGGCTATTGTAAGGATCTGGCTGGATCCTCACGTTAATCCAGAGGAATAACAAACACAAAGTAAACGAAAAATACTGTCCGTAGTTTATTAGGCTACCAGGAAGGATACCATAAAACGGACGGGCAGACAGAATCAGTGACAGGAATAAAGGTTAGACAAAAACAAAAAGGCATCCATGCCTGTCATGTCAAAAAGGGATAACAGAAGAAGCGCGTGGGTGCAACAACAATACACGTCATCACTAGGCGATCGTTACACTATGTCAGGCTAACTTGAGACTAGCCAATACTAAAGATGCCAAAAACTTTGGTCCAAATCATATTCATTGAACAGAGAATTAGCATTGACAAATAACCCATGGAGGCAGAACTTTAAACTGAGTTAACATGCTCCAAACGTCACCACAAAAACTTTGAATCATCAACCGACACCTTACAATATGGCACTGTTGTGTGAATGACTACAAATTACAAAAAAAGTGGTTTAACAGTGTGTTTATGCAAGCAGCCACAGAGGTTATGTTTGTTTACACTGCCAATAAATGGATGAGAAGAATGAGAATATTTGGGTCAGTTGCACAATTGGGAGATGGAGCCCACCCTTGAATATTGAGGGGTAATTCACACACTGAATGTTAGCTACTGCCTAAATTCTTATGAATGAAGGCTTAAATGGCCAGTTGTAGATACAGTAGCAGTGATGGTCAGTTGATTATAAAAAGGGATGGTAGTGTAATGCTTGCGGAACCTAGCTAGCATACTAAGTAGTCTGAATATTGTGCCTGGCTGCCACCGTTGTGCCAGTGAGCAAGGCACTTAGTCCTAAATGATGAATAATTGATGAGTAATTCATGAATCTCAGTCAGTCAAACATATCAATAAAAAATAAATAAGAACTCAAATACTGTTTTTTAATCTAGAGGAAGTAACTTAACTGAGTAATTAACTTAATGGAGTTAAGCTGAAATGGTGAACTTAGTGTGAATTTGATTTGTTTTTGTTTTTGAAGTGTAAACACATCATTTGTGATCTGCACATTCCTGTTGAATCCACTAGGTGGCAGTGTAGGTCTAATTCATACAGAGCCGTATATATACCAGGGCTACCAACACACGCAATGAGCGTGAGACACAATCTTAGCACTGTTTACACACGCTCTCACCCCACACTCGCCCCCTCACACGCATAATTTTTTAGGCTAGACCCCCAGTCAGACACGCAGCACAGCGCACAGGCGGTGACGTAGCCTACACCAGCCACTGTCGATCACCTTGGATGCACTTACAGTAGTTGCTGTCTGTGCTATATATCATTTAATAGGCTACTATTTGATCACCATCTGGCAAAAGTTTTCAAACTTTCTCTGCTTTAATAGAGCAATCCCAAAATACCATTGGTGACTCGATGTGAATGTAAAAATTGAGAGCGATACGCATCTGCTGCTTACGTGACTCTATAGTCCATGTAAAATAGCCTGCCTATTCTTCTTGGTTAAATTGCTGCCATTTCCATACTGATCTGGAATCAGAGATTCATTCCCGATATGGCGAACCGAAAGGATCTCCGTCAGTCCGATCAAACACTATAGAAAGCGCATACCCGCTCATTTGCGCTATATTACCTCCGCATATTTAGTCCACTGATGCATCGCACAAAAATTGCAGTAAACATAGGCAGTTAGCTTAACAACATTACTGAACGAATATCAGTGAATGTGGGCTACAATAATCCACAAAAGCCTACATTTCTTGATAGCCTACATTCTGCAAGATATTTAATCTGATATGAGGTCCACCTTTTTTCCTCCATAGGCTACTTTGACAAAATCAAACGTTTTTCAGTTTGTTGTAATAGACATCTCATAGGTTTCCCATTTTGGTATTATGATAGGCCTATTTTACATTTCCTTAGACCCTTTAAAAAGCTTCTTTTAGGTAGGGAGCTGCTCTTGCTCCTGAGCTGTCTGTAGGAGACCCCTGACCTACAGTAGCCTATTGCCTGACGAAATAGCACCAGAGAATATACTACATCCTGATAAATTTAAGATGGCCTACAATTACTGTATGTAGCCTAATCCAACAAGAAATTAGACCATGTCATGTCTGTATTCAAGCCAAATAAAATAACCCATAGGCTGTTATGAATGAAAAAAAAGTGAATGCTCTACAATAAAAATAAATAAATAAAATAATAATGTAGCCTTACTGGAAGTAGCAGAACCTTGCCAGGCACTAAGTTTGCATTCCCACCTAATGGTCAAGCCCCAGCTTTTGTGTTGTTCAAACTATGTTTATTTATTTGCATTATTTTCATGAGCATATTGTGTCTTGCTCAGTGGAGGGATGTCAGGATGATTCTAGGGGCCTGGCACAAACAGGAACATATTTTAATACACTAGCCTAATTATGAGAGCATTTTCAATACTGTGTTGTTTAAGCACCCTTATTTGTTGATCACAAGCTCAATGCTCAGCTTTACTGATTGACTTGTGAAGGCCTGGCAAAACAGGACACAGAAACTATGAAGCTCAATCAAATGTAATTTAGCACCAGCAAGCCACACCAAAATCCACCAGATTGCAGGAAATCACATCAACGGAATGGAAAATTTTCGGGGGGCAGGCCCCCAGCCCCCATTTGATTGTATTGTGCATCCAAAGGGTATAGCTCTCCAAAGGGTCAGTGTAAATTTCATAATATACGCTCTGGGAGACTTGTGATGTCTGAAACTGAACGTTGACATGGTGGCTAAATACCGGTATCTCTCCCCCTTGCCTTGCCTTGGGAAGGAGGCCCTTTTGTCAAAGACCTGCTGGAGCAGAGTGAGCAAGCTCCTCAGAGGAAGCTCTGGGGTGGTGGCGCAAGAGTTAGAGGTGCCTTTCTGCAAAAGGAGGGCATGTTTGAGCCCCACTCCATGGAATACAGATACATTACACTCTGCCATACTCCTTCCATCACCGCCATAACCACCCACATAAGCTATAGTACACGCCAGCCAACATTCACATCAACACATAGGCCTGCGTCAAAGGTTACACAGTGACAACAGCTCTAGCATCACAGAGAGATTAGGGGAGCACAGTGCTCAGTCACCATCTTGGAAGTGTCCTTGCTGCTATTGCATTTAGTTTTTACCTATTTCTTATCCAGTACTTCATGGGCTTTGAAAATAAATGTAATGAATCTCTCTCTCTCTCCCTCCCTCTTTCTCTCTCTCCTTCATCTCAGGTGGATGCTGCCATCACCCCAGAGGAGCGCCACCTGTATTTTACAGCTAAGCGGCGGACTCCTACCCTTCCATCACACTCAGACCTATAGGAATCCTGCCCTTCTCCACTATGTGTACCAACCCATGAGCAACCACTCTGTTTCCCTCTCTCTCTTCTTCATTTCCTTTTCTCTGTGTACTTGTAAGGAACAATACATTTGCTTTGACTGGGGAAGGCTTTCTACACTGTATTCCATAAATGGAGTTTTGAATGTACATAAAACTCCTTTGCTTTGTGTGTGTGTACAGCGTGAGAGTTGCACCAGTGGTGCATAAAGTTTGCTCCCTTCAGCCCTCTGCTGGGGAAAACACTAAGTGCAGCAGGAAATGTATAATATTTTTTAGATATTATTATCCTAGATGCCAGTTGGACTACTGTAAGCAAAGCAATGCAGTGATGAAATGAAGTCTGATCAATTTTCATTGAGTAAGAACTTTTATTTAATGATAAATAAAAATGTTTTACAAACATGGATGATTACACTTAAAAAGGTGTACCTCTCAAGTAAAGTGCATTAAAACAGTTCAAAGAACTGGTTGACAGTACATGATCAATCAGCTCTGAAGGCAAAGAACTATTTAAAGATATTGGTTGACAGTACATGATGTATCAACACGGAAGCAGGCTGGGGTTTTGTCAAATTTAATACCAATCAAGTGATAAAATATAATAAAAATGTGCTTTTCTTTTCAAGAAGGAATCCAAAGGATCGGGGAAATTCAAGCATAGCCCTCAGGTCTGAAGTGGTTGAAGCTAGCCTAGTTGACAAAGGCCATCCTGGGGTCCTGCAAGTCCCCTGATTCCTCTGGAATTTGCTGAAAAACAAATATCAAGTATATTTACAAATATATTATTACTAAACACTACAGCTTTATACTGTTAATATCAGAACTTAACTCAGTTTAACTCAGTAGTGGAATGAACAAGGACATTATTTGAATAGATGCAAAACACAAAAAGTGATGCAACCGGGACTTTAGGAAACATTCTGAAGGCATTTATGTAAACATTGAGACTACAAGTATTAAGTTCCTCAGTATATACCTGAAGGGGATGTGTGAGTAAGTCCCGCCAGCTGTCTCTCACTGAAAAATAAGACACAGAATACAGAGTTAACTTTTTGACATGAGTCGACATGCTCAGACACAGCACACGTCCTGTTATTCAAAGTCTCTTCATACAAAAAAATAAATTAATTAATAAGAGGCCTCAGTCACCTCTCTGGTGGTCGGGTCTCTGGTTGTGGGAGTACAGAGGCAAGGGCACAAATTTGGTTCCCCTTAGTTCAGCAACCAAGTCCATAAAGTCCATGAGCCTGCAAGGTGGAGAAGAGAACAAACTCAGGATCAGAATTCATCTTTGCATGGAATGTGTGATTGCAGTGCTTTCAAGCTCACACTTTAACATAGCTATCGAATTACAGACATTTAACATACAGTGAACATAATATGAAGCAAGAAATTGGTAACCCTAAGAAAATCAACTGATAGTGCGGTTGGTCACGATTACTGAATGCTGTCGGTAGAAAAAGATAACAAGGATATTAAGGTAGGCTATAGCATAGATTGAATTTGTGAATCCGCAGTGTTTGCTGACTAAATGAGGAAGGGGGAAAATGAATCTGAAATGAACATATAGAAAGGAAATAGGCCTAAACACACAAAAATCAGTTTATATTGGCTGCTGTTTTACATTTCTGTCTACGCTGTATCAAAATGGCTCTTCCCAGCAACACTGATTTAGAATTTTTAGTATCATTATTAACTGATTTAATGCCCAGTTAAGTGTGAAACATACTGCATGCTGCATTATGCTATAACGATGTACTAATATGCAGTGTAATTTGAAGTAGTGTATTAGATTTGTAGATTATAAATGTACTGTAATAATGAAGCATTCATTGCTTTACCTGTGATGTAGGAAGAACACTTCGGTCTTCTTGTCCATCAGTTCACGCTCAAGGGCAGAGGCTTTCATCTGTGTTACACAATTATAACAAAACATCATATAACAGGATGCAAAGCCATCCATCCATACAGTATTACCCTGGCTGAGGCCTTCATTTGTGTACAATAATTATAAAACAAAACATCAGAAGAATCATACCAATCTCTTGTGGGCTGTTGCTTGCAGTGAAGCAATCTGAAAATATGAACCAATAAATTTATGAACAACAAAAAATACTATATGACATAATTTCACTGCATTTTTTAGTAATCATAATCATGTGACAAAATTCATTGTATCTTAGTAGATTATAGATCTCTTAGAATCTGCACTCTCAGCCTTCATCAATCTTGGATGAAGATCTTCAGCTGTCAATTGAAGTCACTCACCTCAGTCCTCCAGGCTTCTTCTTTGTCGTTTAGCTCTTTTTCCAGGTTTCGGATTTTTTGGATTTTGGAGTCCATAAGATGCCTCTCAGTTTTAAACTGTACCGTAACCTAACGATCGAAGAAATACACACCATCATTGTCTTGATTTCCTGAGATTTTTACTAACGTGTTGGGTTTTAACAGTCAACCGGTTAATACAGGTAAATGGCAAGTCTCAAACCAGTAGCCCCACTTTCTTCAGAGGACAAGTTAACATGCAGGTGTAAAAGGGTGGGATTTGCATGTCATGAATACAACAAATTTGATAAATCAGTCCAATAATCTAAATAACCTTGGCTAAATGAGAAATTTGAAGGTTGCTCAACAGGCCGCAAGTGCCCCCCTGGCCTTAGTTTGCCCATAATGCACTATACACACATCTGCTGATGCCGGAGAAATCACACACCATGTGTACTGTCATGATAAGTGTATAATTCATCCTAATTATGATTCAGTTTATGTGGAAGCCACTAGGTGGCACAGCGGTACAATAAAGTTTTGACAGTAAACCTAGAACATGCATGTCTTGTGTGCTCTGTAAAAATACTCTACATCGAAACATGGTGTCAGAAGTAAATTCATAATGTGTACATCAGTTGTAAGAGGAAAGATGTACAGTACAGGCTAACTGTTGAAACTTACACAAAGAACCTTGTCCCTCACAGCGTTCACTTCCTCGCAGAGCTGCTTTTCGGTCTGCACCTTTAATGCATGGAGAATCTGATTAGTGCATCTTTCCAGCACATTCATCATCTAGCATGTTTTAAATACGCTCAGTGAGCTAAACTGGAGCTCATATAAACAGATTTAAACAGATGAAATTTATAGCAGCTATGGGTGGTATTCTCCCTGGTGCTTAAGTCCATAAAGGTGCTTAGTGCATGTTGAAATGTATGGAGCTAAGTGCTTATTTGAACTTAAGCACCTAATATCCCCCTATGTGATTATTATTATGGCTGCATTTAATGTTTACCATTTTATGCAGTCCAATGTTGCGTGACTTTTCTTGCACAAATCTCTCATCCAGAAGTTTGACTTTCTCTTTCATCAGCATATTTTCTTTCTGCATCATGTCCATGGTGACCTACATTATATGGATTATATGGTGGCCTAAGTAAGAGGATCTCAAAAACATGTTCTGTCATGTGCAGTAATGTCAAACCCCACCTGTCATCACATCAGCAAAATGAGAACAATATATTGACATATCAATAAAAAAACATAATAGGACTGTTACCGGTACATCTTGAATACACATTACTTGTACCTTCACTGTCAGGGTAAAGTCAGGCACAAGGAAACATGTATGTATCAATAGGCCAAATGTATGAGGTAATGTAGACTGCTCACCTTCAGCTCATCATTCTCTCTCTGTGTGTTTCGCTGATGAGTCAGGGAGTTATACAGATCATCTTGGAGTTTTGTGTTCTGGGTAAATAACATACCAAGATTAATGTTAAGGGATTTATTGGACTTAATACTGCTCCATGTATGATTTAAATCACAATAAAAAACACACCATTAAATTTGCTTCACATTTCAATGAATTGACAACAAAGACAAGACTACAGGCACCAAATTGTCAAGACACTCCTCCATGTAAATGCTGAATTATCAATAATTTACCTCCAACTTTAGCTCTGCTATCCGTGCTTCATATTTCTTCTGAAGGAACTCAAACATATCATCCACATACGATCCTACACATGGGGAGCAAGTGATAATGATAAATAAAGGAAATAAACTATAAAAATAGTGTTTAATGAAATATGTTGTACAAAATGCAGCCTTACCATTGGGTGGCCACAGTAGCTCCTGTGGAAAAAAACAAACAAAATATGACTTATTTCAATGAGGCACTAAACCAAATGAATGAATAAACAAGAAGAAAGTGCTCAAGATCACTTACAATAATTGTTGGTTTCAACAGCCATAGGCCTACCAGAGGTACAATAATGTCCGTAAAAATTGTCTGCAAAGACAGAAAGATCAACATGAGAGCAAAAGCCAAACAGGGAGGGCTGGACTAGGCCTATAGGTTTATCCTCTTCAAAATGAATGATGACTACTGGGGTAGACTATGAGCTGACTATCCTAGGCCAAGTGTAAAGATATAGAATCAACATCAAGAATCGACTGCATGGTTTGGAAGTTGCTCTGCCACCAAACTTAAGGCACTGCATCATCATCTACCCTCCAAACAGAGAATCAGTAAATACCCCAGCCATTCTAGACTGTTTCAACTGCTACAACAACAAGGCTTATTAAGACAATGACAGCTCAAGCCTATCAGGTTTTTCACTATAGGCCTACACTCAGGGCCGGTTCTAGGCATAGACAAACGAGGCGGTCGCCTAGGGCTCCAAATATCAGAAGGGCATCACAATACATTTCTTACCTTTTTTCTTGAGTTTTTCTCTTATATTTTAGAAAAGGGGGGCAAAACTCATATCTGGCCTAGGGCACCAAAAAGTCTAGAACCGGCCCTGCCTACACTTTCCATTTTTACTCTCTCTCTCTCTCTCTCTCTCTCTCTCTCTCTATCTATCCACACACACACACACACACACACACACACACACACACACACACACATTCATACAATCATACAATCTTTCTCTCTTTTTACCCACACCATACAAGTAGCCTGGCTATCATCAAACTAATTAATGAAATGGAGCGTAAAGGAGCATGGGTACTCCTAGGTATACCATACAAGTATAGGCCTACTGAGATGTAATAGACCATGTTGAATCTTGAATAGGCCTACTGGAATAGGCGTAAACTAGTTGAATAAGCACCATCAACCACTGTTTATTCAAGGGAACCTGACTGCTCTTTTCAGCAATGCCATGATAGGAAAATAAACAATTAGCCTGCCCTATAAAATAAGAAAAATAACAAAATAACAAACAAAATAAAAAACAGGCGACATCACAAACAAAATGAAACTTAGCCTATAGGCTTAACACATTGCAATATGAGACAAAAAAAAAAAGAAAGAACTTACACTCTCCAAGATAAAATAATACCAAATTCCGATGGACCCCATGATCTCCATCGGACTTGGATTCCGTAGAGTACAGCCAGTGGCGCACAAGTCCACCGGCTGTAAATAAAACAAGTTACAACGCCGCTTTCGGAAAAATCACCCGTCTAGAAGATGGTCAGATTCACAAATGTGGGGCAATGAACTTGACTGTCTCTAAAATTCTGAATTCTGAGCTGCGTCATAATAGCCCTTATGCTCCAGACATAATGACATCACAATGAGTTTGATTTACTGATTTCAAAAGAATAATTATTTTTTTAGATGCGCTAGCCCATGACTGTAGGCCTACAATCACAGTAAGGCCTATTTGGGCGTAGACCTTCCCCTCCTAGGTATTGGGGCATAGGCATAGCCTGAATAAAAATTAACAGTAGGCTAAAATACAATAGAACTAGCATTATAAACCGTATCAACGCCTTGCTTGAACAGACTAAAAAATACTTTTATTGCTAAGGCTATCATAAGAAACACGCAAATTTAAAGGCTGTAGGCTACTTGGAGGAACCTGCGTCAGCTTTGATTTATTGTCTTTGAGCGTATCTCTAAACCTCTTTATCCAACACTTCAAACCTGTGCACATCAACCAGCTCCATGAGTTGCAGATCCATTCCACACCGCCTGGTGAAAGCCCTGGACCTTTTGTGCTTCTTATTTAAATTGGGCCATGAGGTGCTGGAATCAGACATCCCAACCAGGGAGGTGTCATGTCTCGTTATATTTTAGGCCTACTGACAAAGTGATTTGATGATGACAGGAAAAGGCCGTTTGTTGAAGTATGTATCTTCATAAATACTACACGGGAACTCTCTCTTCACTGCGCCTCTGTATCACTGCCTCTCATTTGCGCTGCTCCACTTCAAAGGATTTTTACTGCGACAGTGCAAGACGTTATTCCTCTCGACTCGCGGATGTCCGTGAGCCACTAGAAAAATCCGGTAGACTCACGGACGCTCCGGGACCATCCTCTGGATAATATTGACAACTGTTTCGGCTTCTATACACCATTATTTAAAAATGTAGCCCCCCCATGTCCCTCGCAAAAATGTCAGCAATTTTCTCTACAGGGCCAAATTCAAAATGGCTACAGGCGTATTGAAGAGGTTTTAGTATTTTCATTTTTACCAGAGCACCTACAATCATCTATGAACACACTTTTTGTGGTAAATTGACCCTTTGATACCCCCCGCCCTTTAAGATGTTTTGAACACAGAAGTCGCTCCACTTTTACATGCCTTCCTCACCTGTGTTATAGGGGAAGAATAAGAGGTGGGTAACCCATGACTTTTGTGATCACTGTAAAGCGGGGCAGTTAGCAGAAACAGACATGATGTGGAATATGTTTGATCATTACTGCTGTTGTATTCCATCCTAAATTAGGATACTGCAGTAGAATTTGGCAATGTTAAAAGTTGTATATGGTGCATAAACTCCATATACATAGTATATGCATAGTCTCTATTCCTATGATTTGAGAGGTTGCTAAACTTTATTTTCTCATGTTTATCCACCCTGTTCGTGACTAACCTGGATTTTTTTTTTCAGTCTCACTCTGTATATGCTTGGTGTGTAGACTACACATATACCATTCAGTATGGGCTCTAGACATAAGCATTCCTAAGCACTGAACGTAAGCCTACACCCTAGGCAGCAAATAGATTTGGTCATCCAGTCCTCATCTAGCTATAACGATGGGGGACTTAAAGGACAACTCCAGTCAATTTCAAGTAGGGCTACTTGAGACTAGCCTGACAAAGCCCGACCATAATACTGCTGTTCATCCGTATTCATGGTCTGGAGGTTCTTTAACCTGACGCGATTATACTGCGGGGGGAGGGCACTCACTTCGGGTTTGAAACGATTGGACAGCTCGTCTAATCAGCTTCGCTTATTGGCCGGTAGACTCTCTACCGATGTAAACACGCTCCAGAGGACCGTGCCCAGACCATGATACGTATGAACATTCGTATTATGGGCGGGCTATTGTAAGGATCTGGCTGTATCCTCACGTTAATCCAGATGAATAACAAACACAAAGTAAACGAAAAATACTGTCCGTAGTTTATTAGGCTACCAGGAAGGATACCATAAAACGGACGGGCAGACAGAATCAGTGACAGGAATAAAGGTTAGACAAAAACAAAAAGGCATCCATGCCTGTCATGTCAAAAAGGGATAACAGAAGAAGCGCGTGGGTGCAACAACAATACACGTCATCACTAGGCGATCGTTACACTATGTCAGGCTAACTTGAGACTAGCCAATACTAAAGATGCCAAAAACTTTGGTCCAAATCATATTCATTGAACAGAGAATTAGCATTGACAAATAACCCATGGAGGCAGAACTTTAAACTGAGTTAACATGCTCCAAACGTCACCACAAAAACTTTGAATCATCAACCGACACCTTACAATATGGTACTGTTGTGTGAATGACTACAAATTACAAAAAAAGTGGTTTAACAGTGTGTTTATGCAAGCAGCCACATAGGTTATGTTTGTTTACACTGCCAAAAAATGGATGAGAAGAATGAAAATATTTGGGTCAGTTGCACAACAATTGGGAGATGGAGCCCACCCTTGAATATTGAGGGGTAATTCACACACTGAATGTTAGCTACTGCCTAAATTCTTATGAATGAAGGCTTAAATGGCCAGTTGTAGATACAGTAGCAGTGATGGTCAGTTGATTATAAAAAGGGATGGTAGTGTAACGCTTGCGGAACCTAGCTAGCATACTAAGTAGTCTGAATATTGTGCCTGGCTGCCACCGTTGTGCCAGTGAGCAAGGCACTTAGTCCTAAATGATGAATAATTGATGAGTAATTCATGAATCTCAGTCAGTCAAACGTATCAATAAAAAATAAATAAGAACTCAAATACTGTTTTTTTAATCTAAAGGAGTAATTAACTTAATGGAGTTAAGCTGAAATGGTGAACTTAGTGTGAATTTGATTTTTTTTTGTTTTTGAAGTGTAAACACATCATTTGTGATCTGCACATTCCTGTTGAATCCACTAGGTGGCAGTGTAAGTCTAATTCATACAGAGCCGTATATATACCAGGGCTACCAACTCACACGCAATGAGCGTGAGACACAATCTTAGCACTGTTTACACACGCTCTCACCCCACACTCGCCCCCTCACACGCATAATTTTTTAGGCTAGACCCCAGTCAGACACGCAGCAGTAGAGCGCAGAGGAGCGCACAGGCGGTGACATAGCCTACACCAGCCACTGTCGATCACCTTGGACGCACTTACAGTAGTTGCTGTCTGTGCTATATGTCATTTAATAGGCTACTATTTGATCACCATCTGGCAAAAGTTTTCAAACTTTCTCTGCTTTAATAGAGCAATCCCAAAATACCATTGGTGACTCGATGTGAATGTAAAAATTGAGAGCGATACGCATCTGCTGCCTACGTGACTCTATAGTCCATGTAAAATAGCCTGCCTATTCTTCTTGGTTAAATTGCTGCCATTTCCATACTGATCTGGAATCAGAGATTCATTCCCGATATGGCGAACCGAAAGGATCTCCGTCAGTCCGATCAAACACTATAGAAAGCGCATACCCGCTCATTTGCGCTATATTACCTCCGCATATTTAGTCCACTGATGCATCGCACAAAAATTGCAGTAAACATGGGCAGTTAGCTTAACAACATTACTGAACGAATATCAGTGAATGTGGGCTACAATAATCCACAAAAGCCTACATTTCTTGATAGCCTACATTCTGCAAGATATGTCATCTGATATGAGGTCCACCTTTTTTCCTCCATTAGGCTACTTTGACAAAATCAAACGTTTTTCAGTTTGTTGTAATAGACATCTCATAGGTTTCCCATTTTGGTATTATGATAGGCCTATTTTACATTTCCTTAGACCCTTTAAAAAGCTTCTTTTAGGTAGGGAGCTGCTCTTGCTCCTGAGCTGTCTGTAGGAGACCCCTGACCTACAGTAGCCTATTGCCTGACGAAATAGCACCAGAGAATATACTACATCCTGATAAATTTAAGATGGCCTACAATTACTGTATGTAGCCTAATCCAACAAGAAATTAGACCATGTCATGTCTGTATTCAAGCCAAATAAAATAACCCATAGGCTGTTATGAATGAAAAAAAAGTGAATGCTCTACAATAAAAATAAATAAATAAAATAATAATGTAGCCTTACTGGAAGTAGCAGAACCTTGCCAGGCACTAAGTTTGCATTCCCACCTAATGGTCAAGCCCCAGCTTTTGTGTTGTTCAAACTATGTTTCTTAAATGTACACAGATGATTACAGTTATTTATTTGCATTATTTTCATGAGCATATTGTGTCTTGCTCAGTGGAGGGATGTCAGGATGATTCTAGGGGCCTGGCACAAACAGGAACATATTTTAATACACTAGCCTAATTATGAGAGCATTTTCAATACTGTGTTGTTTAAGCACCCTTATTTGTTGATCACAAGCTCAATGCTCAGCTTTACTGATTGACTTGTGAAGGCCTGGCAAAACAGGACACAGAAACTATGAATCTCAATCACATGTAATTTAGCACCAGCAAGCCACACCAAAATCCACCAGATTGCAGGAAATCACATCAACGGAATGGAAAATTTTCGGGGGCAGGCCCCCAGCCCCCCATTTGATTGTATTGTGCATCCAAAGGGTATAGCTCTCCAAAGGGTCAGTGTAAATTTCATAATATACGCTCTGGGAGACTTGTGATGTCTGAAACTGAACGTTGACATGGTGGCTAAATACCGGTATCTCTCCCCCTTGCCTTGCCTTGGGAAGGAGGCCCTTTTGTCAAAGACCTGCTGGAGCAGAGTGAGCAAGCTCCTCAGAGGAAGCTCTGGGGTGGTGGCGCAAGAGTTAGAGGTGCCTTTCTGCAAAAGGAGGGCATGTTTGAGCCCCACTCCATGGAATACAGATACATTACACTCTGCCATACTCCTTCCATCACCGCCATAACCACCCACATAAGCTATAGTACACGCCAGCCAACATTCACATCAACACATAGGCCTGCGTCAAAGGTTACACAGTGCAACCAAACCATCAACAGCTCTAGCATTACAGAGGGATTAGGGGAGCACAGTGCTCAGTCACCATCTTGGAAGTGTCCTTGCTGCTATTGCATTTAGTTTTTACCTATTTCTTATCCAGTACTTCATGGGCTTTGAAAATAAATGTAATGAATCTCTCTCTCTCTCCCTCCCTCTTTCTCTCTCTCCTTCATCTCAGGTGGATGCTGCCATCACCCCAGAGGAGCGCCACCTGTATTTTACAGCTAAGCGGCGGACTCCTACCCTTCCATCACACTCAGACCTATAGGAATCCTGCCCTTCTCCACTATGTGTACCAACCCATGAGCAACCACTCTGTTTCCCTCTCTCTCTTCTTCATTTCCTTTTCTCTGTGTACTTGTAAGGAACAATACATTTGCTTTGACTGGGGAAGGTTTTCTACACTGTATTCCATAAATGGAGTTTTGAATGTACATAAAACTCCTTTGCTTTGTGTGTGTGTACAGCGTGAGAGTTGCACCAGTGGTGCATAAAGTTTGCTCCCTTCAGCCCTCTGCTGGGGAAAACACTAAGTGCAGCAGGAAATGTATAATATTTTTTAGATATTATTATCCTAGATGCCAGTTGGACTACTGTAAGCAAAGCAATGCAGTGATGAAATGAAGTCTGATCAATTTTCATTGAGTAAGAACTTTTATTTAATAATAAATAAAGATGTTTTACAAACATGGATGATTACACTTAAAAAGGTGTACCTCTCAAGTAAAGTGCATTAAAACAGTTCAAAGAACTGGTTGACAGTACATGATCAATCAGCTCTGAAGGCAAAGAACTATTTAAAGATATTGGTTGACAGTACATGATGTATCAACACGGAAGCAGGCTGGGGTTTTGTCAAATTTAATACCGATCAAGTGATAAAATATAATAAAAATGTGCTTTCCTTTTCAAGAAGGAATCCACAAAGGATCGGGGAAATTCAAGCATAGCCCTCAGGTCTGAAGTGGTTGAAGCTAGCCTAGTTGACAAAGGCCATCCTGGGGTCCTGCAAGTCCCCTGATTCCTCTGGAATTTGCTGAAAAACAAATATCAAGTATATTTACAAATATATTATTACTAAACACTTCAGCTTTATTCGGTTAATATCAGAACTTAACTCAGTTTAACTCAGTAGTGGAATGCAAATCACAAAAAGTGATGCAACCGGGACGTTAGGAAACATTCTGAAGGCATTTATGTAAACATTGAGACTACAAGTATTAAGTTCCTCAGTATATACCTGAAGGGGATGTGTGAGTAAGTCCCGCCAGCTGTCTCTCACTGAAAAATAAGACACAGAATACAGAGTTAACTTTTTGACATGAGTCGACATGCTCAGACACAGCACACGTCCTGTTATTCAAAGTCTCTTCATACAAAAAAATAAATTAATTAATAAGAGGCCTCAGTCACCTCTCTGGTGGTCGGGTCTCTGGTTGTGGGAGTACAGAGGCAAGGGCACAAATTTGGTTCCCCTTAGTTCAGCAACCAAGTCCATAAAGTCCATGAGCCTGCAAGGTGGAGAAGAGAACAAACTCAGGATCAGAATTCATCTTTGCATGGAATGTGTGATTGCAATGCTTTCAAGCTCACCCTTTAACATAGCTATCGAATCACAGACATTTAACATACAGTGAACATAATATGAAGCAAGAAATTGGCAACCCTAAGAAAATCAACTGATAGTGCGGTTGGTCACGATTACTGAATGCTGTCGGTAGAAAAAGATAACAAGGATATTAAGGTAGGCTATAGCATAGATTGAATTTGTGAATCCGCAGTGTTTGCTGACTAAATGGGGAAGGGGAAAATGAATCTGAAATGAACATATAGAAAGGAAATAGGCCTAAACACACAAAAATCAGTTTATATTGGCTGCTGTTTTACATTTCTGTCTACGCTGTATCAAAATGGCTCTTCCCAGCAACACTGATTTAGAATTTTTAGTATCATTATTAACTGATTTAATGCCCAGTTAAGTGTGAAACATACTGCATGCTGCATTATGCTATAACAATGTACTATATAATATGCAGTGTAATTTGAAGCAGTGTATTAGATTAGTAGATTATAAATGTACTGTAATAATGAAGCATTCATTGCTTTACCTGTGATGTAGGAAGAACACTTCGGTCTTCTTGTCCATCAGTTCACGCTCAAGGGCAGAGGCTTTCATCTGTGTTACACAATTATAACAAAACATCATATAACAGGATGCAAAGCCATCCATCCATACAGTATTACCCTGGCTGAGGCCTTCATTTGTGTACAATAATTATAAAACAAAACATCAGAAGAATCATACCAATCTCTTGTGGGCTGTTGCTTGCAGTGAAGCAATCTGAAAATATGAACCAATAAATTTATGAACAACAAAAATACTATATGACATAATTTCATTGCATTTTTTAGTAATCATAATCATGTGACAAAATTCATTGTATCTTAGTAGATTATAGATCTCTTAGAATCTGCACTCTCAGCCTTCATCAATCTTGGATGAAGATCTTCAGCTGTCAATTGAAGTCACTCACCTCAGTCCTCCAGGCTTCTTCTTTGTCGTTTAGCTCTTTTTCCAGGTTTCGGATTTTTGGATTTTGGAGTCCATAAGATGCCTCTCAGTTTTAAACTGTACCGTAACCTAACGATCGAAGAAATACACACCATCATTGTCTTGATTTCCCGAGATTTTTACTAACGTGTTGGGTTTTAACAGTCAACCGGTTGATACAGGTAAATGGCAAGTCTCAAACCAGTAGCCCCACTTTCTTCAGAGGACAAGTTAACATGCAGGTGTAAAAGGGTGGGATTTGCATGTCATGAATACAACAAATTTGATAAATCAGTCCAATAATCTAAATAACCTTGGCTAAATGAGAAATTTGAAGGTTGCTCAACAGGCCACAAGTGCCCCCCTGGCCTTAGTTTGCCCATAATGCACTATACACACATCTGCTGATGCCGGAGAAATCACACACCATGTGTACTGTCATGATAAGTGTATAATTCATCCTAATTATGATTCAGTTTATGTGGAAGCCACTAGGTGGCACAGCGGTACAATAAAGTTTTGACAGTAAACCTAGAACATGCATGTCTTGTGTGCTCTGTAAAAATACTGTACATCGAAACATGGTGTCAGAAGTAAATTCATAATGTGTACATCAGTTGTAAGAGGAAAGATGTACAGTGCAGGCTAACTGTTGAAACTTACACAAAGAACCTTGTCCCTCACAGCGTTCACTTCCTCGCAGAGCTGCTTTTCAGTCTGCACCTTTAAATAATGCATGGAGAATCTGATTAGTGCATCTTTCCAGCACATTCATCATCTAGCATGTTTTAAATACGCTCAGTGTGCTAAATATATACAGATTTAAACAGATGAAATTTATAGTAGCTATGAGTGGGATTCTCCCTGGTGCTTAAGTCCAAAAAGGTGCTTAGTGCATGTTGAAATGTATGGAGCTAAGTGCTTATTTGAACTTAAGCACCTAATAGCCCCTATGTGATTATTATAATGGCTGCATTTAATGTTTACCATTTTATGCAGTCCAATGTTGCGTGACTTTTCTTGCACAAATCTCTCATCCAGAAGTTTGACTTTCTCTTTCATCAGCATATTTTCTTTCTGCATCATGTCCATGGTGACCTACATTATATGGATTATATGGTGGCCTAAGTAAGAGGATCTCAAAAACATGTTCTGTCATGTGCAGTAATGTCAAACCCCACCTGTCATCATATCAGCAAAATGAGAACAATATATTGACATATCAATAAAAAACATAATAGGACTGTTGCCGGTACATCTTGAATACACATTACTTGTACCTTCACTGTCAGAGTAAAGTCAGGCACAAGGAAACATGTATGTATCAATAGGCCAAATGTATGAGGTAATGTAGACTGCTCACCTTCAGCTCATCATTCTCTCTCTGTGTGTTTCGCTGATGAGTCAGGGAGTTATACAGATCATCTTGGAGTTTTGTGTTCTGGGTAAATAACATACCAAGATTAATGTTAAGGGAATTATTGGACTTAATACTGCTCCATGTATGATTTAAATCACAATAAAAAACACACCATTAAATTTGCTTCACATTTCAATGAATTGACAACAAAGACAAGACTACAGACACCAAATTGTCAAGACACTCCTCCATGTAAATGCTGAATTATCAATAATTTACCTCCAACTTTAGCTCTGCTATCCGTGCTTCATATTTCTTCTGAAGGAACTCAAACATATCATCCACATACGATCCTACACATGGGGAGCAAGTGATAATGATAAATAAGGAAATGAACTATAAAAATAGTGTTTAATGAAATATGTTGTACAAAATGCAGCCTTACCATTGGGTGGCCACAGTAGCTCCTGTGGAAAAAACAAACAAAATATGACTTATTTCAATGAGGCACAAAACCAAATGAATGAATAAACAAGAAGAAAGTGCTCAAGATCACTTACAATAATTGTTGGTTTCAACAGCCATAGGCCTACCAGAGGTACAATAATGTCCGTAAAAATTGTCTGCAAAGACAGAAAGATCAACATGAGAGAGAAAGCCAAACAGGGAGGGCTGGACTAGGCCTATAGGTTTATCCTCTTCAAAATGAATGTTGACTACTGGGGTAGACTATGGGCTGACTATAACACCATCCTAGGCCAAGTGTAAAGATATAGAATCAACATCAAGAATCGACTGCATGGTTTGGAAGTTGCTCTGCCACCAAACTTAAGGCACTGCATCATCATCTACCCTCCAAACAGAGAATCAGTGAATACCCCAGCCATTCTAGACTGTTTCAACTGCTACAACAACAAGGCTTATTAAGACAATGACAGCTCAAGCCTATCAGGTTTTTCACTATAGGCCTACACTTTCCATTTTTTCTCTCTCTCTCTCTCTCTCTCTCTCTATCCACACCACACACACACACACACACACACACACACACACACACACACACACACACACACACACACACACATTCATACAATCTTTCTCTCTTTTTACCCATACCATACAAGTAGCCTGGCTATCGTCAAACTAATTAATGAAATGGAGCGTAAAGGAGCATGGGTACTCCTAGGCTACCATACAAGTATAGGCCTACTGAGATGTAATAGACCATGTTGAATCTTGAATAGGCCTACTGGAATAGGCCTAAACTAGTTGAGTAGCCTAAGCATTAAGTTCACCATCAACCACTGTTTATTCAAGGGAACCTGACTGCTCTTTTCAGCAATGCCATGATAGGAAAATAAACAATTAGCCTGCCCTATAAAATAAGAAAAATAACAAAATAACTTATTACAGTAACAAAAAACAGGCGACATCACAAACAAAATGAAACTTAGCCTATAGGCTTAACATATTGCAATTTGAGACCAAAAAAAGAAAGAACTTACACTCTCCAAGATAAAATAATACCAAATTCCGATGGACCCCATGATCTCCATCGGACTTGGATTCCGTAGAGAACAGCCAGTGGCGCACAAGTCCACCGGCTGTAAATAAAACAAGTTACAACGCCGCTTTCGGAAAAATCACCCGTCTAGAAGATGGTCAGATTCACAAATGTGGGGCAATGAACTTGGCTGTCTCTAAAATTCTGAATTCTGAGCTGCGTCATAATAGCCCTTATGCTCCAGAATAATGACATCACAATGAGTTTGATTTACTGATTTCAAAATAATAATTTTTAGATGCGCTAGCCCATGACTGTAGCCTACACTCACAGTAAGGCCTATTTGGGCGTAGACCTTCCCCTCCTAGGCATTGGGGCATATGCATAGCCTGAATAAAAATTAACAGTAGGCTAAAATACAATAGAACTAGCATTATAAACCGTATCAACGCCTTGCTTGAACAGACTAAAAAATACTTTTATTGCTAAGGCTATCATAAGAAACACGCAAATAAAGGCTGTAGGCTACTTGGAGGAACCTGCGTCACCTTTGATTTATTGTTTTTGAGCGTATCTCTAAACCTCTTTATCCAACACTTCAAACCTGTGCACATCACCAGCTCCATGAGTTGCAGATCCATTCCACACCGCCTGGTGAAAGCCCTGGACCTTTTGTGCTTCTTATTTAAATTGGGCCATGAGGTGCTGGAATCAGACATCCCAACCTTCAGAAACTCATTTCAGGGAGGTGTCGTGTCTCATTTTAGGCCTACTGACAAAGTGATTTGATGATGACAGAGGAAAAGGCCGTTTGTTGAAGTATGTATCTTCATAAATACTACACGGGAACTCTCTCTTCACTGCGCCTCTGTATCACTGCCTCTCATTTGCGCTGCTCCACTTCAAAGGATTTTTACTGCGACAGTGCAAGACGTTATTCCTCTCGACTCGCGGATGTCCGTGAGCCACTAGAAAAAATCCGGTAGACTCACGGACGCTCCGGGACCATCCTCTGGATAATATTGACAACTGTTTCGGCTTCTATACACCATTATTTAAAAATGTAGCCCCCCCATGTCCCTCGCAAAAAATGTCAGCAATTTTCTCTACAGGGCCAAATTCAAAATGGCTACAGGCGTATTGAAGAGGTTTTAGTATTTTCATTTTTACCAGAGCACCTACAATCATCTATGAACACACTTTTTGTGGTAAATTGACCCTTTGATACCCCCCGCCCTTTAAGATGTTTTGAACACAGAAGTCGCTCCACTTTTAGGGGAGACCGGGGTTGGTTGTCACACGGGTAGGTTGTCACAGTCGTCATATCTCAGCCACTACAGGGCGCTGATCAAAACTTTTGACACAGATCTGTTCAGAATTTGGGTCAAAGTTCACCTACATTGTTATTGGAGGTGTAAGCAGCATCAGTTTGAGGTGAGACAACTTTAAGTGTTTTTCACATGCAAAACCAACTTTTGAGGACTACATTGTTTTTCTTATAAATAATGATACTATAAGTTGATGTCAGAACAAATATTGCCATTTGAAAGTGTAAAGGGAAAGCTGCAATTTGGTAGGTTTTTTTCAGAGCTTGGGTAATACATGTGGATGCTAGCCTCCAAAATAGCTAAAAATGTCTGTTGGGGTAGGTTGTCACAATTTTTTTGGGGTTGGTTGTCACATGTCATTGTAATGAAATGAAATGAAAATACATGAATTGATAGGTTTTTAAATTTTAATTGATGATATTATACACAGGGGATTAGTTTAGTGTAGTTAAGTTTTGTATTTCATTGAAAATAATGATACAAATAATAATTTGAAATATGTCTCCATTTCTTTTTTCCCCATTAGAATAACACAGGGACAACCAACCCCATAGGGTGTGACAACCTACCCCGGTATGGGGTTGTCACATCTGCGCAAGGTGCCTTTGACACCCCATATCTTTTTAAGAGAAAGGAGTCTTCTGGATTTAAGACTATCTAAATGGACCTGAGACTTCACCCAATAACTATGGACAGAAAGGGTGTCCTTACCATACACCAATTTAGTAGAAATTAAATTTAAGTAAAAAGTGTGACAACCAACCGGTCTCCCCCTACATGCCTTCCTCACCTGTGTTATAGGGGAAGAATAAGAGGTGGGTAACCCATGACTTTTGTGATCACTGTAAAGCGGGCCAGTTTGCAGAAACAGACATGATGTGGAATATGTCTGATCATTACTGCTGTTGTATTCCATCCTAAATTAGGATACTGCAGTAGAATTTGGCAATGTTAAAAGTTGTATATGGTGCATAAACTCCATATACATAGTATATGCATAGTCTCTATTCCTATGATTTGAGAGGTTGCTAAACTTTATTTTCTCATGTTTATCCACCCTGTTCGTGACTAACCTGGATTTTTTTTTTCAGTCTCACTCTGTATATGCTTGGTGTGTAGACTACACATATACCATTCAGTATGGGCTCTAGACATAAGCATTCCTAAGCACTGAACGTAAGCCTACACCCTAGGCAGCAAATAGATTTGGTCATCCAGTCCTCATCTAGCTATAACGATGGGGGACTTAAAGGACAACTCCAGTCAATTTCAAGTAGGGCTACTTGAGACTAGCCTGACAAAGCCCGACCATAATACTGCTGTTCATCCGTATTCATGGTCTGGAGGTTCTTTAACCTGACGCGATTATACTGCGGGGGGAGGGCACTCACTTCGGGTTTGAAACGATTGGACAGCTCGTCTAATCAGCTTCGCTTATTGGCCGGTAGACTCTCTACCGATGTAAACACGCTCCAGAGGACCGTGCCCAGACCATGATACGTATGAACATTCGTATTATGGGCGGGCTATTGTAAGGATCTGGCTGGATCCTCACGTTAATCCAGAGGAATAACAAACACAAAGTAAACGAAAAATACTGTCCGTAGTTTATTACCAGGAAGGATACCATAAAACGGATGGGCTGACAGAATCAGTGACAGGAATAAAGGTTAGACAAAAACAAAAAGGCATCCATGCCTGTCATGTCAAAAAGGGATAACAGAAGAAGCGCGTGGGTGCAACAACAATACACGTCATCACTAGGCGATCGTTACACTATGTCAGGCTAACTTGAGACTAGCCAATACTAAAGATGCCAAAAACTTTGGTCCAAATCATATTCATTGAACAGAGAATTAGCATTGACAAATAACCCATGGAGGCAGAACTTTAAACTGAGTTAACATGCTCCAAACGTCACCACAAAAACTTTGAATCATCAACCGACACCTTACAATATGGCACTGTTGTGTGAATGACTACAAATTACAAAAAAAGTGGTTTAACAGTGTGTTTATGCAAGCAGCCACATAGGTTATGTTTGTTTACACTGCCAAAAAATGGATGAGAAGAATGAAAATATTTGGGTCAGTTGCACAATTGGGAGATGGAGCCCACCCTTGAATATTGAGGGGTAATTCACACACTGAATGTTAGCTACTGCCTAAATTCTTATGAATGAAGGCTTAAATGGCCAGTTGTAGATACAGTAGCAGTGATGGTCAGTTGATTATAAAAAGGGATGGTAGTGTAATGCTTGCGGAACCTAGCTAGCATACTAAGTAGTCTGAATATTGTGCCTGGCTGCCACCGTTGTGCCAGTGAGCAAGGCACTTAGTCCTAAATGATGAATAATTGATGAGTAATTCATGAATCTCAGTCAGTCAAACGTATCAATAAAAAAATAAATAAGTTAAATAAATACTGTTTTTTTAATCTAAAGGAAGTAACTTAACTGAGTAATTAACTTAATGGAGTTAAGCTGAAATGGTGAACTTAGTGTGAATTTGATTTGTTTATGTTTTTGAAGTGTAAACACATAATTTGTGATCTGCACATTCCTGTTGAGTCCACTAGGTAGCAGTGTAGGTCTAATTCATACAGAGCCGTATATATACGGTGTATATTAGTGTGTCTTACAAGAGGTTGCCCACTAGATGGCCTCGAGATCACATAATGTGACTCATATCAGAATTTGTAGGCGAGGGGTTTCCAACAGGTGGCTTGAGAGCTACCAGTAGCTCGCCACTTCCTTCTGAGTAGCTCTCCAAAGGGTCAGTGTAAATTTCATAATATACGCTCTGGGAGACTTGTGATGTCTGAAACTGAACGTCGACATGGTGGCTAAGTACCGGTATCTCTCCCCCTTGCCTTGCCTTGCCTTGGGAAGGAGGCCCTTTTGTCAAAGACCTGCTGGAGCAGAGTGAGCAAGCTCCTCAGAGGAAGCTCTGGGGTGGTGGCGCAAGAGTTAGAGGTGCCTTTCTGCAAAAGGAGGGCATGTTTGAGCCCCACTCCATGGAATACAGATACACTACTGTGATATCTTTGGAGCCGAGTGTCACTAATCATCACACATAATAAATCTTTGGCTAACTGCCATTTATTGTAGAACAACAAGTTAACAGCTCAAGGCTTCTCATTCTCTTCTCTACTCAAGCTACATTGCATCTAGCTTCCATTATCGTAGAGCGCTAGCTCCCTCTACAGGCATTACCTATTAATGCATTCACATTCAGTTTACCACATCCCCTCCCCTCTGATAACACTAGCTTAATTATACCCAAATACAACCTGGTACTTAACTAAACTTCAACCATAGCAGTTACTACTTATCCCAGTTATCACATGTACTGCATACACATACAGCCTATATTTTTTTTTTCTTTTTACACTAGAACATTTCTAACTAGGGATTTGGGTGGACTACCGCATCCCAGTGAGATTCCAGAACGCATTCTTGTTCTGTGGCTGGGGAACTCACTACTAACTAAGTATAGTCCTTCAAATACTCAGGAGCCTTCCTGTCTCGCTGAGATCTTCTCACTGTGATCTGTTCTCCAGCAGGGGATGACTCAGGCAGTTCACCTGTCTTTTCTGCTGTGTTGCTGTCACCAGAGTCAAGGGAGATAGGTGTCTCAGGTAACGATGGTGGTGATGACTCCTCGGCTGACGCAGGCGAGAAGTCTGGTAACACTTCCGCTGTAGTAGTTGGTGTACTAGAAGTTCTACCACGCACCTGGTCAATGTGGCGTCTCACAACTTGTCCATTGCCCAGCGTTACTTTGCATGACACAGGGCCAGTCTTCTCTGTTATTGCTCCTGGTATCCAAGCTGGTCCTGAGCCAAAGTTGCGTGTGTAGACTAAGTCTCCTTCTTCCAGTACCCTTGCGCGAGCATGCATGTCATGGTAATGTTTCTGCTTTTCTTGTCTCAAGCATACACTGCTTTTGAAGTCTGGATGTATCAAGTCAAGTGTTGACCTCAACTTCCTACCGCACAACAGCTCCGCTGGTGATTTTCCAGTTGTGGACTGGGGTGTTATACGATAACTAAACAGTGCTCTGGCCATTCTGGTTTCAATTGAGCCTCCAGTCACCTTCTGCATGAGTGACTTAAAGGTCTGAACACCGCGTTCAGCTAAGCCATTTGAAGACGGATGGTATGGCGCCGTTGTGATGTGACGTATGCCATTCTTTTCCGTAAACTCTTGAAACTCAGCACTGGTAAAACAAGTACCATTATCCGACACTATGATTTCAGGTATGCCATGTTGACTGAAAGTCTGTCTCAGACACGCAATGGTAATGGCAGATGTCGAGCCACTCACCGCGTGTGCTTCTATCCACTTAGAATATGAATCCACTTGAATCAGGAACATTTTTCCCATAAATGGACCAGCGTAGTCAATGTGAATTCTTCTCCATGGTTTGTCTGGAACTTCCCAGGGATGTAATGGTGCCACTGGAGGACTACTTCTGTTTTCCTGACATGCCACACATGCTTTCACCAATGCCTCCACCTCTGCATCCATATTAGGCCACCACATGTAGCTTCTTGCCAGCCCTTTCATTCGGGTAATGCCGGGGTGTGCCTGGTGAAGCTGCTTCAGTAAAGCATTGCGGCCCGGTGGTGGAACAACCACTCGTCCTCCCCACAATATACATCCATCCTGTGTGCTAAGCTCATCCTGTCGCCGGGTATACGGTGTGAAAGCAGGATCCACCACCTTTGGCCACCCTCGCAGGATGTATTCTCTCACTCTCGCCAGCACCGGGTCTTTATCCGTCCATTTCCTTATTTGCTGTGCATTCACTAAAGGCCCGTTGGCGAGCTCAAACAACAGCACTCTCTCTCCCTCCTCAGGTGTCCTCTCTCCTCCTCCGTCCAAGGGTAGCCTACTTAGCGCGTCGGCATTGGTATGGTCTCGGCCTGCCTTGTAAATGATGGTGTACTCATACGCCGCTAACGTGACTGCCCATCTCTGTATCCTTGGAGATGTCATCTGAGGTATGGCTCTCATTTCACTGAAAAGGGAAATCAGCGGTTTGTGATCCGTCACTATGTTGAACTGTCTCCCATATATGTATTTGTGAAATTTCTTCACTCCGAATACTACCGCAAGGCCTTCCTTATCCAACTGCGAGTAGTTCTTTTCAGCTGAATTGAGAGTCCTGGACACAAACCCTATAGGCCTGTCCGATCCATCTGGCATTCGATGTGATAGTACGGCGCCCACACCGTAGGGTGACGCGTCGCACGCCAAGATGAGAGGTTTGTTTGAGTCGTAGTGGACTAACACACTACATGACTGAAGTAGCGCCTTTGACTCTTCAAATGCTTTCTGCTGCTTTGCTCCCCATGACCATTTTTCTTCTTTCCTCAGTAGAGCATGCAGCGGTGACAGAAGCGTGGAGAGCTGCGGAAGGAACTTGTGATAATAATTCAACAGCCCAAGGTAAGCTTTCAGTTCACTGACATTTTGTGGCTTAGGCGCTCCCGCTATAGCTTCCACCTTCTCTGTCAATGGGTGTAACCCACTGGCATTGATCTTGTGGCCTAGGAATGCCACCTCTTCCCCCATAAACTCACACTTGCTTCTCTTCAACCTCAATCCGCTTTTCTCTAGCCTTTTAAGGACTTCCTCCAAATTATTCAGATGCGCCTGTTTGCTTGGCCCCGAGACCAGAATGTCATCCAAATAAATGGCCACGTTCGGAATACCCCCTAGGATGCCCTCCATTGTTCTTTGAAATATGGCCGGACTGGAGGCTACCCCGAATGGTAGGCGGGTATAGGTGTACAAGCCTTTGTGTGTGTTGATGGTCACAAACTTTCTGGATTCTTCCTCCAGCACCACCTGCTGGTAAGCATGACTCATGTCTAATTTCGTGAAGTGCAGACCGCCATTCAACTGTGCAAAAAGATCCTCCACTTTAGGAATTGGATACTGGTCCACTCGTGATGCTCTATTAACAGTGAGTTTATAATCTCCACATATTCTAATTGAGCCATCCGGTTTCCTAACTGGGACAATGGGCGCCGCCCACTCTGCAAACTGCACCGGCTCAATTATCTTATCATCCAATAGCCTCTGTAGCTCTCTTTCTACCAGTGGCTTTACGGCGTAAGGAACTGGTCTTGGTTTACAGAATTTTGGCTGGGCCTCACTGTCCACATTAATCTTTGCTGTGACTCCTTTAAGACGTCCTAGCCCTTCTTTAAACACCTCAACGTGTCTCTCCAGGATCTCTTCCAGCTGTAATGGAGGCGCTGACTCTACCTTATTTACCAGCTGATCTAACATGGCAAGCTCCTGTAGCCAGCTCCGCCCTAACAGGTTTGGTCCTTCGCCATCTACTACCAATACAGGTAATGTCTTTTCAGTGTTTTTATTCAGCACCTTTACTTGTGCCATGCCTAGCACTTCCAGCCTCTCTCCAGTGTATGTTTTTAATTTCAATGAGCAGGGCTGTAGCTCTGATGTGGCTGTTTTCTTCCATAACTGTGTATACTGCTGTTTGTTTAATATGGTTACCCCACAGCCTGTATCAACTTCAAATGCTACCTTAATTCCATTAATGTTCATGGTGCGTGTGATTGGAGCCACCGTAGACAACTCTTGTGACATGCTGTAAATGGTGAGAAAGCTAGTTTCTTCAGCCTCGCTTTCCCCCTCCCCTCTAAGCTGATTGGCCCGCTGTTCTCGTCCAGGGCCTCTGCTTTCGCTTTTCTGCCCCTTGTTAATAGCCCCCTGCACATTCGCATTAACTGCCTTTGAGCGACATGCCTTCTTAATATGCCCCCTCTTGCCACAATTATGACAAATCTCATTGGCAAACTTGCATTCAGTAGCGATGTGCTGGCCCTTGCAGCGATAACAGCTGGGGAATTTACGTGGAGCCTTCTCAGTAGACATTTTATGTACACTTACTGGAGTTTTCCCACGCGCAGTCAGAGCTGTGTCTTCGGCTAGCTTTCCTTGCAAATCCTTTACATCCTTAGATGCAGATTCCATAGCCTGGCATAATTTCATAGCCTTATCGAATGTCAATTCCACTTCTGATAACAGTCGCCTTTGCATCCGATCATCATTCACGCCGCACACTAATCTGTCTCGTAACATTTGAGGCAAAGCATCTTTGTATTCACAATGCTGTGCTAATTTCCTCAGTTCAGCCACATACTCAGCTATTGACTCAGTGTTTTTCCTTACACGTGAATTGAACTTGAATCTTTGTACAATTTCGCTCGGTTTGGGGTTAAAATGAGCCTTCAGAATGTCAGTCAGCTGCTTGTAAGTTTTATCCTTCGGTAGGTTAGGACTTATCAAACTTCTCAACAAGCTATAAGTGGTAGCACCCACTCCGCTTAGCAATACTGCTTTCTTTCTATCTTCCTCTTTGATATCATTTGCCTCGAAGAAAAAGTCTAACATTTCACTATATTCTTCCCAAGACTGAGACAAGCCATCAAAAGGAGTTACCGAGCCGATTACCGCTGCCATCCTCGCCCGTGGTGGTGGTGGGGTAGGTGGGTGGATAACTTCGTGCTCTTCAGCTGAATCACCGGAATCTGCCACAATTTCCAGTTTCTCTCGTCCTAAACCTGACTTCAATCCTCGTCGCCAATTGTGTGATATCTTTGGAGCCGAGTGTCACTAATCATCACACATAATAAATCTTTGGCTAACTGCCATTTATTGTAGAACAACAAGTTAACAGCTCAAGGCTTCTCATTCTCTTCTCTACTCAAGCTACATTGCATCTAGCTTCCATTATCTCTTAGAGCGCTAGCTCCCTCTACAGGCATTACCTATTAATGCATTCACATTCAGTTTACCACAACTACACTCTGCCATACTCCTTCCATCACCGCCATAACCACCCACATAAGCTACAGTACACGCCAGTGCAACCAAACCATCAACAGCTCTAGCATTACAGAGGGATTCATTAGGGGAGCACTGTGCTCAGTCACCATCTTGGATGTGTCCTTGCTGCTGTTGCATTTAGTTTTTACCTATTTCTTATCCAGTACTTCATGGGCTCTGAAAATAAATGTGTAGCCTAAGGACCTTTAAAATTATATATATTTCACTGTCCTTGTACTGCATGTTAGCCTATATGCTACAATAACTCCATTAACCATAATGCAGTTTGTTCTGAAATATTTCTCACTGTTCCTCCTTGCAATGACACTTTGTACAGTTGAACCAATGAGGTTTTATTATTCATTGTATTTTTGTTTGAATTTTTATGTTAGCCAATGATAATTTGTAAATCTGTAATGCCCGCGAATTCACGAGCTCTGCGAGGATTCCATCTCCTCACGAGTGTGAGGCTCGCGGCAGTCCGGTGCAGAGTTCTGAAGGAGAAAGCTCTGTAGTCCGTGAGCCAGGGCCCCAAAATATGAAAACCGTTACCGAAAAAGTGGCAAAGGTTACCATACCTTTTCTGAAAGCTTGGAATCTCAGCTTTCCAATGAGGCATGATGGCCATCTGAGAAACGTAGCTGTTTCGAGTTATCGCACATAATGTAAACTAAGGTAGAGGAAAATTATGCGAATGAATCAAGCAGAACACTGATATAGCTGAAAATCTAAAAATGGTATAAGAACAAATGAGACATGGATTCCTATGTTTAAGGGTGTGGTAAACTCAATTATGACACTTCCATTACTCTAAAAGGTCAAGGTCATGACCTTTTGGCAAGGTCAATGTCATTTTTTGCCATTTTCGCACAGATTGCTTAATTTATTTTCTCCATTTTCCCCACCCATAGTTTTGTGGCAAAGGCCATCATACCTTTTCTGAAAGCCTAGAATCTCAGCTTTCCAATGAGGTATGATGGCCATCTGAGAAGAGTAGCTTTTTCGAGTTATCGCACATAATGTAAACTAAGGTCCAGAAAATGATGCTTATAAATCCAGCAGAACACTGAGAAATCTGAAGGTCTAACAATGGTATAACAATAAATGAGACATGAATTCCTATGTTTTAGGGTGTGGCAAACCCAATTATGACATTGCCGTTACTGTAAAAGGTCAAGGTCATGACCTTTTGGCAAGGTCAATGTCATTTTTTGCCATTTTCGCACAGATTGCTTAATTTATTTTCTCCATTCTCCCCACCCATAGTTTTGTGGCAAAGGCCATCATACCTTTTCTGAAAGCCTGGAATCTCAGCTTTCCAATGAGGTATGATGGCCATCTGAGAAGAGTAGCTTTTTCGAGTTATCGCACATAATGTAAACTAAGGTCCAGAAAATGATGCTTATAAATCAAGCAGAACACTGAGAAAGCTGAAGATCTAAAAATGGTATAACAATCAATGAGACATGGTTTCCTATGTTTTAGGGTGTGGCAAACCCAATTATGACATTGCCATTACTGTAAAAGGTCAAGGTCATGACCCTTTGGCAAGGTCAATGTCATTTTTTGCCATTTTCGCATAGATTCCATAATTTATTTTCTCTATTTTACCCATTCATTGCTTTGTGGCAAAGGCAATCATACATTTTCAGAAAGCCTGGAATCTCAGGTTTTCAATGATATTTCAATGCCATCTGAGAGGAGTAGCTGTTTTGAGTTATTGCACACAATGTAAACTACTGTTGAGACAATTAAGCATAATCAAGCAGAGCACTGAGATAGCTGATGGTGTGAGACATGGATTACTATGTTTAAGAGTGTGAAATGCCATTACTATTGCTATTACAGTTGCCAGTACTGTAAAAGGTCAAGGCAATGGCCTTTTTGGCATGGTCAATGACATTTGTTGACATAGACACAGATTGCATTATTCATTTTCTCTATTTTCCCCGTCCATATTTTTGGGAAGAAAGATGTGTATATTCTTTAAAATCCCAACAAAATGCTCTTTCAAATGGTATATAGCACTTGTGTAATAGTCAGACTCTGGCTTTTTACATATTGCAGAGATTCAGCAGTGCACTTATGATTCAGATATGGAATATGCTTCATTCAGTATTCACAGCTCACTGTGCATGATAAATAGTATGTATATGTTTGACAAATGTTTAAGTAGTCTTCATTCATGTCCAAATCACAATTCAAACTCCTCATCGTAATCCTCATCAGAGGAATAGGATTGTTCCTCATCAGCAAAATCATACTTCTTTCATGGCATAGGTCAGTGCAATGGGGAATTGTCATGCATTAGGGTCTGACAATGGATACAAGGATTTCTACCCCAATACATAATGGCTTTTATCTAGATGTTCTCTGGCAAATGCAAATCAAGCTCCGCAGTGCTGGGCAGTGAGCCTGCTGGAGTTAATTGTGTAGAGCATAGGCAACCTGTAGCTTCTTGCACAAAGGAAGAGGTATTATTTCTGCTGATGGATCCTCCTCATGACCTATAAGGCACTTCATGACTTAGCTCCTGCATATATTACACCTACTTATCCCATACTGTCCTGAAAGACTTCTGAGATCTCAAAATGCTGGTTTCCTTGAAAAGCGACTATATCTAAATCTACAATCGGGAGAAGAGCTTTCACCTATCGGGCACATCTCTTATTGAATTCTATTCCTCTCTACATTTGCGAAGCTGACTCTCTTAATACCTTTAAGTCTAGACTTAAAACCTTCCTCTTTGACATTTCTTACAGTTAGGGATGGTACATGGCATATCATCACTCCCCATGGGATATTTTGGGATGGGCTGCTTCTGCTGTTTACCCCTGCTTGGGACAAGGTGGCCACTGACCATCCCCACTGCGACCATGAGCTGCAATAGCCTAGTGCTGCCACTTACTGCACACTTGCCATCGTGTACAACTCTCTTTCTAATTTTTCTCTCCCTCACCTCACTCTGACACACTTATATCATTAAGTGACTGGCCTAATTATTTTGTTTCTTCTGCTACTACACACTACAATCATCCCGGCTGAGTGTTGAGCCTCCGGTCCACCTGCCTCCTTGCCACCAACCCCTACCAGCCACATACCAGGACCAGCCTCCTTTCCACCCAGAGTCCCCATAATGGATCCGGCCTAACTGGCCTCCCTGATGACCACTACCTAAATAACGACCTCCATCCAATGAATAATGCCACCACTATTGACTACATCCTCTGACTTCTACCCTATTGACTGTCCCACAAACTATATTTTTCCTACCATCTAGTAACTCTCAGAACAACATTCTGTATTCATGTTGTTACTCTGTGTAAACCATGGTCAATCTATGTATACTGTATGTGTATAGACTACCAACTGTACGGATTAGGCCCCCGGCAGGTAGGTTGAGCCCATGTGCGTGGATCTGCCAATTGTATTTAAGCGCTCTACAAAATTAATTTAATTTAATTTAATTTAATTTAATTTAATTGAGGACCTTCTACGGCCCTGCACAGCTTTCCAAGAGGAATAAAATAAGGAATAATATAATAGAGGAATAAAATAAAATCCTAAAAAGATACAAAAAGTCACTGGACATGACAAAAGGTCATGACCTTTGCCTATTAGAGCAATGGCACTGTCAATATTGGCCATGAGAATCCATGTCTCATTTGTTAAGTGTGTATGTGTTCAGCTATCTCAGTGTTCTGCTTCCTACACACAATTTTCTCAACTTTAGTTTGTGATAACATGAAGCAGCAACTCTTCTCAGATGGCAATCATACATCATACATTGAAAAAAACTGAGATTCCAGGCTTTCAGAAAAGGTATAGTAGCCTTTGCCAAAAATATTATGGGGAAAATTGAGAAAAAAAAAAGCAATCTGTGTGAAAATGTGAAAAAATGACACTGACCTTGGCAAAATGTCATGATCTTGACCTTTTACAGTAATGACATTGTCATAATTGGGCTTACCACACCTAAAACATAGGAATTCATGTCTCATTTATTGTTATACCATTTTTACATCTTCAGCTTTCTCAGTGTTCTGCTTGATTTATAAGCATAATTTTCTCTATCTTAGTTTACATTATGTGCGATAACTCGAGAAAGCTACTCTTCTCAGATGGCCATCATACCTCATTGGAAAGCTGAGATTCCTGGCTTTCAGAAAAGGCATGATGGCCTTTGCCACAAAACTATGGGTGGGGAAAATGGAGAAAATAAATTAAGCAATCTGTGCAAAAATGTGAAAAAATGACATTGACCTTGCCAAAAGGTCATGACCTTGACCTTTTACAGTAATGGCAGTGTCATAATTGGTTTTGCCACCCCCTAAAACATAGGAATCCATGTCTCATTTACTGTTATACCATTTTTACCTCTTCAGCTTTCTCAGTGAACTGCTTATTTATTAGCATAATTTTCTCGACCTCAGTTTACATTATGTGTGATAATTCAAAATAGCTACTCTTCTCAGATGGGCATCATACATCATTGGAAAGCTACGATTCCAGGCTTTAAGAAAATGTATGATGGCCTTTGCCACCAAAACTATGGATGGGGAAAATAGAGAAAATAAATTAGGTATTCTGTGCGAAAATGGCAAAAAATGACTTTGACCTTGCCAAAAGGTCATGACGTTGACCTTTTACAGTAACAGCAATGTCATAATTGGGTTTGCCACACCCTAAAACATAGGAAACCATGTCTCATTGAT
>JAODXP020000033.1:75224-115224 GCA_027497455.2 Sardinella longiceps | reverse complement strand
CATATGGCCTTCAGTTTTGACAATCACTCATTGACAATAGCTGGCTAACTCTGGCCCACTGCTAAATATCAGATGTGTTTCAAACTTTCTGTTCTTTAGGCTTATCTGAGAATTGAATGGTTGATATGCAGGATGGTTAATGTGGGAAGAATGCAGAACGCAAGATGGCTAATGTGGGAAGTAGTTAAACCAATCAGTCATTTTAAGTAAGTGACTGATTTCTAATGGAAAGTGTTCAGAGCACTGTAGCTTTGACAAAAGACATTCAGTGGAAGTGGCAGATATAGCTTATGATAACAGTGCACCTATAGGCTAATTTCAATTTGGAGATTTTGATATAGCCTACTAATTTGAGTTTTCTTAGGGCATGGGCTATTTGTGGTAAAAAAGTATTTAGTCTCTGTATCCATCCACTTCTTGCAGAAGTTTTATAAATATATAGGATTAATTGACCTAGGATGTGTTGGATACATTGTATTAGGCAGAAAAAAGATTATAAACTATGGACTGTATGACAAGGCTGTATGATTAATTTCTTTTGTAGTATCTAGTCTTGTTTTGCTTTTAGGTGACAGAATGAGCTGTAAAAATGGGTGTTGCTCATTGTTACATGCAAAGTTGTGGCCCCATGCTCTGTAGTACAGTATGCTTCGCCAGTATCTGTAAGCAGCTACATCAAGCAAAGCACACTTGAGGTGGTGCCTGCGCGTCAGGGTGATAGTTTCTTGCCCTCTGATCTTTGGCAAACATTTGAGCAGTTGCCTATTTAGCTCCATCACTATAAACAAACTCGCCAGATATGCGTGAAATATTAGCCTGGGAGTTCCCATGCTCCTTTGTGCGCTTATTTCATTTCACTCTGCAAAGCAGTATGGTGACCATGGCCAATTTTCTTGCCTGCTTTCAGTATCCAATCACAGAACAAAAAGGGACTAGCACGGCCCTCGATTGCATTTTACGTCACGTGGTGGCCCTGGTATTGGCTCTGAGCTATGTACAAACGCTATGATAGACATTCGAAGCGCCCAATAAACGGCTCTGGACAACGGTAAACGACTCTTCCGCTACGAGAAAAGCAATAGATGGGTCTCCAGACTAAATATCACTTGTGATTTTAGTTTGGCGTTCGCCAGGCTAGTGAAATATAGGTGCTGGGAAAAAGTTTGAAAATTGACCATGAATTAGCTTGAAAAGTGCTTGAATTTCATATTGAAAAAGGTGTACGAACCCTGCAATAAGTGAGGAGAGTGGACACTGGTGTTGAGTGGCAGTGGGAAATGTGTGTGTGTGTGTGTGTGATGAGTGTGGAGTTGAGTGGCAGTGGGAAACAGGAGCAGCAATGCCTTAGGCCGCGATCACACCGGGGCGGATTTTTCAGCTGGAGGCGGATTTTTTCTGTTGTTTCTTAATAGCAGGGAGCGTATTCCGCGCTGATTTTCCGCTGAGCGCGGAACGCGGATTTTCCGCGGGTCCGCTGCAGGCGGACAGAATAGAAAAAAATTCAACTCAGTGCGGAAAATCCGCGGACACATCACTCACGTATTGACCATTCTCGACGCAGAAAACGTAATGTATTCAAAACCTTCGTCATTAACAAACGTTTTTATGACATATCTAGTGAGATTTATATCTTTACTTTCATAATCTTTGTTCATTCAGTCAATAGAAACTTTAGTTACTCAGTTTGCTTAGCGAAATGAGGGCTATGCTAAGCTGAGTGAACCTGTGGTTGTCTTAGCAACGGCAAACAAAATCCGCTCCTGAAAAAAATCAGCTCCTTGTTTTTTCAACTTTCGTCTGCACAACCTTGCGGATTACACGCGGAAATTCCGCCCCGGTGTGATCGCGGCCTTAAGTGTGAACAAAGGTGCCAAGTTGAGGATTTTCTTGGGTTCCTACAGGGGGCACTGTTTTGGTCATTTGGGCACACACACATAATACTGTATAGCCTGCTTATATTGTTTGTGTATGACAGACAGACACATGGGCAAATCAGGAGCTTAAGAGACCGCACAGGAATATTCAAGATTTTTGCATTTCAGAAATGTTTAATGAGCTCCAATTTATGTACTTTAGGTGTGATGAAGCATTATTATTTTAATCTATGTTTTTGTTTAGGCTATTTCAATAAATACACGCCAGACAAATAAGTCTACAGGATAAGCATATTTTATTGGAATTGTATTAATTAGATTTTTATGAACCAAAATGTTCTCACTGGCCATTTAAAAAAAAAAAAAGAATATGCCTTATCTACCACAGTGTTTGAACATGAATGGAATTGTTTCACACCTGAACATTCCGACATTCCATGGTAGTAAACTGAACATTCTATCATTGAAATGCATTGGATTTATGCCTCTTTCTGACTTGAAAAAAATGGGTAATAACATTTCAAACATGTTTAAATTCACTTTCCTTCAAATAATACACATTTGAAGCACACAAATTAGGGAGGTCCCGAATAGTTTGAAGCTTCATGCACATAAATGTAAAACCACTTTTATCTACTCGGGACCTCCAAATTTGCGTGCTTCAAATGTGTATTATTTGAAAGAAAGTGAATTTAGACTTATTTTAAATGTTATTACCCATTTTTTCAAGTCAGAGAGACATGAAATCAATGCATTTCAATGATAGAATGTTCAGTTTACTACCATGGAATGCTTTTAGAACCTCGGAATGTTGAGGTGTGAAACAAGTCTATAGAGATGCCATGTAGTACGTGACACAAATGTCTTGTTGCATGCCTTTACCAAGTTTAAATTATTGCTAGGAAAATATCTGCTCAAAGTTGGAACAGTTGATTTCACAACAGGATTATTCAAGAATGTCATTCAAATCTGCTCTACCATTTATTAACATAGCCTATAGTTTGCCATGTGGTGAATGACAAGTTTGTGGGCTTTAGGCTAAGTAAATAATGTAATGTAAATGTAATGTAAATCCAAACTTGATTGTCTGGCTGTTTAATCACAGAGACTAGAGACCATCACCACTGGAAAGCTGAAGAGGTGAAGTTTAGCATAGCTGCTAAGCAATAAAAACATCCTAGCGAACATTTCTGATGCAAAATGATCCAATTATTGAACTTACATTAAAGTAACTTAAATGAAATAACAATGTTAAAGTAACTTTATGCTGAACTAGTCACTACTGTCATTAACAGGCATTGGCATCATATTTTAGAAAACAGTTTGAGGTCTAAACGGCCCAGAAAGTGACCATGAAGGAAACTTTGTCATCTTGCACAAACCCCTTGGCTGGATCCACCACATCCTGAAAATGAGTAAAATAGTAATCACTCACATGAACACATCTGTGCATCATCACGTGAGGCAATGTGGACAATGCTACACTGTAAAACATAGGCAACAGTGAAAGCAAAAAGCAACAGTGAAAGCAAAAAGCAATAGTGAAAGCATTAGAGACAACACTGGTCCCAGTGGTGACAAGGACAGTGAGATTCCCAAACTGACTTCGGGGAGAATAACATCAGAGAGCTCCATTCAAAATAGTGCAGTCCTAGCTTACTCTGAACATCTACGTTAAATACGTACAATTAAATAGTATCCACACATTAATAACTGAATAAATATCTAAACACCCAGACCTCTGGTAGAGCATCTGATCTTAGAGTAGGAGGGTGAGAGAGAAGAGTTTGGTGCGAGCTGCCAGCCCAATGGAATAAGGCCTCAGGTCACACTAAGCAGCACTGGTCCTGGCTAGGGCTTGGAGGAGAGACTTCTGAGTGGCTGCTTGAGCCCTTAACCAACTAAATTGAAACTAACAACTAGAAAATACCAACTAGAAAAGCACCCAGAGCAGTGGTGCAGTAATACCTGCATAGAAACCTACAGCTAATTCAAAATGCAGCAGCTAGAACACTCACTAGAACCAAATACGAACTTATCTCCCCCATTCTTGCATCTCTACACTGGCTTCCTGCCAAAAGCGGACTTCAAAATCCTCCTCACAGCCTATAAGGCACTTAATGGCCTAGCTCCTGAATATATTACAGATCTACTTATCAGGGACACCTGCAGGATTTGAAACGTAGGCAAGCGAAGATTTCGCACAACCCAGGAAAATTGTTTGTGACATTGTTGGGTTGGATTAACAATATTATCAATGAAGTATGCTTATTTCGAAGGAATTACTGGCGTGGTTTACACTTCACCAACTTCCCTCTCCCCTCCCCTTTCCCTTCCAATGGTGGGTGCACCTGCACTAAACGAAGGGCGCCCACAACTCACAAATAAAAATTATAATGCACATAGAGTGCACATGATAAAAGCTAAAAAATGCATAGCCTAGAGTGATGTCGGCGTGGCATGAGCACTCGCCAAAAAACTGCTTTTCTCAAGCTTTCAAACAAAAGAAAATAGGCAAATAGCCTACATGAAAACATTAATCACAAATAGACTAGAGCGAAATGGCATCATGTCATCGATAGTAGATATGGCCATGCAGGCCTATTAACTCCTAAAAATGAAATAGCCTTTTTACACATTCAACCCAAAAATATTGGATTGATTCATTCATGTTTAGATGCGATTGAATAAAAGTTCCCATTTGAATAATAAAAAAAAATCCAGTGGTCTGCGCCTCTGAGGCTATTGCGTTCTCAATTGAATCAGCAAGCAACCGCAGAAGCCACAATTCTCTTTACAAAATGTGTAGCATAACTACTATGCTCAATCAATGTCATGAAACTAAATTAAGATGGCTAACTTATTACGTAGTCGTAGTCCTAGATATCTAGGTTATATTTCCGATCTTTTCAGTATCAGTAGTGGCGGTAGGCTATAACCTGTTAGTGACAAGTCCGTCTGTCCAGGGCGGGCACAGCTGCACGGCACCCCAAGGCCCGTCCATAACGCCGTCCCTGAATGCAGTGGATGTTTGGATATAAAACATTTCAGTACTTTCCAGAACTTGACAAATGTCATGACAAAGGACAAATCTCCCCGCCCAATTCTCTCTTACGCGTTTCTCTCTCTCACTCTCCCAAGGTACGCACAGGGCGTACAGCCGTACGCCTGGAGGCGCCACTGCTTCTTATCCCTTACTGTCCTGGGGTGCGTTTCTCAAATCGCTACGAGCTAACTGGTTCTGCGATGTTGGTAGGCACCAGTTAGCTCGTAAGTAGATCGTAGCGATTTGTGAGATCTCAAAATGCTAGTCTCCTTGAAAAAGCGACTATATCTAAATCTAATATTGGGGGATGAGCTTTCTCCTATGGGGCGCCTCTCTTATGGAATTCTATCCCTCTTTCACGAAGCGGACACTCTCATTACCTTTAAGTCTAGACTAAAAAACTTCCTCTTTGACATCTCCTATAGTTAGAGATGGTGGTATACCATCACTCCCCATGGGCTTTTTGGGAAGGTTTGCCTCTGCTGTTTACCCCTGCGTGGGGCTGCTGAGCTGCCGTACACCATACCTTAAGCCATGGACGTTGTTAGGTCCATTTTGGGGGGCTCAAGCCTCCCTAAATTTCCCCCAAGTCCCCCTAACGCTGGGCAGACTATTTTCATTGTATGTAAATTACATCCATTCTTAGCGGTTATATTACTCGCGGAGTTAACGTCAGATACGCGATCTCCGGACACAATCGGATTCAGTAGGCTCCAAGCTTTCCAGTGGTACTAGTCACTAATTGCTATGATAAACGGTCCACGAGAAAGTCCACTTTAAGTACATGTGAAATTTCTCAGTAAATTCTCCAGCTCTGCCTGCATCCACTGAGAGCATTTTTTTCTTGTTGTAACTGATGACGAACTATGCTTCAAGTTGAGCAGGAAAAATAGTCTTAAATCTGAAGTTTGGTAGGCTATTGTCTGATCCAGCAAATTTCTACATGCATTGATGGACATATTTATTTGCTATAGCCCAGAGGTGTCAAAAGTATTCACTTTCATTACTTAAGTAGAAGTATAGATACTAGTGTTTGAAAAGACTCCAGTAAAAGTTGAAGTATCAACTCAAACTTGTTACTTAAGTAAAAGTATAAAAGTACTAGTTTTAAAACTACTTAAAGTATAAAAGTAAAAGTAATTTTAAAGAAAAAATGCCATATAAGGCAAAAAGGCTTAGGCCGTGCTGCATGGGCCTGCAGCGCATTGGCAGGCCTTCATTTCTAGATACATAGCCTAGTGATAGGCCATGCATCCTTTTGTGGTATGGGATAATGGTACATGTTCTATGGCAGGGGTTCTCAACCTTTTGCAAGCTGTGTTTTAAACAGCAATATCAATAGTAGAAAATAGAAAAATTTTTAACATAGGAAATCTATTGAAATAGTGTTTGAACTAATCTTTGAACTTCCCCTGCTCATTACTGACTTTGCTAAACTCACTTATTGTATTCGATACACTATTATATGCATAGCTGCCACAGTAAAGGGAAAGGTCTGAGACACTCCAAAACCCCCTCTCCCTTTGCATTCTCCCATCAGTTGTGTGAGACTTCAGCACCACCTAAAATGAGGGTGCTCCATTTCTGAAATTGGGTGATAGAAAACTTCAAAATGATCTCACAGCAATCTGTGAAAAACACAATTCTTAATAAAAATGCAATGGTGGGAGCACATCATTATAGACTTTTTTGTGATGGAAACACAAAAAATACACCCACTGAAAGTCAATGAGACACAGCTCCTCCTTCCTTCCTAATAGGCTACATAGGAAGCTTTCTCTTTTAGCACAGAATTCTTTAGGCTATTTATAATTGTGTGACAACAGTGTACCCTGCCACTGACTGTGTTTGGAGAAAATATATTTTATTTCAGTGAGTGAGTCCAGTGGGTGTGATTTAAGTGCTCCAATCATTAAGTCTACAATAATGTACTCCCACCACAGATTACAGTTTTAAAATTTGTGTTAATTTCACAGATTTCAATGAGATTGAAAAATTGAAAAATGATCTCTGCAACTTATAGGTCTATATATTATAATGTGTGATGATCTTGCAAATTCAGCCTTTAACACTAGATAAAGATATACCTTGCCTAAATATAGGTGATATTTATACTGAAATTAAACCCTCTCATTCTCTAGCAAGTACGTTGCCAATGATACCAATGGATAGATCTGGTTGTCTAGTTGAATTTAATACCTCGATTGTAAGAGCAGATATACCCATATAAAGCTTACGAAAGACAATGAAGCAAAACTGGCGATATATTTTGAGGCATAGCGCGCGCAAAAGGATTACTTAATTGGCGCGTCTGAAGAATGTTAAACTTATTTTCGGCTCGAAAATTTTTTAGCTATGGCCACGACTATAACGTGAGTTTTAGGCTACACGTTTTTATGTTATGCAGAAAATTATCCTGCAACTATTAAAATGCCCAGCAACAGCATTTCCAAGGTAAGCGTAACAATCGCTACTTAGATGTAAAATGAAAATAGGCTGCGTTAATAGCCAAATAATCGTCTTCTTGACAGTAGGCTATGTTGCAGGGATCCTAAATTTAAATGAGACAATTTGGTAGGAAGATACTTATTCTAGACAGGTGCTTGCTTTCAAAACAGCAAAGCTTGCAACATAACTCTTCCTAGTAGCTTGGAGAGGAAAGATAGAAAAGCATTGCGGGCGATTCTGCTCAAGGAGGAAGAAAAGAAAGAAAAGTTTGAACGATGACGAGACGAAATAAAAACATGGCGAAAGAAATAGCAGTAACGAGGCGATTTTTAAAATGTAAGGAGTAGAAAGTACCGATACTTGCATGAAAATGTAAGAAGTAGAAGTAAAAAGTAGGCAGAAAAATAAGTAGTGGAGTAAAGTATAGATACCTAAAAAATGTACTTTAAGTACAGTAACGAAGTATTTGTACTTCGTTACTTGACACCTCTGCTATAGCCTAGCATAATATTGTAGTAGCTATTGTATGCTCATTTTGCAGAATAAATGTTTTAGAAACTTTCATATTTGACTGTATCATCAGATGTCCCTAGGATTTGAACTAAGTTAGTTGTTACCATTGTTGTAGTTTGCTCAGTGCATTAGACTGAAATAAATGCAGCTATATAGAAGAGCCCAGTTCATTTACACCACAGTCATTGATGGAGATATTTGCAAACATCTCTCTTCACAAACCAGTCTGATGAATTGATTTAGACTAATTTTGTTAATAAAAATAGCCTAAGATATGAGATATTCTGATAAATGTCCTTCAAGTAATAAATAGTTGGCAATATACACACACTGTAGGCCTATAATATAATTTAGCTCTGCATGCGCATCTACATATTACCCTCTGGGGCTAAGCCCCCCTTGACTATGGATCCTAGTGACGTCCATGCCTTAAGCGTAATTTATGCTTCCGACGCATAGCCTCTGCGTCCGTCCTCGAACGCCTCGAAAAAATCCTAACTATCCGTCAGACAGACGCGGAGGACGCAGACAAAAAAACGCGGTGATAGGTCATCTCGCTACTTCCTTGTTCTTGTGGCAGCGCGATGCCGGTAGTTTGCGAGAGCAAAGCTGTATTCTGTTAAACATTATATTAATGCCTTGTGTGTAAATGTGTGTAAATACATGAAGCTACAAGCTAAGTAACAAACAATGCATCAGTTAAACACTCTTGGCACAATGCCTGCAGTCTGACTACCGTAACCTGTTGTTCTCCACCGAATGTAAACACACATCGGCTTCTGTTTCCATGCTTGCATTTTCTGCACGTGAAAACAGACTGGGTATGTCAAATAATGCTACCAGTACATTGCCTTTGCAGTTTGTGTGAAAATACTTAGCTAACTGAGCTAGAAAGCAACATCGCTTAATAATGCCCGCAGTGCTTGCAATGTATTGAAGATAATCACGCTATTTCAGATGTGGCTCGCAACGAGACCTCTGGCGCAGAAGCATAAACATGGAGCTGGTTAGCGACCAGACCCAATCGACAATTGAGGTGTGCAGATGCAGAAGTATAATTTGCCCTTTAGGCTACGTTTACACTGCAGATGATGATTCTATGACTCTTGACCACATGTCTTTGCTTTCAAATATTCTTCTGTTTTTATTACTTTGATTTTATATTCATTTTTTTGTTATATTATTTTTATTTATCAAAAGTGCCCAAATCAGATGTGCATGTTTACACTTGCCAGACACTTGGAAGTTCTGAAACAACCCGCATGTGTTTAGGGAATGTCCTCCCTGACCAAAGGGACACTCAAAATAATTGAGGTGGCCATAACTAGGATGTTATTGCGGCCTTTAAATAATTTCTATGCTTATTTCCATCATAATGATTATGACTAAGTAGAAGGCTAACATATCCTTAACAAAGTTCAGGCACAACCCCCGAACAACCGTATTTCTAAAGTGGCTCATGATGTAAAATCTCCTGTGATTGGAGAGAAATAAAGTGGAGCACTCTCGCGTTGTTCAAGTGAGAGGTGGCGAGACCGAGGTGCAATGGAGAGTGAGAGAGTTCCCGAGCAGTATTTACAGATCTAGAGCTATGCTATTTGAACAAACGGCCCATCTCTCTCATCATCAAATGACTGTGTCAGTAAAATGAAAATTTCCTGCTATCAATCAGCAAATGAAATGAACCGAAATGAAGCTTGAGAAAGTGAAGGGGGAAAAATAAAGGCAGAGCATTGGTGAAAGTGAAAGCATGTTGGCTTCATTGCATGTATGAGGGAAACATCACCGTCAAAACGGAGAATATGAACGGTTATGTGGTTGTTCATCACGGAGAAGACATAATTGAATTATGAGGGAATGAAATAAAAACATTTCCACGCTTCCCTACTCATATACAGTATTCCTACATGAATGAAAACTCCCAATTAATGACGTATGAGACGCATTGGTAGGGAACAGTTTAGACTGCCGTCACATCAACGCATATCCGATACGTATATATGATTTATGACCACATATGAAAGTGGCCTGGATCTGATTGTAGTGTATAGGGGCAGAAGAAACAAAAGAAACAATCATCCCAGCTGAGTGTTGAGCCTCCTGTCCGCCCCTACCTCCCTGCCATCAACCCCTTACCCCACAACGGATGCCAACCAACCTCTCCAGAGCCACATGTATGAACTACAATGTTTATTAGATGGCTTATGTATTTTTGGATTAAAATTAAAAATTAAGCAGATTTTGTTTTTGTGATATCCTTTCAGCCAAGTAATTACCACACAAAAAGTTCTTACTTGGCTTGTGCCATTTATTGTATAACAAACAGTACAGCTCATGGCTTGCTTCTTGCTGTAGCTACTTCTCTTGTAGCTTCTCAATATATAGGCAATGGCTTCACATGTGGCCTTACCACAGCTTTACTGCAATGCTTAAATACAGTTTGCTCTGTGCAATCAATCAAGCCCAATATGATTAAGGTTATGGTGATGAATATGATGTGCGGAAGGTGATGACATGCAACAACCACCCCCTCCTTCTTTGCTTTAAAGCAGCACTTTCATCGCTATTTCAGATATATTTTTAATATAATATTTTTTTCTGGTTTATCTACCGATGAACTTGGATGGTATGTAGTCATATGAAGGGTTGATAACCAAACCATAATTGTCATTAGCCACACATAATGTGCATTCTGCAGTTCTAGATGGTAAACAACTTACCTCACTCACGTCAGATGTAGACGCTACGCGCGTTCATCTGATATTCAGCGATAGACTAATTATTTCAGGAGCCAGAAATCCTTGAATCTAACTGGGCAAACGGCTTGTCCATCAATTTAATTGACGTACACTGCAGCCAACCACATCGAAACCAACCGAAGACGCTTGTTACGTTTGTTGGATTGGTTGGATTCAAAACAGTTGCTTCTTCGCTACGTCACACCCTCTACAGCAGCCAGCGGCCCTGATTGGTCCGGTTAGAGAATAATGGCTTGAAATCTCTCTGATGGGCTTCAACATCAGATCGTTGCACGGAAGTGCCTTACGAAAGTTACGTAGCGCATGATCTGACGTGAGTGAGGTAAGTAAACAACCTCAAAATAAAAGAAAACCTATAGTTGCAATATGGCATTGTTCACTGCGTAGCTATCAACCACGTATCATCATCAAACACATCAAAATAGTGCTGCTTAAAAAAAACAAACAAACAAAAAAAAACCCCGCAACTTTCTGCAACTTTTCCTGGCACCCGCAATTTTCTCGCAATAAAATGCCTAAAATCAGTGCAACTTCTACCACAACTTTTAGAAAACCTGCCGTGAAATCAAGCATGTTTGATCAAAACTATCTCAAAAAAGGCCTGTGAAATCCTGAGGGGACTACTTTATCCCCTGACCCCCTCCATTTGATTGACAGTTCTACAAACTAGCCTGATGATCCTTATCAAAATTATGAACTCCACCCAATGAACTCTACTTAAATGCCACCCAACAACATTCTGTATTCATGCTGTTACTCTGTGTAAACCATGGTCAATCTACTGTAGTATCAGGTCACCGACTGAACGGGCACTTCACTAGGCACCTGGCAGGTGGGTTGAGCCCATGAGACGTGACGTTCTTTCTAAAAATTAATTATTAGTAAGTTGCCCCTGTGGGGTCAGCTCTATGTTCCCACAACTCTATGGTCCCACAGCCCTATGTTCCCACATTTGTTAGGAATTTTTATTTTTCACAGAATTTTTGGAAATTAGGCCCTATGTTCCTACATCTTTATGTTCCCAAACTTCTTAGGGAATTTGGGAAATTGGGCCCTATGTTTCCACAGCCCCAAGCTCTCACATTACAAAGACTTTTTTTTTTAATTAGACCTTATTTTCCCCCGGCAATATGTGGGAATCCGATGTTCACAGGGCATGTTCACACCAACACAGGTAATATTTATAGCCCTTCCATTCACATTAGAATGCAGGATTCTGAAACTGAAAACAATTCAAAAAATGATTGCTGAGGTCGATTTCAAAAATGATCGCTGAGGTGGATGAATATAAAATCGTTGTGCAGTGTGGATGCAAAATATCCTGAAAACGAGAGTGGATGAAGATTGTTTTCATTGTGAATATGAATCTAGGCAGCACAGCATAAAAGAGCCTTAACCCTTATCCTAAACCCCACTACCTGGAAGGCACCATTGAGGGCAAATAATACCAAAGATTGAATCTTTCTTGAACTTACAGAAGGGCAGAAATGTGGGACTATAGTACCTGATGAAGTAAGAAAGAAGAAAAAACTCTTAGAAACGTGAGAATATACTGTAGGGCTGTGGGAACATAGAGCTGTGGGGGCATAGACATGCTCCCGCCCCCATTACTCATGGGTGCTCCCCGTACTGTCTGTTAAGCGCCGTGAGACAATGTATTGTATTTGTGCGCTCTACAAATAAAATTTTATTGAATTGAGTATGTAGTAATGTTCAGCAAATGCCAGTATGGAATCAGAGAGTGGATGGTGGCCAATACTTACATCCCAGGATATGAAGTCCTTGAAGCCCCAATCTGATTCCTCTGCACAGAATTTGTGTTGTATTTTCCGTGCAAATGATTTATCATCATCCTGGTGGTTTATAATCTTCATGACTGCTTTAATATCACAAGACCTAAAAATAAGATGATTTAAGTTAACATTTAGTCCATTTCCACAAACATTTCCACCACCCATAGAAAGCCTGGTCTGAGCTTTAGCTTCCGACAAGGGTCTGGCATTTCAACACTGACAAACGATTGCAAGCTGTAGCTGTGAACTGTAGGTTTGAAACGATTAAATCTGATTTCACCCAATCACTAACGTTATGCACCAGCTTGGTCGTGAAGTAAGTTACACTACAACAACAGAAACCTGACATTATCTTTCAACTCTCCTGATCCTGCTTGCTTTTTAGCGAGGTATGGAATTGATCTCTGCAAACAGCCATTGGCCGGAATCAGATCGAGTCAGGGAGGGAAATGATTACTGAGCAGAGCTACGTAGGAAGGAAATGCCAGGCTAGGCTCAAACTAAAGCAAGACTGAATATTTTTCCTTTCAAAACTGGACTGAAGAAAGTACTGTACCAAGTATATTGTTAAAAAGTAATATATCCTATCCTATCCTAGCACATTCAGTCTGGGTTTGACCTGCTCAATCTTGTTTTAATTGTTAAAAAAAAAAGATTGTATCAAGGCTTACAAGTGGGGCGCTATGGTAATTGTTTTGGAACATCAAGTCACCCCACTAACCTCTGTGAGCTGCACATGTTTTAACATGAAGGTGTAAGGTTGTTTTAAGGACATTATTGGACATGCACAAAGCAAGCCATTCTAAAGCAAAAAAAGAGGGATTCTAAATTAGCCAAATATCAGAGACTGTACCAACTGACATAATTTTTGTGTCAATGATTCTATTCCTAGACACTCCAGAAAAGGGCCTAAACATGCTAAAAACCAAACTTCCCCTTTAAGTTGTGAAAATAAGAATTTGACCTGATAAAAAAAATTGATTGATGCATATTTGATTTTCTTGAGAGAGATGGATGAAAGGTATAGTTAGTAATTATATATGGTTTGTAAAAATACCTCCTGTCAGCTCTTCATTCTCTTGAGTCAATGCAAAAAGAATCTGGACTTTTTTGGCTCTAAAAACTGAAATAAATATTTGCATATACAATGTATTTACATTTACATTTGGATGAATCTGCCCAGATGAATAGTCTGACAAGCCAGACTATCACAAAATATATAGCCTAGCCACAAGTGATAGACCCTCGGCTAAGACGGCTAAAACCCCAGTGCAACTAACAAGCTGATTCAAACCATGCTAAGCCTGCCCAATGACACTCTGTCCAGATAGAACGTTGTGATAGTCTGAATACAACCTAGAGCAGAGGTTCCCAAACTGTGAGGCGGGCCTCCCCTGGGGGGCGCGGAATGATTTGAGGGGAGGCGTGGAAGGTTGACTCAAAAAAGAAAGAAAAACCTTTGTTTCATTTTAGAACAATCTATTTGTCTGATTATGTAATTGTTAACATTGTATTGAAATAAATCATAGAAGAGATGATAAATGTTTGGGGTAGTGGAAAGTATTAATTCATCCCTGTGTGAGACAACCAAACTTCATAACATAACTAATGTTAGCAACAGCTAACAGCCGAGATAGCTCTTCTGAATGCATTCCGTTTTGCCGTAATTTTTATTGATAAGTCATTGCTTTGCATAGTATAGCACCGATATAAGTGGCTTAACTGAAGTGAATATCATTATTTGAAGTGATTGTGGGGAGGCGAGGGGGGTCGCAGACATGTCACTGTTTTCAGAAGGGAGGCCCACATTGATGGAGTTTGGGAACCCATGTCCTAGAGCATTGTGATTGGATTGAAACAACTCAGACAATACCGATGTCTGAGTACAACCTATGGCTGATGGCTAGACGTACTCAAGATTCAAGAAAACTTTATTACATCTCATTAAAACCTAGTGGTAGACTATAGGAGAGTAAGATTCTTGTGTTTTTGATCATCAAGAAAATAAATAAGTTAAAAATTTGATGAGTGATATAAGAAAATGTATGAAATTAACTTGCTGAGTAAATCCGATTTGTTACCGGTAGAGTACGTCTAGAGTTCTAGGCTACCAGATGAACAAATTTTTCAGCCGAATTGTCATTAATGTGAATATGATATGCAAATAAGTTGGATGAAATTTTGGTGCATAAACAAAAAGACACCAAAATTGAGTAAGCCTACTCTAGCCTAATAAACCAACTTACAAATAGCCTGTTTTTATACAATATAATTTTTCCTAACTCTAATGTGTGTTATGTGTGCACCTTAAGCATGTTATTTGAACCTCACTCAAACGCATGTTAAATCGCCTAAATGAAACCGGCTTTCAAGTTTGGAACTATAATGCTAACATGCAAATATATGCCAATATTAACGTTACAAAATGTAATAATTTTGGTACCTTTGCGTGTTAGCCTTGCTGAGGTGCAGTTTTCATCAAGGCCATGTTGAATTTTTAAAGGTATATGAATACAGTATATCCATGTATACTCAAGAGGTGAGCAAAGCATGGTACATGAATTTAACCAGCTATATTAGTCAACGCCTCAGGGATGCAAAAAGAGGTATGGTTAAAAAGGAGTGCAGAGTTTCCCGCAGAAAATGAAAATAGTCAGGTGCAAATATGACTTTACCCAAAAAAAATTCTAACAAAAGGTTTCTCAGCTGTTTGTCATAGTATAAGATGTCCTTAATAACATACTAAAAGTTTACCAAAGTTTGACCACTAGAAAGGTGTCATTTTCAAGATGGCGTCCATGATGTATAGGAAGCCTGAGTAGACACACCAGGTGAATAGGGTAAATTTTTTAACTAACAGTTATCACCATGAAACTTCCCAAGTTTATCACTTACATTAAGACAAATATTTTTTGTATTACAAGTTTTGTCAAATGTTATGTTTGAATATGTAAATAAGGCAATATCTAATTAAATGTGCAGCAATTTGCATACATTACCAAAACGGAAAACTGAACAATGAATAAAGCCCCTTTCAAAATTCTTGTTTTATTTTGATGACATACTAGAGTCAGAATGGGCTGGGGGGACTGCAAATGAAAAAATACAGTCACCACCTCTAGAAATTCAAATATCGCCATGTAGGTTTTTTCAGGTCCTAAAATGCCCATTACTCCTTTGTATTCCTTCTAGACCAGGAATACTGGTGCCTGATTGATGTTTTGACCTTGTAATATTCTAATTAGCACATCTGAATGATAGATAAGTGAGAACAATTATATATTAAAGCAACTGGTTACTAGCACATTTATTTAAAAAAAAAAAGAATAAGTACAGTTTCCCTTAAATAATTGCATAAACTAGAATACTATACTGCCTATACAGTAGGCTTAGTGCAGATTTGTGAAGTAACAGTAGGCCTACATTGATACATTTTTGGCATCTAACAGTAAGGAGAAGCTGATTTACCATACTGTATGTTAAGACCAGACACGTGGGGTTAGACGCCCCTGATTAACCCATGACACTCCCTGAAAGTCGCTAAAGCAAAATTAGAAGGAAATCACAATTTATCAACAAAATATAATTTCAAACATTGTCACTAACAGTCAGTAAAATGTTGTAAAGCTCACAATGGCCGTGTATGTGTGATGTCAGAGTAAAAACAAAGCAACATTAAACACATATTAATAAGTCAGTCACTATTTCAGTTGTTATAGTGTTTATGAGTATGTGGATATGAACTAGTCCAGGCCCAATTTTGAGCCAATAGTAGACACAATTGTTACAGAATATTTTTTCTTCTTATAGTATGACACCCTGTTGGTGTATGCTTTGAGAAAAGGTATAGCTTAAGGAGGTAGATTAGTTTCTTCTTCATTCCTCAGGTCCAAATGCATTGGCTATACGCCTATATCACCAATACCAAATGATCTTTAAATGTGTATTAAAACGAGGAGGGGGGTCTAATCTGTCTCAACATATGTTTACTGAGATTCTGAGGTTCCCTGCTTTCAAAAAAGGTATAACATATGAGTGTTAATTACTTGTTCCTACATACTTTTGTATGAGAAATACACCCAATTTCTCCTTTCTTCTAAAAATAAGCAAAGGCTTTGAAATAAGTAGGGATGGGATGTTGAAAAAAACATTGAAAATATATGCTTTATGGGGTGTAAAATGTTTCCCTTAAATGTCACTGGCCTAAATGTGAGTCCAAAAACAGACTAATGTGCCAACACCAAATTTCTTGATTATGGGCTTTATTGTAATGTGGAGGGTGGGCCCTACCTCACTGTCACACCATGCCATGGTATATCACATCCTGAGGGTGTGTGCTTTTAGAAAATATATGGGATAGTTTCCTGTTCATGCTTCAGGCCAAAATGTACTAGTTGTGTACATTTTCCTCCAAAATACACCCGAATCCCATTCATTTCAATGGGAAATTTACTTCCCATATATTTCCTCAACTAGGATTTCTCAGGACTTTTTGCATGTTGTTCTGAACATCTCATACAAATGATCCAAGCTGAAAAAAACTTTTACAATTAGTCTGTTATGAAAAGCTACTTTGTCTGGACAACACATAGCCTAACGCATAATATCTGTACATTGGACTCATTTTGCATATGAAAGCATTACATTTCACAAAACTTGTAATATAAAAAAATCTTCTCTTAATGTTAGAAAGTGTGCAAGCTTTAAGGTGATATATAAAAGTTCAAAATTTTACCCTATCTGCCTGTATTGTTTCGCCTACGTAAAATGCATCCATATTTCACCAAAAAGGCCTTGGTTTAAATGTTATACAATGGATCTGTATTTAGGGGACTTTGAACTTTCCAAAAATGCCATATAACAACTTTTCCTCAAAAATGCCTAGGGTTATTGAATATTGAATATCCGAACCGGGCTATACTTGGCTAGGTCAAATAAAGAAAGAGTTGGGATATTTTAAGGGATTCCTGCCCATCATGGAAAATGACACCTTTCTAGTGGTCAAACATATGTACATTTTTAGTATGTTATTAAGGACACCTAATACTATAATAGGATTTTTTAGGGTTAGGGGCTTTATTTTTCGTTCTGGTAATGTATGCAAATTAGTACATATTTAATTACATATTGCCTCATTTACATATTCAAACATAACATTTGACAAAACTTGTAATACAAAAAATATTTGTCTTAATGTAAGTTATAAACTTGTGAAGTTTCATGGTGATATCTGTTAGTTAAAATTTTTACCCTATTCACCTGGGGTGTCTCCCATGGCTTCCTATACATCATGGACGCCATCTTGAAAATGACACCTTTCTAGTGGTCAAACTTTGGTAAACTTTTAGTATGTTATTAAGGACATCTAATACTATAAAAAACAACTGAGAAACCTTTTGTTAGAATTTTTTTTGGATTTGGTGGGTTTTTTTCATAAATGCACCTGACTAAAATGACCAGGGGGATAGGGTGTTGCCCGGGCAATCAATGTCCGGGTCACCCTGGGGTGGGTAGATGACCAGGGGGAGGGGCGTTGACCGATGGGGGCACAAATCTGCCAGTAGTTAAAGTCAGGGATGCAAACAGAGGTAAGTCAAGTTTCATTTGACTGAAATTTATTTCTATGGAAAAGTGAGATGGTGTGGGGGGTCTAGGTGGTGATCAGGTGGAAGGGGCGTTGCCAACCAGTGCATGTGACACAGGAGGGGGTCATGACACATTTTATTTTTCCCAGGACAATCTATACAATCAGATTTTGATGGTGTCTGATGTGATACTGCTTACATTATCAAGAAAAAGGTTTTATGTCTTGTATGACAGCGATGTGACAAAAAGTTTCAATATGGAAAGGAAGTTATTTTGTGGTGGGAAGAATTAGGGTTGGAGGTGATGCGTTATATTTTTGGAATACAGGCCTAGTGCAATACTGCAACATGTAAGACCTGTTGTTCCTGACCAAAAAAGTTTTTATACTAAGTATTATACTATTCTTATACTTTTTTATTGGATGAACACTAATGAAATGAAATGAAATGAACACTATATATTTTTGGCTTACTTTCCTGTGATTGAAAACAGCTGGCCTTGTCATTGTCATGTCATTGGATATTATAACAAATGCATAACCATACACGTAGTACAATGAAAACCTAGGCCTACTGTAAAATATCTATAAAATATTATATATATTCATATAATATAAACTAAGGACAAATAGCCTTTATTTGTGAAGCTGGATTTCACTCATGGATTTCAAATCATGTACTGAAAATCTGGATCTTTCCCCCTCAAGAATAATAATGAAACCCTCAGAATCCTCCCATATTTCACTCTCACCAATGTCACTAATTTCAGAATTGTTGTTGTCACTAAGCCTTCTAGCACACTCTCTCACTACTTCTTGCTAAACATGTTTAGTTTTTGTTTGTCTTTTCTGTATTTTGTGTCAACAAGTATGGAGGACACGGCTCCCAGTAAATCTCTTTTTACGCAATTGCGCACTCAATTTCCCAGCAGTCTGCTTATAGTACCCAGATGTGCTGCACACCGTTGGAAAGGTCTCTTTGTTGGCTTTGTTAGCTTTACTGTATCTCATTGTATACCTATCGTCATTAAAAGCTGATGTGACCTATCCACATCCAACAGGACTGACATGGCACTGCCATTGGTTGAGAGCATGTATCTCTTTGACTATGACGCATATCCCCATAAACAGGAGAGTCTCTTGAACACGCAGGGTGGCATCAATGCAGCGACAACAATGTAAGAGTATGCTAAATATCTGGTTTTCGGTCGGGAAAAATTTTCTAGTTGTTATTTTGAAAACGAAGTGGTCTTGTTTGAGGGTGGTTATACACATAAGCAACACAGTGTCAATAAAACACTGTATGAATAAAACATGAATATTCTAATTATTTGGGTTCTTAAGCACATTTCGATCCCAAACATGCTGATGTAACATGATGCTATGTATGTTCAAATGAACTTTCAAAGTAGGGAGACAGGCTTCGAAGTACACATTTTGAAACGTGACATAATGACATGAATAGATTGTTTTAGAGCTTAAAACATATGTTTATTGTGGCAAGCTGGGTGTCTATTGATTCCTGAGAGTCTCAGCTTTCAGATGATGTATAGCATTATAATATTACCATAGGATAGGCTGCGCCTTGTTTTGAATTTAAACGGCACGTGCTGCTTTGTCCCGGCAACGGCTCATGTGCAAGGTAAGAGGCTACCTACTCAAATAATCAAGAGTTTTATCATAGTTTTAGCTTTTCAAAATGTTATGACAAATCAACATGGGCAGAGGGTGTGTCTGTGTCCACCATGCATGCGGGAGGGAGCAATGCTGGATGACAAGCGTCTGCTCACTTAATAGGGCCTACTAAATAAGACTCAACACCGGTAACATGCAACAAATGATCACAAATACCGTAACAAGAACTAGCGCTAGTGTTTAAATATTATTAGAAACTGTAAATCACAGCTGTGTGCGGATGCTGTTCATTGATTTCAGCTCTGCATTCAACACAGTCATCCCACAACACCTGGTGGACAAACTACAAACCATAGGCATCAGCACTCCACTCTGCAACTGGTTACTGGACTTTTTCACTAACAGACCACAGACAGTAAGAGTCGGCAAAAACTCATCACAGACCACCATTATGAACACAGGGGTCCCCCAGGGGTGCGTTGAATCCGCTGCTCTTCACCCTGATGACCCATGACTGTTGTGCCAGATACAACTCAAACCACATCATCAAGTTTGCTGATGACACAACAGTGGTTGGCCTCATTAGCAACGATGACGACTCATCCTACAGGGAAGAGGTGCACCATCTCATCACCTGGTGTGACACCAACAACCTACATCTCAACGTCAACAAAACAAAGGAAATAACAGTGGACTTCAGAAAGAATCACAAGCCACACACACCTCTCACCATCAACGGCAGTGCTGTGGAATCAGTGAAAAGCACCAAGTTCCTGGGAGTGCATATCACTGATGACCTGACATGGACCACCAACACCACCGCCCTTGTCAAGAAAGCACAGCAACGTCTCCACTTCCTGCGCAGGATGAGGAGAGCCAGTCTCCCTCCTTCAGCACTCACCACCTTCTACAGGGGTGCCATTGAGAGCATACTCACCAGCAGTCTCTCAGTGAGGTATGGCAGCTGCCATGTTGCAGACCAGAAAGCACTACAGAGGGTGGTGAGAACAGCAGAGAAGATCACAAGATCAGCTCTACCATCCATTCAAGACCTGTATCCATCCCGCTGTCAAAGAAGAGCCATCAACATCATCAAAGACACTACCCACCCCTCACACACAGTGCTCACCCTCCTACCTTCTGGCAAGCGCTACAGCAGTATGCGCTGCAGAACAACCAGACTCAGCAACAGCTTTTTCCCACAAGCCATCAGGCTGCTGAACTCACTCCAGAGAGCAAGACTGTAACCCCCCCCCCACACACACACAACCAAGACCAACTACTCTATGAACACTCTCCTGCACAAATGTTTACAGACTTCATCTCCATGCTGCTACTGCACCATGCACCTTGCCTCACTTGCACCTTGTTAACTCAGGTTTTGCACTCCAGTAATATACCTCAAGACTTCTGAAACACTGACAGTCCAGAATGTATGCTCACAATGTCTGTTATGCTGTCTGTTATTATGCGACTGTTATCGATTATTACCATGCCTGATATCTTGATATCTTTGCACTTTATGTCTTGTGAGTTGTGATGTCCTAGCCTGGGAATTCCCATGCTCCTTTGCGCGCTTATTTCATTTCACTCTGCAGAGGAGCATGGTGACCATGGTCGTTTTTCTCGCCTGCTTTCGGTATCCAATCGCAGAACAAAAAGGGATTTGTACGGCCCTCAATTGCATTTTACGTCACGTGGTGGCTCTGGTATTGGCTCCGAGGTATGTACAGACGCTATGATAGACATTCGTAGCGCCCAATAAACGGCTATGGACAATTGTAAGCGATGCTTCTGCTACGAGAGATGCAATAGGTAGCATTCGCCAGGCTTGTGATGTCCTATATACATCTTAGTTGTATGTCTTAATTTTAACTGCACATTTGGAGCTTTGAGAAATGCAATTTCAGTCTGCGTGCAATGTACTGTTGCAGTGCTTGATTGACAATAAAGTTTGCTTTGACTTTGAAATCAGTTAGAGTAAACCTTTAGGCAACTTTGAGGTTAGTATAGCCGAACAGAATTGCGCAAAAGTCTCCTCTGCATCATCATTGTTTTTCATTTATTTTTTTACTTGACGGCACAGAGATCCAGGGCTTCAACAACCATCACCACCAACACCGGAGCCCCTCAAGGTTGCGTCCTCAGTCCCTTCCTGTACACACTTTACACAAATGACTTCCAGAGCTCACTCCCCACCACCACTTTTTTCAAATATGCAGACGACACAGCCAAGGTAGGATTACTCACAGACAATAACTCCATCAAAGCCCACCACCAATCCATCACAGACTTTGCATTCTGGTGTTCTGACAACTACCTGGAACTACATTGACAAAACAAAAGAACTGGTCATACACTCATCAAACTCACCCCCTGGACATCAGCCCATCACCATCCATTGCAAAACAGTAGAATAGGGCAGTACTTTCAAATACCTTGGAATCACAATGGACAATAAACTAAACTTCAATGAACATGTAACCATAACACAAGCGTGCACAACAGAGACTGTATATCAAAAGAAAACTTGGATCATTATCAGTTGCCCCAACTTCTGCTGTTACTGTACAAAAGTATCATTCAACCCATCCTACTGTACTGCTCCCCCTGTTTTTTCACTCTACTCACTGTCACCAACAAGAACAAACTCACTAAAATCTCACACGTAGCATCCAAAATCATAAACCTCCCCACCCCCAGTCTGACTGAAGCAAACAACAAAGCCACCATACGCCTTGCCCGTACCATAGCCAACAGTCCTGACCACCCTCTCAACCGGTTTTTCACTGTTACCATCTGGCCGTAGATACAGAGTTTTGGACTGGACAAAAGCACACTTCAAGAAAAGTTTCATTCCCTCAGCCATCACTGCACTCAACAAACTGTAATGACTCATTCTGCATCTCTAGTACCCTTGCTCATGCTGTTACACTCAGCTTTTGTCTTGTGTGGGGTGTGGGGCTCTTCTGATGTCTGATGTTAAATGTGTTATGTTTAATGTGTTTAAATGTTGTGGGCTGTATATATGGGATGGTGAGAAGGTGAGGAGTAATGTATATGTTGTCTGTTTGTGGGTACTGTATGTTAAATGTTGAATGTTTGAAATGTCACATGCCGCTGACTGTTTTTGTGTGAAAAAGAATATCCCTATGGGACAATAAAGAAATCTATCTATCTAGCTAAGTTATTGCTTACTTGGAATTGATATCTGAACTGGCATCCAGAAAGAAGCTGACACTTTTTTTTTTTTTTTTTCAAAATTTGGCCTCACAAACACATTCCATGATATTTTTTCCAGAAGGACTGGTGGGCTTGAAGCTTTTTGACTGAGGCTACTGAAGTCCTTCACCTCAAAGCAGATGGTAGCCACACCTGCAGTGGAGAGAGAAACGTAAACAGACTGAGAACCTCAAATCTTTCAGGTTCAAATCTTATTTGACAGATAATGTTTCAGAGGTTGTCTCGATGGGTTAGGACATAATGGTTTACTGATTCGGTCAAAAAATGTTAGTTATAACTGTTAGGATGGGTTAAATTGAAAGGTGGGGCAACTTTTGCCAGTTTAAAGTATGCTTACAAATGTAAGTGTTGATGTTATCACTTTTACCTTCATTTGAAAATTTCTCCTCAGATTTTGAGCAGAAATCATCAACTTCATTCTTCACTCTACTTGTGGTCTCTTTGATGAAGTCAAATGACAAGTGTGGTGGCTGAAAATCTTTAGTTTCATAGGAGGTTGGCATCAGCTGCACAGTCTGTCATCCAAGAGAGAAGAGAGAAGCTAGCAAGGCCTCTAGAAGAAAACTATTTTAGACAAACCACTCTTGCAACCAACATCTTTAAACATTTTTCTGCACTTACAAAATAAAATAAAAAATACTTGAGCCTCTACACACTGTTACAAAAAGTGTGAAGATATTTTGACCCTTTGCAGTCTATTTATATTGGCAATGTATTTGACCTGGCTCTGGCCCCATTCACTCATTTTAGAAGCTAGTTTGTTATCCTGCATATTACACTAAAAGTTTTTACACTGTAAGCTTAAAAGTTTACAGTTGAATTAAAATATCGCTTTAAAGCTAAATTGTGGCACCGTTCTACCTACTATTCCAGCTTGCTAATAAGCTGTTTCTAAAGAAAAAGTACTTCAGGTGTGAAATGAAGGAAGGAGAAACTATTACTGAGCATCTTAAACGAATGAAGGAGCTAACTGACAAGCTAGGAGCTATTGGTGCTGTAATTGAAGATGAAGACCAGATTGTAACACTGCTAGGTAGCCTACCACCAAGCTATGCAACCATTGTTACTGCACTAGAGACAAAGATGGACAATTTGACATTGCAGTTTGTGCAGCAAGCATTAATAAATGAAGAACAAAAACGAGCACATGTCAATGATAGTGTCGGGAGTGCATCCGGTGGTGCATCAGCTATGTCAACACAAGTTCGTGGAGATATGCAGGCTAATTCTAAGACAGTGGGAGCAGACAGATCTAAGTGGAAATGCTATAAGTGTGGGAAAGAGGGACATTTAAAGCGTAACTGTCCAAGTTTGAAAAATAAAGGTCAAACCCACAAGGCTAAAAGCATGACGTGCGAGGATGCTGAGGACTCGTCTGAGAGTGCCTTTGTAACTAAAGAGGCTGATCAGAATGAGATGGAACACCAGGGTGAGTGGCTGATAGACTCTGGAGCATCAAAGCACATGACCTGTCGCAAGGAAATTCTTCAAGACTACCAGGAATTCTGTAAACCACAGTCAGTGAAACTGGGTGATGGTAGAGTAGTTGACGCCCAAGGACTTGGTAATGTCAAACTGAAAATGACTTTCAAAGTCAGTGATGTCAAAGAGGTCACAATGTATGATGTACTGTATGTCCCCAAGCTATCTGGGAATATCTTCTCAGTGGGAGCTGCAGTAAGAAAAGAAAATACAGTGCAGTTCAAGAAGTCTCGGTGCTACATCCGTGGCAAAGATGGAGATCTTCGTGGAATGGGAACACAAAGACCTGATGGATTGTATCAGCTGGATGTTGAGGGAAGTTCGCCTGCCTGTCATGGTGCTGCAAGTGCATCAGTAGCAGCCAGTCTATGGCATCAACGACTGGGTCACACCACCAGGTTGAAGGAGCTTAAGACTCTTGTAAGTGGAGCTGATTTTACTGCAGAGAAAGAAGTTTCCTTCTGTGAAGCGTGTGTGGAGGGCAAGCTGTCTAGAAAGCCTTTCAAGCCAGTGGGAGAAATTCGTTCCAAGCGCAAGCTACAGCTGATCCATAGTGACGTGTGTGGTCCTATGCAGACTGAATCCATAGGTGGATCAAAGTATTTCGTGACTTTTATTGATGACTACTCAAGATGCTGCAAAGTATACTTCATGAAACAGAAAAGTGAAGTGCTGAGTAAGTTCAAAGAATTTGAAAAAACATTCTCAAATGAGTGTGGACAAAAAGTGACAAGACTGAGAACAGACAATGGTGGGGAATACACATCTACAGAATTTCAAGAATACTTGAAGGCTCAAGGCATCCACCATGAAATGTCTGTACCGCATTCGCCACAACAAAATGGTGTTTCGGAAAGAAAAAATCGGACTTTAGTTGAAGCAGCAAGGACAATGCTGTCTCATGCAAAGTTGCCGAAGACTTATTGGGCAGAGGCTGTAGCAACAGCAGCGTACACACAGAACAGGCTACCCACATCTCTTCTGAAGCAGGAGACCCCCTACCAGAGATGGTGTGGCAAAAAGCCGAATGTGAGTCACATGAGAGTGTTTGGTTGTGTAGCCTATGCACATGTTCCAGATGTAGAGAGAAGAAAGTTGGATAAGAAAGCGGTAAAGCTTCGTTTTGTGGGATATGCAAACAATGCCAAGGGTTATCGCTTGTTTGATGAGGAGAAAAGAAGGATTGTAATTCGTCGGGATGTCGTCTTCAATGAATCAGACTTTGACTGGAAACAGGAAGTAGAAGTTTCTTGTTCAGAGAATGAGGCTACCATGGATACAGATGAGAGGGGAGCATCAGTTGATGAGAGAACTGTGAGTGAAGCTCCAAGAGAAGGCATCAGAATCAGAAAGCCTCCAAGGAGGTATGGATATGACGAGTTTGCTGACATAGTGATTGTTGAACATTATGCCAATGTCTGTTGTGTAACAGAACCGAGCACACTGAAGGAAGCAATGAAGAGTCCTAATGCAAAGAAGTGGAAGGAAGCGGCAGATTTGGAATATGAGTCGCTGCTTGACAATGAAACTTGGGACTTAGTGGATTTACCAAGAGACCGCAAGGCGATAGGATCAAGATGGGTGTTCAAAGTCAAGCATCATAGTGATGGACAAGTTGAGAGATACAAGTGTAGGCTTGTCGCCAAGGGCTACTCACAGAAGTATGGCGCTGACTACGATGAAACTTTTTCACCCGTAGTACGTTTCAGTTCAATTCGTACATTGCTATCCTTTGCTGTTCAGAATAATCTACATGTTCATCAGATGGATGTCGTAACTGCATTCCTAAATGGACATCTAGATGAGGAAATCTACATGGAGCAACCCGAGGGCTATGTCAAACCAGGTCAGGAGCACTTAGTGTGCAGGCTGAAGAAGTCAATCTATGGACTTAAGCAGTCCCCTCGCTGCTGGAGTAAGACTTTCACAGAGTTCATGAAGGATATTGGATTTCAACAGAGCACATCAGACCCCTGTGTGTTTGTGAGATCTCAACAGGAACTAGAGATCCTAGCTGTTTATGTGGATGATCTGATTTTGATTACAGAATCAATTGAAAGCATGAATGAGTTGAAAGTTGATCTGAAGATGCGCTACAAGATGAAAGACATGGGTGAGTTGTCTTACATACTGGGCATCTCTGTTGTCCAAGACAAGAGAAAGAACTGTGTGTTTCTTCACCAGAAGAATTACATTGAAGCCATTCTTCAGAAATATGGCATGGATAAATCCAATCCAGTTGCAACTCCTGCTGATGCAAATGTGAAGTTGAAAAGAAATGATGGTGTCAGTAAAGCAGTGAATGCAAGTACCTACCAGTCCATCGTAGGAAGCCTGCTGTATGCTGCAATGGCAACAAGACCAGACATTGCACAAGCTGTGAGTGTCGTGTCAAAGTTCAATGCAGATCCAACTACTGCACATTTGACTGCTGTGAAAAGAATTCTTCGTTACCTGAAGGGCACCGTGAACCTCGCTCTCAAGTATGAGAAGTCAGACTCTGGAACTTTAGTCGGGTTCTCAGATGCTGACTGGGCTGGAGATCAGGATGATCGTCGCTCTACAACCGGTAATGTCTTCTTACTGGGTGGAGGAGCTGTGAGTTGGCTCAGCAAGAAACAGGCAACAGTTGCACTGTCAACCGCTGAAGCTGAGTATGTCGCTCTCAGCCAGGCAGCACAAGAATGTACCTGGCTTATACGACTGCTGAGTGATCTTGGAATGGATACTACGCCTAGTGTGATCTTGGAAGACAACCAAGGAGCAATCGCCATCGCAAAGAATCCTGTGGACCACTCAAGAACCAAGCACATAGACATTCGTTATCACTACATTCGTCAATGTGTGCAGAATGGACAAATTCAGTTGCAATATTGTCCTACAGAAGACATGAAGGCAGATATCTTGACCAAACCACTAGCAAAGCAAAGATTTGAGTATCTTAGGAGAGAGATTGGACTTTGTGCTGTGTAATTCTGTTATGCTACTGTTTAGCACTGAATAGCCTAAGTTAAGAAAAACAGTAAGCTAAGTAATAAAAAAAGGAGGGCTTATACTATAGTCCCGAAAGTATTTAAGTTTAATAATGCTCCTAAGTATAGTTTATTGGGAAAATATCTTATTTTTCATTGTAAAATTAAGTGGGAGTGTTGTAATACAGTAATTTGACAATGGTCAAGTCAGGAAATACTGCCACCTAGTGTCTGTACATATGTTTCGCTTTCATTCTGAATAAAGCACATGTGAAACTTCAATATTTATAATATGAAACGATGACTGTATAGACCATGAAAGTCCCGCCCAGTTATACCCCCTAGAAAAATCGCCTCAGGCTCCAGGAAATACTTTTTCCATTCATGTTCGCCATTGACGTTTTGAAAACTGTTTAAATGGTTCCGGTTTAGAAGTGCTTACAGCCTTCACTCAGTATAACCAGCTACGGGATGACGGGTAGTGTAGGTTACTTGTGATATCACGATTAAAATATTTTTTATTAACACAAGGTTAATGCCATATGAACCCATGACATTGTTATGACCACAGGCAATGGTTTTGTCCTGCTGTAGGTAGCTGGAAGTCTACATTGTGTGGTTAAGACACCGTGGGTAATAATCAATTTCTCAATGGTGAAAAAGACTGGCATTTTCATTTCCTGGGCCAGGCCAAAACTCACTTGCACGGTCTATTAAAGATATTGCAAGAAAACTACCACACGGGATCACACGAATACTCATGCATTGAAAGGGTTAATATGGTGAAGTGTTATTAACACCATTGGATACCTTGACCTTTACAAAGGGTTTGACAGCAAAAATCAATATTCCAGTTTTTTAAAAGTCGTGATATTAGAATTTTAAAATCTATGGCGGACATTTTTCAAACTTCAATATGGCCACAATATAGACTTCTGAGCAAGATCAAACATCAATTTTCCATTTAAACAATAACCTTTCCAAAAATATATAGAAGTGGTGGGCCGTTAACTGCGTTAACGTGCTGTGTTAACGCAAGACTCTTGTAGGGGGATTAAAAAAATAGCGCTGTTAATCTATTCTCAAAGTTGTCTATTGTGATGCAAAAGACTTCATTCCACTTGATTGAATAGCGAATGCATATACCGCTTAGGGTCGGTGTACGTCACGACCGTTCGATTTCCGTTTCTAAATTGGAAAACGAAAAACTGAGAACCACTTGTTTCCCATTTTTCGTCTTGATGTTGGAAAACAAAAAACAAGAAACAAACTCGTTATCTGTTTTTTGATTTGGCAGTTCAAACAGAAAGAGGAACGGAGAATATGATTATTGGGATTTTCAGAATTCAGACAAGCTCTGAAAAAGTAGGCTAGCCCCATCACTCACCAGGCAGTTAAACAGAACACAAGTTACTTGATGCAATTAACTTTTAAAAGTACAGATCTAAACTGTTTACTCAATTCAGTATTTATTTTTGTGTTATGACGACTGCAAGGTTCCTTGTCATGCCTGTTCATTGTGTGGAATTATTTCTTATTTTAAATACAGTTGAGGATTACTGTTGTTTGACACGTACTACATAGTTTTTGATGTAAAACTGGAGCTTGCTATTTAAAAGGCACAAAAACCATCCAAACTAATATGCCACCTAGTTTGAGAAACCCGCACATTATTTAGGTAGTACACACATATTATGAATGCCTTCGGCAGCATTCCAATGAGCCATTTTAATCTAGATTAATCTACATTAATTCCAAAATCCCCTCTGTAACGGAGGCCAGCTAGCTCGGCGGTAGAACGTGTAAATCCTCATCACCCAATTCCATGGGCGCTTCTAACACGCTGAGTTAGAAGCTCGGGCTTTTAGCTCAGTTGGTTAGAGCGTTCCACTCCCACGCCGGGAGTTTGTAGCTTGCGGGGTGGCGAGTTCGAGACCCGTGTGCGGAGCGGACCGCCACCGGCTACACCTCTACCAAAAAACCCCAATAAGGTAAAAATTTGAAAATATACAGTGCAAAGTACATAACTGGACTCCAGACCCTAAACTATGTAAACATGCTGGCTGATTGGCAAGGCCACTTGATGTTGTCACCCACCTAAATCAATGCATAATAACATTGCAAATTAACCATTGGGGAGGCACAGAGCTGGTGAGGTTTATGTTACCTGGAGGAAATGGATGTGGTCTGCTTCCTGTGAGAGCTGCTCCATCTCAGCATCTCTCCTTTTCAGCTCAGCCATCTCCTGCTTCAGCTCCTTCAGAATGTCCTTAGCTTCACTCTCTGCCGCCGCCTGTTTCTCTTGAATTCTCTCTCTTGCCTCTTTCTGTGTCTTCTTCACACGCTTGCTCAGCTCAGTAAAGACCTGCTGACAGTGTTGCTTAGCCGCCTTTGTATTCCTCTGATGATAGAAGAAGAGTTCAGGTCAAAGTGAGGCACCTACGTCGGCTCTCAATAATTTGTGGAATCAACAGAGGCTAGAAGAGGTGTCACAGATTATAGAAGATCATGTCCCACTCGGTGTCCAACTGTGTTCAGTCATACTAGGCCCAAGAGCCGCACTGTCCAAATAGGCCTACCTATTCATGCTTTACTGCCTAAGTTTGTTTAAATATTTCCCATTCAATTAAATACTTCCTATCTGCATTCAGGCATTACGATTTGTGACATTCCTCACCTTGTAAGACAGAAAAGCTTTATTCATGTGTAGCAGCTCCTTGTCTCTCTTCTTGATCATCTCTTGGCACTTCTTCCTTGTTTCCCCAAACTGGGTCTGTCATAAACATATATTTGTTTTTTATTGATTGCTTTAACCTGTTTGAAGAAATTCAGAATCTTTCAGTCTTCATCATCACCATCTCAGCAGAGCAAAAGACACCCTCTTGCAAATGAGTTAACCCATTGTCATTAAATTGACACATTTTCCCCACCCTTTTGCAAAACAGTTAACGTAGAAGTCTTTCAAGGAGTTCAAACTCCATTGTTTTAGCAAGGTAACCAAACAGAAATAATCTTTTCAAAGCAATTAGAAACTAACTGTATTGATATGAAATCACTAAAGATCTTATTTGACATATCTTGACAAAAATCTTCAATTAGCAATCAGCCTGAGTCTGAATATTAGCAAAAAATGCATATCGTTATCGGATCAACATGCACGGAAAAATTCCGATCCGGACTCCCGATCCAGTTTTTTAATTAAAAATCCACTAGCACCGCGATCCATTCCGCTTTTTTAAGTTGGTTTAACTAAATCCGGTCCTGTTTATGCATTAACTTTTGTTGATAATGTTATCATACTGTCAGAGCATTTTTTCAAAGATAGGTCCAATTTTTGAAAAGGCTGTTTTCATCCTGTTATTTTATCACGTGGACAGTTTGCAAGATTTTTTTTTATTTTACCATGAATCATTCAGTATTCGACGAACATCTGTCCAAAAGTTGGTGATGTTGCTGAGTCTCGTTATTATGATATGATTTTTTGAAAATATTGTCAGTAACTCCACTGATTTACATTAACTTCCATTGTATTAAAAGTGCACCACACATGGCCCAATGTGGTACTGCAGATAAGGATTTAAAGGAGAAATCCAGCATAAAGCCAATAGGCCCATTGTTCCAGTTACCAGAATGCTGTCTTTCAGAAAAGAACATAAAAATCGTTGCCTCATAGACCAAATAACAAACTAATGCTGAGTGAATGGGGCAGAACGAAATAAAAATGAAAGTAAGTTGTTGAGTAGGATTTCTCCATTAATTCAGGTGTTCCTCAGATACTGAATGACTCATGGTAAAATTAAAAAAAAAAAAATCTTGCTAACTGTCCACGTGGTGAAATGAGAGGATGAAAATGGCCTTTGTAAAAATCATACCTATTTTTAAAAAATGCTCTGACGTTATGATAACAATATCAACAAAAGTTAATGCACAAACAGGACTGCAAAATCCACATGTGACTAGGAAAAAATACTCTGATAAATTTGTCTCACTTAGTTTTTGTACAAGAAGCCCTGAAAAGTGGGTGTCCAAACGCATATAGAATTTATAGCCATTTTCAGAGCTTTGGAGAGGGGAAACTACACAAGATACATCTGATCTGAGCAGATTTTTGAACTCTACAGGAAAATGTGTTTCTATGCACATGGTTTCATCATTGTGTGTGTAATACTAAAAGAGCCAGTTATGTTGAAAAAAAGGCTTGATCACCGAAATGCTTAAAATTACTTAAAATTTCAAATGGCTGTACTTTTGCAACCATTAGTGATACAGATTTACTATATCAGATTCAAGCATAGGTTGGGTACACAAACAACTGTAATTTTTTTCAGATTTTTCAGAGAGGGTGACCGGTCCGTCACTGGCTGATTTCACACGGAATGACCCAACAGACTCCATTTCTCTCAACAACTGAGAGTTCAAAATCTGATCCTCCCTCAACATAATATTTCACACCTGGACATTCAGAGACTCTAAAACCATTCCATGGTAGTAAACTGAACATTATGTCATTGAGATGCATTGGATGTATGCCTCTTTCTGACTTGAAAAAAATGGGCAATAACATTTAAAACATGTCTAAATTCACTTTCTTTCAAATAACACGCATTTGAAGCCCAGTGTGGAAGTCCTGAATAGATAAAAGAGGTTTAAATTAAGCTTTTATCTATTCAGGACCTCCCAATTTGTGGGCTACAAATGTGTAATATTCACTAAGAAAGTGAATTTAGACATGTTTTAAATGTTATAACCCAGTTTTTTCAAGTCAGAAATTAAATCCTTAATTAAATCCAATGCATTTCAATGAATGAATGATCAGTTGGAATGTCGGAAATGTTCAGGTAAGGTAGGGCCCATAGCCTACCAAATACTCAGTTCTGCACTCTACAAAAAATACATGAACACTCTGGATATCCATGAAAGAGCTATATTTCAAATCCTAAATGATATCGGTGCTTACAGAATTAAACAATGTTCATAAACAAAAAACATATCTCAATATAATGAGAAATATCACAGCATGAACAATATTTGACGTCTCTCTCCCCTGCAAAATGTGCTTGTTCCAATATGGCAGCCATTTTGGAGGGAAATAAAATGGGAGAGTCCCAGCAACCAAACCAATCATGTGACATATCCTTAGAGAGCCCAAGATGTTTCCTGGTGAACCAGTAGCCTGTAAGTAACAGGCTACTGGCACACTGCCCTTTCATGCCTCTCCGCAGGCGTGGTTTAGTCAAAAGATGCTTGCACGTGGTTGGAGCAACCTCATATGAATGACATGACACTTCGACCACTCACGTTGAAGCTTTGTGACGTAGGACGTGTCGTCACGTAAGCGCCGCCAGGTCGGGAACCAAAACAGAAACGTCATACCCACTGAAATCTACGATCCTGATTTGTCGTGCTGCCCGTTATTTCGAAAACGGAGGAGGAGAGCGAATCACTGGTGTACCATAGAGCTCGTTAGTCACGTGTCTGAATAGCTAGCTCCGCTTAACCCATGGGACCCCGGAAGTCACATAATGGTCATTGAATTTGTATTGGGAAAAAGTATTATTTTCTGGTCCAAGTCATTATATGTTCTGGGTTACACATATGTTGTTTGCCGAATTAAATGAGGAATTTACGTCAGAAAACTTTGTCAGTTTATCGTGAGATTGTTCCCTAAAAGGCTTTTGAGAAAGCATATCAAAACAGACTACAGCATGTGTGTCGCATATGTGACGTTAACCGCCCCTCGAACACTTTCCCTCTGTATCGCGCCATATCCACTCTACATCATGGCTATCACCCTGGCTAATTTCACTGCCTTCTTTGGAGGGGAAGACATAAGTAGAGGGGAGAACCATTTCAAGTCGGGCCATGTCCTGAGTAACAGCTACGCCAGTGGGGAGATGGTCGGCGTTATCCGCTCCAGCAGACGGGAGCAGCAGTACAGGGCTGATGTAGCACGATACAGAGGGAAAGCGTTCGAGGGGCTAACGTCACATTTGCGACACACACGCTGTAGTCTGTCTTGATACGCTTTCTCAAAAGCCTTTTAGGGAACAATCTCACGATAAACTGACAAAGTTTTCTGACGTAAATTCCTCATTTAATTCGGCAAACAACATATGTGTAACCCAGAACATATAATGACTTGGACCAGATTCAATGACCATTATGTGACTTCCGGGGTCCCATGGGCTAAGCGAAGCTAGCTATTCAGACACGTGACTAACGAGCTCTATTGAGTAGACCCCCCCCCCCCCAAAAAAAAAAAAAAAAAAAAAAACCTTAAGTTATGAACGTAAAATAAATGCCCAACAATGTAAAGGACCCAGAAGTCTATGGGTTGGGTCTCTGGAGGTTAAGTAGGCCTATGGCCTTGTTGATATCTTACCTGTTTCACTGGCATCTCTGCTGCCAAAGTGACGATGTCGTGGGCTCGGTGCTCATCTATGGTACACAAAGCGCAGATGCATCTTCCATCCGTACGGCAAAACATCTCAAGAATCCGGTGATGTTGAGGGCAGATGTTCTCGTGTAGTTTATTAGTGGCGTTGGCGAGGTTGTGCTTCTTCAACGCGGCTGACTCGTAGTGAGGTTGGATATGAGTCTCACAGTAGGAAGCCATGCATGTAAGACAAGACTTCACAGCTTTGATTTTGCTCTCGGTGCAGACATCACACTCCACATCGCCAAGTCCACCGCCGGTGAGGTGAGGAAGAGTAGGACTACACTTGTTCGCCGTCAGTTTCTCCTTCACCAACTCTGCCAACACGACATTTTTCTTTAGAACAGGCTTGGAGTTGAATATCTCTCGACATTGAGGACAGCTGTAGTCAACTTTATTTCCCTCCTGTTCCCAGCAGCCGCTGATGCAGCTCATACAGAAACTGTGTCCACAAGGAATAGTTACAGGATCATTCAGTGGATCCAAACAAATCGCACATCGACAGGGGTCGAGGTTAGCCTCTGCCATGATCAGCTACTGCTCTGATACTGGTCCTCGAAGCGCAGTTTCAGTTTCGTTTCAGAAATGTGGGTGTGGTACAGAGTTGCTAAAGTCTGTCAAAGACAAGTCTGGTCACGCCTTCAAAATACAAGGGCGGGAGTTACAAGCTCTGGTGTTCCAAGTAAAATAACTAAGTAAGAAAAGTAAGTTAAAAAAAAATATTAACTGTCTGCTTGCTTTGGTTTATACCATTTTCCCCAGGTTTTGTTAATAGCCTAATACTGACCACACCATTTTTACCGTGCTAATTAAACATAGTTGATTGAGATTCATGAGTGATCTCTGCTAGCATCATAAGAACTCACTATCAACAAAGCTCCACTTCAAGCTCTCTACTTTCAATATAACACCAGTTTGAAAGGAATCCCATACACTGACCATTACGCAAGCAAATTATTTATTAGATTAAGAAATTACGTTTCGGTCTCGACCTTCATCAGGTAAATCATAATACAAGTTACCCGCCCCACCACGCCATCACCATACTGTCTCCCCACAAACAACACATCATCACCACACCCTTTTCCCCAACGGCTACTGTCCAATCTCCCCCTTCATCCCCCAACATGACCCCTGGCAGTTGGGTTGGCCCCATGAGCCGTGGACCTGCCCAAGGTCACTTTGCCGTTCTTCATAAATCCGTTTGCTGGATCCGCCACATCCTGAAAACGGACAATCAGCAAGATTAGTCAAGTGCTGCTCTTTACTTGTTAATAAATAAAACATTAGGTGACGAGGAGTGAAAACATTCTAAGCCGTAACCGTCAGACCACAATGGACCACCTAGCGAATAATATTTCAAATATGGTCAGACTAATTCTTCCACATCTTGCAGTTGAAGCCAAATCAGAGTTAGTTTCCTGTCTGCTCTAGCAGAGTACTGTTTGATTTTTATTATACTGTGTAGGTCATATGACAGAGGTCTCCCCATTGCTGTCAAGGATGGGTCTCAAAAACCCCAACCTCATGGAAATGTCAGATGATTGTGTGTGTGACTGGCGCAAGGGCACTCGCCCACACACACACACACACACCTCACTGACAGAACCGTGCCAGTGCTGGTACCCGCACCTCATCTTCAACTGCTTCACACCAAGAATCAGAGCTTTTGGGAACCAATTAAATCCACATGAATCGGTTACACCAAACAGCAGAGAGGTCAAGAAATTACTAAGACTATTTAAATGATATAAAATAATGCTAGTTCGATCAGAAATTACATTTGACCAAATTAGCCTGAAATAGAAAGACATCAAATGGGGTTAACTGGTCACATCATTTGACATCTCACATTGATATCAACAACTATGTATTTATGTAAAATGAAATATTTTGTCATTATGAATAATTCATATTTTGCAGAGGTTCTACAAATTGACCCTCCAATGAGGGGATACTAGTCTAAAATCATTTATTAATTTGTTTAGCGAGTTGCCAATGCTTTGTCCCTGGACACAATACACACAAAAACATACTTAAATGGTGGTTACCGGTACACAACTTAACATTTCCGTGGTTACCCTGGCTGACATAATTCCATATTTTTTCAGCAAGTGTAATGTTTTGGTCACACCATTGGACATGTTTGACAGTAATTCTTTTATGAATATGTCAAAATGGAATAAAACCAGGTTTTTACGTTCAGGGTTTGAAGACAATGTTGTTTGAAAGTCATTTGTCCGGTTATATTCCAATTTTAAATATTGTAAATTTATCTCAACAAAGTGCAAACAAAACATTGAGTGTGACTGACCTGTAAACAAACAAACAAATCCCCCGTGTTCATTTGTGCAGTGGTCAGAATGTGTGCATGGATGCATATTTGCATATTTTGCAACACTTACATCCCAGTGCATTAATCTGTTGGTCCCGTGCTCTAGCTGGTCCTCACAGAAACACACTTCAAACATTTTACTGACGGACCTCCCATCATCCTCATGGTTGATGACCTTTATGTGGAGTTCGGTCTCACACAACCTGTAGAGGGAAATGACATCAGGATTTTCAGAAATCTTTTGCAAATACACTGGCAACCTCCACTGTCTAGATGGATGGTGGAGCCAGAATATTTCTTTAAATAATACAAATAAAAACAAAAAAGTTCAGAAATCTTTTGCAAATGCACTGGCAACCTCCATTGTCCTTGCATCTGTTTCCCAAAAGCATAGTTGCTAACCAACTTAAAGGAATATACCGGAGTGAATTCAAGCATAGCCCTGATGAAAGAGCTTGCTAAATGCGCTAGTTAGCGAGTGGAACAAAATAATTTGGTACAGCACAGACTGAACACGAACGCAGAAGCGAACAGGCACTTTACACTGAATCAATGGGACCTGACTGTTAGAAACCGAAAGTAAAATCTGAGGTTACATTGACTCAATGTTAAGTGTTTCGCGTTCGCGTTAGGTCTATGCTGTTCGAAATTCTTTCATTTCATGCGAAATATATTGCTGTTAGAAGGCTCGCGCAGCAGGGCTATGCTTAAACTTACTCCAGTATATTCCTTTAAACTATTATGTTGGTTGCAAAGCAATTTTCCATTGCCAACCTACTAAGTTAGCAGCTATGCTTTTGGGAAACGGACGTCTGATGGACCCAGAACATTTCAAATAATACAAATAATAAAAAAAAAACGATCTGGACTTACATTTCCTCACACAGTAAAGTGGACCGCAAGAGGACGCTGAGATATGTCCGGTGGAATGGGTCCACATACGGCTCCACAAACACATTCCAGGTCATGTTTAGATAGTCAACCGAGGGGCTGGAGACTCGTCCACTCAGACCACTGAACTTATCCACCTCAAAGAAGATGGTGACCACTGCAGGGAGATTGAGAGAAATAAATCAAATAAAGAAATGAAGATGGTGATCACTGCAAGAAGACAGAGAAATAAATAAATAAATGAAGATGGTGATCACTGCAAGAAGACAGAGAAATAAATAAATAAATAAAGTGATCACTGCACGAACATAGCGAGACAATATAAAAGAATAATAACTATTGCAGGGAGAATATATATAAAAAAATAAAATAAAAGATGGTTACCACAGCAAGACAGAGAGAGAGAGAGAGAGAGAGAGAGAGAGAGAGAGAGAGAAGATGGTGACGAGTGCAGCACACAGAAAAAAAATTATATACAAAATACCAAGTGTTGATTGGTTGTGTTTTGCCCAAGTGCACCTCATCCATGGTTGTGTGTGTGTGTGTGTGTGTGTGCGCGCGCGCTACCCCTCAGTTACTGGTCCAGTCCCCTGACCAGTGTGTGATGGATATAACTAGACACCAATTGAGACCTCAGACACCAATATAATCTAAGGATAATCCAGAGTGAGCAATGAAACCGAATTTTGTGCAACACAGACCAAAATAGCGAAACGGCAGCCAATGCTAATGCAAAATTGATTAGGTTTTATTTATTGAAAATCAAATTGATTAGGTTTAATTTTTAAATGACAGCATCCGTTGCCGTTAGTTGCCGTTTCGCCATTTTGATTTGTGTTGCACAATATCGACAGCACTTAGCAATGTGAAACAGCAAGCCGACCTGTAGATTCACTCCGGATGATTCCTTTATGACAGCTGTATTACAGCCAGGGCACCTTTAAGGGCTCCGCACACCGCTTCCGACACAGTGCGGAGCACTCCGTCTTCAACATTCCATTCCATTGTTTTCAATGCAACCCCGCACACCAGCGCCGATGTCTTCCGCCGTCGGTTGTGAATTACGATTGAAGTCTATTTTGTCGGAGCCGCCCATTGACATCCAATGTTAATTTCACCGGCTACCGTGCTAGATGCTAGGCAAAATTGTCGGATACGAAAGTGCTCCGCAATGCTGTCGGAACCGGTGTGCGGCCGGCTTTATAGGTATTGCAGGAAGCCTTTAAAAAGCAGAGTTGCCAGGTATGCCTTTAAGACCAACTTGCCTCTATCATGGTGGTCTAATTTATTAACATTTTACTTTTCTGAATAATATTTGCTTTGGCGGGAATAAAAACATCATGTTCCAAGCAGTGTGACTCATCTGGTTAGCCGTACATAAACTGCCTGTGTGTGCATGCATACCATGTAGAAATTGTTTGCAACTACAATTGAAGTCTACAGGATTTTGTCGGAGCCGTCCATTGATATCCATTGTTGATTCCACAGGCTACTGTACTGGGTTCATTGCCAAATAGTCGAATTTGAAAGTGCTCTGCAATGCTGTCGGAGCAGACCGTTACACAATGTATCGCTAGACCGCAAGACATAACGTATAGCCAGACTGTAAGACATAATGTATAGCCAGACTGTAAGACATAATGTATAGCCAGACTGTAAGACATAATGTATAGCCAGACTGTAAGACATAATGTATAGCTAGACCGTAAGACAATGTATCGCTACACCGCAAGACATAATGTATAGCCAGACTGTAAGACATAATGTATAGCCAGACTGTAAGACATAATGTATAGCCAGACTGTAAGACATAATGTATAGTCTGGACACAATGGACAGAGCCTAACGGCAGAAAACAGCCTCTGACTGCATGCAATAGGACAGCGCTACAACTATAGCCCGACTAAAGATGCTTTCGTTTCTATGGCTCTGGCTGCGACCAATCAGGTCGAACAAGCAGATTCAAACAACGCTATTCACCTTATTCAGCGGGTAAACATGGGCGCTGCCATGACGATTGTCATTCAACATCCGGTCTAGCAACGCATTGACTTAGCGTTGTGATATTTGGTGTTTTAACGGTCTAATATAAGTGGTCTTATTATGAAGTTGTGCTCACTACATCCATCAATATAGTTAGAACAGTTCGTCGCCAGATGAAAAAATTATGTTTTCAGCAGTAAAAAGTGTGTTTCTACGGCTACAATAAGGAGTTTTGTGATCGTGGTATTTCATGAAAATTACGTTGATTTGAATGAGAGGCAGCGTCTAACGGAAGTTTCAAGACAATCGGAGGGCAAACGCGGAAGAAAAAAGACGAAAAGGGGCGGGGCTGCATAAGGTGAATAGATACAGACGGCAAGTACGGTTAACGCCCCCAAAGTGCGAGGGTGGAGTCAGCGTGGGGGATAACAGAGGCCAATTTAACATTATGGTGAATGGACAAGGTAGAGAAAGTTACTTAACAATAAAAGATCGCTAAGTAAAATTGAACAAAGTCCATATTAGATGTTTTGTCTAATCATGACCTGTTTGCCTACTTGTGTTTAGACTAAAATAATTTTTCCATCATTTGTTTATTGCAGTTACACTAACAGAAATGTCATGAGCCATCTCTGCTCCTGTCAAAAGTAAAGCAACTTTCAATCACAAGTCTGATTAGCTCAGTTAAGCAAGCTAAAGTTAGCTACATTTACTGTGGTGATCAATGAAGTTGGCTAGTTAGCAAGCTAATGAAGCTAACAAACATCATCTAAATTGTCATCAGTATCGCGTTTGGAGGGGTGTCAAGTTCAGAATTCACATCGGACCATCTGACCATCATTACTACCTTCAGGCATTGCCCTCAAAAATGTGTCTGGCTCCTTGTAGATGTTGCTCTGTGTAACTTGTAGCTTAGCATGCCATTGACTCCTTCACTAATTTAGGGTTTGTTTTCCCCACACAGGGCCGTCAAGGTATTTGGGGACCCCAGGCAAACAGGGTCAGC
>JAODXP020000033.1:64463-75124 GCA_027497455.2 Sardinella longiceps | reverse complement strand
TATATTCTATTTGAATTTTAAATTTGAAAATTGCTTCCAGCTTCCAGCTAGGCATACTTTTAAAAATGTTATTTGTTTCACTCAGTATATGGCTGTGACAGTACGTAATATCCAGCCAGTACAAGCTTGTCTTGTAATGCAAGGTTTCAACATTTGATATTGTAGTTGACATGTGTCACTGTCTCCAGACATGCCTGTTCCAATATGACAATAATTGCTTGGATCCAGCTGATCATCATGTGGATGTGTGCATGTGCTTTACGTATACAGCTTATGGCTTACGGCTGTCTGAAGCTTGTGTGTACTAGAATTTATAAAAGTCAGTGACAGTGTACATGTGTAACGGAGGCCAGCTAGCGCGGCTAGCTCGGTGGTAGTGTGTAAATCCTCATCACCCAATTCCATGGGCGCTTCTAACACGCTGAGTTAGAAGCTTGGGCTTTTAGCTCAGTTGGTTAGAGCGTTCCACTCCCACGCCGGGAGTTTGTAGCTTGCGGGGTGGCGGGTTCGAGACCCGTGTGCGGTGCAGACCGCCACCGGCTACATTGATGCCGTGACCCGGATGGGAGTGAGGATTTGGAGGGTGAGTGTAACGGAGGCCAGCTAGCGCGGCTAGCTCGGTGGTAGTGTGTAAATCCTCATCACCCAATTCCATGGGCGCTTCTAACACGCTGAGTTAGAAGTTTGGGCTTTTAGCTCAGTTGGTTAGAGCGTTCCACTCCCACGCCGGGAGTTTGTAGCTTGCGGGGTGGCGGGTTCGAGACCCGTGTGCGGTGCGGACCGCCACCGGCTACACATGTATATTTATTATTCATTGTATCACCTTGACAATGTTGTTCTACATCACTTTCACAACTATTCACATATCACAGTCCACACATACACAGCACACACACACGCACACACACACACACACCAGGGGCGATTCTAGGTTCTGAACTTTAGGGGGCTCAGCCCCAGAGTTGATAGAGGCTCCTGGTTTGAACATCATGCTTTCCAATGCTTAGATTTACACATTTTTAATCATAACAACCAGCTACAAAATCGATCCAACCAAAAGCACTGACATGCAGCCCCCGTAATGTTGTCACTTCATAAGACCGAAATAATGTTTGTAAAAACTTGTATGCAGAGGTGCCATCACATGTTTTAAAGTAGTGTTGGCAAATTGTCATGGTGATTAGCCTAAAATTTGTTAGACGTAGGCCTACAGTAGGCTCATTATAAATGCTGGTCATACTGGTGGAGGAGAAATTGGGTTTTTCATGGACATCATATTGCTAATGTCACAGAATAGGACAACCCAGCAGTTGTGAATCAAAGATGGTATAATTATTTGTTAAAGAATGGTAGACTTACTGGGGGGTCTGGTCTAATTTTGGATTAGTTAGGGACTGTACGTTATATACCGGGGGTGGGGTGGGGGATGGTGCACTGGAAGTCCGGTCCAAAAAAAAAAATTATGCCCCCCCCCCCCATGGCCCTCCCCCACTTCAATTTTGTTTTCTCATGGCCCTCCCCCTACAGGTACAAAAATGTAATATGTAAAAATGGTAGATGAACAACCATCCAACACTCTCGCCAGGGCTGCCAACTTCCTCTCGACATCATCGCTTTTTGTGCACTGCTTCAACCCACATATTTTTTCCATAGTGTCTTCGACACCAAGGGGTTGCAGTGATATCCGTAGCCTCGGATGTACATTGCTACCTGCCCTAAGTTTGCTTCGCTTTTCATTAAAGTATGTTGTCTTCTTCTCCGCCATTTTTTTCCAGCTAACGTTCTTCTTCTTATTATTATTATTGGCTCCAGCTAGCGTTTGATTTCGAACGGACTTATGGGTATTAAAAGGCAGATCATACCATTTTTAGGGATGACTACAGATACACGCTTCAGTGCTAAAGTATGCACCCGGGACCTTGCATCGCAAAGCGATGTGTTTCAGAGAAGTATTGCATTTTTTATTATTATTATTAAAAAGAATAAAAATAAATTACGTTTTTTTCCCCATGACCCTACCCCTAACTCCGATTTTTTTTGCCATGGCCCTCCCCCCCCACCTCATTTTTTTTTCATCATGGCCTGCTTGAATGATATGTTCAGCTCCATGGTAATAGTAAGTAAGGATAATACAAGGCCCACTGTATGAGAAAAGATTGTTTATTTGGAGTGTTAATGCTCTGGTGAAATGAGAATGATAAGGGAAAACTTCACTCTAGGAGCATTAGATTCTTTGCTACTGTAATTGTCATTGGCTCTCTGTAAATCAAACATAGGCTTCATTCTTGAAATGGAATTATAGAAAAATCCATCTAGATTCTTTCCAGCGTATCAGTTCACTATCCATGCCTTAGATTCTTGAGCAAGGTAGGGCTCTTTGCCTTTCAGGCTAATTATCATATTTTTAAGCTGTAGTTTCAGTTATTACCTGTGCCACCTATAGGCCTATGACTTCCAATAGCTTTAGAATCAAAAGGAAAAATAATAATAAAGTTGAGAGCATGTATTTTAATATTTTATTCCTAGTTTATTGCACAAAGAAGAATGAAGGTGCAATAAGGCTGCATCATATTCCTTTCTATTAGGGGTAGTCCTAACCCCTATGATGTCCTGGGTCAACAGGCACCTTATCTGTCACCCCTCCTATTGCACAGGCATGGCCCTTGGTAATAGAATATTTGGGTAATAGAAAATCTGTTGAAATTGTAGGTCTATTATAAAGTCCAGTATTTTTTTGTTTTGTTTTGTTTTGTTTTGTTTTATTTCTTGAGCTCTTGGTTACTAGATGGAGCCCAGCAGCCAATTAAGCCACCAGATAAAGATAGTTCCCTGTAAAAATATGGGCGATCTTTAAACTGAAATTGAACCCTGTATTGTCAGGTGCAAGTGATACCAAATGATACCAAATACTCCATTGTAGGATCAGATATACCCATACCAAAGCTTCCAAAAGACAATGAAGCAAACCTGTGTCACCCGCGATTAATTTTTTTGGCGCTCGCGTGCGGTCCGTGATTTTTAGGGGGGCTGAGCTAAATTTTAGGGGGGCTTGAGCCCCCTAAAATGGCCTAAAATCGCCACTGGTTTACAACCTATACATCGCAACTGCGCATGCATATAGATATTCTTCATCATCTGAGAATAGAATGACAGCATTTAAATAAGGCAATAACCCACAAAGAAAAGATAATCAAAAACACCCCTGTCACCATAAGCGCTTCCCACTGGGAGCGCACTCGCAACTCCATAAAAAGGTTTCACCTCTCGTACCTCGGTTTGATCCCCGCACCCCGGAAGACCAACAGAAGACCAGGTAAGTTTGGTTACACAAAGCACCACATACACATACAGTTTTAGCGATCTTTTAGATGTTAAATGTGCGCACTTAGAAAGCGAAACTGTTGCGCTATTACGCTTCATTGACCAAATCACTGCCCCGCCATTCACAAATAATGCGTCGTAAAGACGCGGTGTATTACACATTTCAACAATGCATTATTATTCACCAGCATAACCAAGACATAGCACAATAACCTTTACTTAAGACAAGTCATATTATTCAATCCATATCAGTTCATATTTATAGATGCACGGTCATTAACAAAGTCCCATTGTTCGTCAGGCTGGCGGGAATAAGCCAGGTTTTGTGACGAGCGGCCTGACTCCGCTCTGTCACAAGAGGGTTTCAGCATAGCATAAGAAACACGGCGTAAACCTCTCAATATGGAGGCATCTCTTGGCACTTGTCCCCCCCACACACCAGTGTCTGTCCTGCCCTCACACACAGCCCCCTTACAGAGGAGGGAGGCATCTGTGGTCTCCACCATCTGGCAGCTCACCTGGTCTAAGGGCCCAGCAGTGTTCACTGTCTCTGGGGAATGCAGGTGTAGCATCACTGTCTGGTCAGACTGAGCAGCTTCTGATGGGCACCCAGGGATGAATATGCACACAGGCCTCATGGAGAGCTGCTTTTAGCCAGCTTAAAAAGGCTCTAAGTGAGACTGGAGTGTTGAGGAGGAGAAACAGCTCACATGTCCAGCAGACAGAGTCCAGGGCCTGCTGCAGACACCTTATTCAGTGAGACTAGAAGTCTCTGGGGTAATGTGCTGACTGCAGCTTATCTCCCATGTGTGTCAAGTGCACCTGCAGGAGCGGTTTCTGGCATAGGCCATATGGGCAGTCGCCCAGGGCGGCATCGTCAGGGGCGACATCGCGGACCCAAAGTTTTTTTTTTTTTTTTTTTTTTTGCGCACGCGAGCGCCGACAATACAACCGGTTGAAGCGGTTTTGGTTCATTGTCTTTCAGAAGCTTTGGTATGGGTATATCTGCGCCAGTGGCGATTTTAGGCCATTTTTAGGGCGGACCGCGAGCGCCAAAAAAATTAATCGCGGGTGACACAGGTTTGCTTCATTGTCTTTTGGAAGCTTTGGTATGGGTATATCTGATCCTACAATGGAGTATTTGGTATCATTTGGTATCACTTGCACCTGACAATACAGGGTTCAATTTCAGTTTAAAGATCGCCCATATTTTTACAGGGAACTATCTTTATCTGGTGGCTTAATTGGCTGCTGGGCTCCATCTAGTAACCAAGAGCTCAAGAAATAAAACAAAACAAAACAAAACAAAAAAATACTGGACAGATTTTCTATTACCCAAATATTCTATTACCAAGGGCCATGCCTGTGCTATAGGAGGGGTGACAGATAAGGTGCCTGTTGACCCAGGACATCATAGAGGTTAGGACTACCCCTAATAGAAAGGAATATGATGCAGCCTTATTGCACCTTCATTCTTCTTTGTGCAATAAACTAGGAATAAAATATTAAAATACATGCTCTCAACTTTATTATTATTTTTCCTTTTGATTCTAAAGCTATTGGAAGTCATAGGCCTATAGGTGGCACAGGTAATAACTGAAACTACAGCTTAAAAATATGATAATTAGCCTGAAAGGCAAAGAGCCTACCTTGCTCAAGAATCTAAGGCATGGATAGTGAACTGATACGCTGGAAAGAATCTAGATGGATTTTTCTATAATTCCATTTCAAGAATGAAGCCAATGTTTGATTTACAGAGAGCCAATGACAATTGCGCTGGAAGTCCGGTCAAGCTGGTTGTTATGATTAAAAATGCGTAAATCTAAGCATTGGAAAGCATGATGTTCAAACCAGGAGCCTCTATCAACTCTGGGGGCTGAGCCCCCTAAAGTTCAGAACCTAGAATCGCCCCTGATCTGCGCCTACAATGGAGGTATTTGGTATCAAATTAAAGTAGACAACCAGACGCATGCATTGGTACCACTTGTAATGTACTTGCTTGAAAATAAGGGGGTTTAATTTCAGTGTAAAGATCACTCACATTTTGACAAGGGAAATATCTTTATCTGGTGTTATAAACTTGGCTTAGTTATCTGCTGGAGTTCCATCCAATAACCAAGAGCTTAAAAAATAAAACTAAACAAAAAATCACTACACATTATGGTATAATTTGAACAGAAGCGTCTATCACCCATTTGCAGAAAGTGAGCACCCCAAAGGTTTGACTGCTTTCAGACTTCAGTGCTGAAGTCTCACACACAAGAAAGGGGAGGGGTTTGGGCTTTTCCTTTGCTGTAGCAGCTAGACATGCAGAGAGTAACTAATAGCTACCATAAGTACCACAAGAGTTTTGCAAAAATAGAAAAAATGGAAATTAGCAGCAATACCTTTGGTTTGTTATTTTTATCCTCTTGTTCAAGGCCATGATAGTATGATATGGCGTGCTGCATCATTTATATGTTATTGTTATAATAATTATTATTATATATATTTTTTTGGGGGGGGGGGGGGGGGGGGGCGCTAGATAAGGTGTTCGCCCAGGGCACCAAAGTGGGTAGGACCGCCCCTGTGCACCTGTTGCTTCGGGTGTAGGCTAACTGTATGTTCAGTGCGCTAGCGATGCAGGCAACAGGCAGCAGATGTAATTGACTTTGAATGGAGACGGGCAACTTTGGCAACAAAAGCAATGCGGTGGGAGACGAAGCGTGAGTGTCTTGAGCGATAAAAGAAAGTTAAACTTCAGTTAACTTTATGTAATGAGCTATATGACACGTTTCAGCAGCTAACAACCAGAGTATCGATTTCCTGGTGTGGCTCTTTTAGAGAAGCTACAGTAGATCGAACATTCGAATGTCTAACATATAGCCCACTTTGTCGCTTTTGTTGCCTAGCCAAACAATGTTTCTAAGTCTTATGACTTCAGCCTTGATCAGCATCTCCATGCAATTTGTGTGTGTGTGTGTGTGTGTGTAGCCTATCTGGTATAGGGTTCTGCAGGTTTAAAATGGCCCTGGGCATGAGAGACTGGGGACCCTGTGGGGTCACTGTGCTCTGGTGTGTTCAGTACTGAGGCACAGAGGTGGGCACGAGTGGGAAAGGATACGGTACGTGTGCCACTGTAGGTCCAATCTTGAGGTCCTGTATAGGGGGAGGAGATCTGTGGTGGGGATCCAAAATAGGCTGGGTGGGTCATCCATAAACACTTAAGCCCTCTCAACAACAACAACAAAGACAGTGATGGTCCACGGTTTATCTAGCCTGGGCCCACCCATACTTCTGTCGCCGCAGTGGGAAATTTTGCGATCAAGTCCATTCATGAACAACGGATGCGATAGCTAGGCTATGGTAGCTTGATTTGACCATCCGCTTTCACTTTGTTTCACTTCGTGCAAAGCGCCTGAAACATCTTCATTGGCAATCGTTTTCTCTCTAGAGGGCACTATGCACTATGCAGTGTTTTGAAACATGGTGGTGGTAGCATACCGTAATTTCCCGACTATTAGCCGCGGCTTATACATTGATTTTGCAAAATTTCTTCCGCTCTGAGGTTAAAACAGGGGGACAGTTAATATGGTGTTAATATGGTATTGTTTTTTTTAACTTGCATAAAACACTGTCCTGCGGCTTATACACAATGCGGCTTATACGGGAATTTACTGTAGTGGCTAAGGACCCTGACTCTAATGGGCTCGTAGTCTGCAAGTTGTGGGTTCGAATCCTGGATGCCACCGTTGTGCCCTTAAGCAAGACATTTAACCCTGAGTCACTCTAGGGGAGACTTGCCCTGAAATTGATAGTTGACAAAATGTAAGTTGCTTTGGATAACAGCGTCTGATGCATAAATGTAAATATAAAAAAAAAACATTGTTTATTTTCTTTCTGTCCAACTCAGCTCACCTTGTGCCCAGACTGGCTAATAGTACCAGATTCTGTTCAGGAAGAGTTGAGTTACTCCAAAAGGAGACCATATACACCGTGTGCAATACCACTTTTGACCAGAAGGATGCAGAAGTTGTGTGTCGAGAGCTGGACTGTGGGGCTCCTGTAGAGGTGCTGGGAGCAGCTGCATTTGGAGAGGGAGAGGGCCAGGTGTGGTCAGAGGAGATCCAGTGTGGAGGAAACGAGACTCAAATTAAACTCTGCCCAACAACTGCTCTAAACCATAACTGCTTACATGACAATGACATTGGACTGATATGTGGAGGTACAATTTAAGTATATTATCAATGATAATTTATCATATATGTAATTGTAGGTAGTTTGGACTAAGTACTCTCCTAAAATGTTATATTTTCTCCGATCTTTCTAGATACTGTAAGATTGGTGAATGGAAGCAGTCGCTGTTCTGGAAGAGTTGAAGTTGTACACAGAGGACAGTGGGGTACAGTGTGTGATAATGGATGGGACCTGCGTGATGCTGCAGTGGTGTGTAGAGAGCTGGGCTGTGGAGAGGCTTTAAAAGCTCCCAAAGGTGCTCAGTTTGGACAGGGAGCAGGAAGGATTTGGATGAGTGATGTGAACTGTGAGGGGTCTGAGTCCTCAATAAGAGACTGCAGGTCAACGAAATGGGAGACAGAAAACTGTATCCATAATCAGGATGCAGCAGTCATCTGCTCAGGTTGGCCAACAGGAAATAATACTGATTTATTGTTATTGTTATTATTATTATTATTATTATTATTAGTAGTAGTAGTAGTAGTTGTAGTATTAGTATTAGTATTAGTATTAGTATTATTCTGTCAATATACCGTAGACATAACATTTGACGGTGTTTATTAGAAGGATCCTTGAAATGTATTCCTATATGCATTTGGACACTTGTAAATATATTTCCTAATATGAATGCTAAATTCTAGGAGTCATGCTGGTGGGCCCTACTCACTGCTCTGGGAGAGTGGAGCTGCTTCATAAGGAGACCAGACACACAGTGTGTGATGCTGCCTTTGACTGGCAGGATGCAGAGGTTGTGTGTCGAGAGCTGCGCTGTGGGGCTCCTGTAGAGGTGCTGGGAGCAACTGCATTTGGAAAGGGAGAGGGCCAGGTGTGGTCAGAGGAGATCCAGTGTGGAGGAAACGAGTCTCACATTCAACTCTGCTCAGAGTCTTCTGGGCCTTCATACAACTGCTCTCACAAGCGTGATGTTGGATTAGTGTGTAATGGTAACCTAACCACTGAATATTAAGCACTCTAAGTACTATCCAATTAACTATTCTGTGTTATGAGTTAGCAAGATCAGTAAGACCTGCCTTGTATTTTCAATCCCACAGATACAGTGAGGTTAGTAGATGGGACCAGTCGCTGTTCTGGAAGGGTGGAGGTTTATGATGAAGGAGTTTGGGGCACAGTGTGTGATGCTTATTGGGGAACGAGTGATACAGGAGTCCTGTGTAAAGAGTTGGGCTGTGGTGATGCTGTAGATTCCTTGCCCAATGCCCATTTTGGAGAGGGATCAGGAAGAGTGGTGATGGCTGATGTAGACTGTGGGGGATGGGAAACCAGCATAAAGTTCTGCTCTCATAAGGGACACGATAAACACACATGCAAACCAAGCAACAGTGTTGGAGTCATCTGCACAGGTAAAGTAGAATGTTTATTTATTTATGTATTTATTTATTTTGTAATTTACATCTATTAGGTTCTCGCCATGAATACATTCATTTTTTTTTTCTAATTTGGATATAAAACAGCAATAATATTTTTTTCAAACCCTATGTTGACTGACAATGATTTTATAAAGCTCATGCATTGATAGTGATTTTACTAAGACAATTTTAGTTGGAGTACAGGGACTCATTTTTTATTTTCCAGGAAGTTTATTTAGAATCTGGATGACTTCAAAGCTGTTATATTATAGCAAAATAAATGCAAAGTTTTGCTTTAATATGAATTATTTCCACTCAGCACACAGAGCCCCTAAACTGGTGAACGGATCCCACAGGTGCTCTGGGAGACTGGAGGTGGAACATGGGAACACCTGGGGAACAGTGTGTAATGCCACCTTTGACTGGCAGGATGCAGAGGTTGTGTGTCGAGAGCTGAATTGTGGGGCTCCTGTAGAGGTGCTGGGAGCAGCTGCATTTGGAGAGGGAGAGGGCCAGGTGTGGTCAGAGGAGATCCAGTGTGGAGGAAACGAGTCTCACATTCAACTCTGTCCAACATCTCCGCCCAACTACAACTGCTCACATGAGAGAGATGTGGGGATAGTTTGTTCAGGTGATGGAAATTATATTAAATGATTTAAATGACATTATTGTATTATAATTGTATTATAATGATTATTCAAACATATTTTATTATATATATGTATCCCTTACCAGGATACACCGATGCCAGACTGGCAGATGGCAGTGACTCCTGCTCAGGCCGAGTGGAGCTCAAGTACGTCAGTGAGTGGGGCACAGTGTGTGATGCATCCTGGGATATGATGGCCTCCAGTGTGCTCTGCCATCAGCTGAACTGTGGGAGTGCTGTGGCTGTTGTAGGGGCAGAGTGGTTTGGTGAGGGGAATGGAAACATCTGGCCTGATGTGTTTGAGTGTGAGGGGAATGAAACTGGCCTCTCAAGGTGTAAAATCTCCTCTTGGCGCAGAGGTGCATGTTCCCATAGACAGGATGCTGGAGTCATCTGCTCAAGTGAGTACATACAGACTACTGAATTGATCACATAGTTACTGTATCGTAATAAGACTTACTGCACATATAGTTCAGTTGATTAAACAGCAGGATTAAACCACATTTTACTAACTGAATTGTTTGTACAGATTCCTCCCTACACAATGGGACGGTGCGCTTGTCTGGAGAGAGGCGGTGTGAGGGAGTGTTGAAGGTTTACGTCAGCCAGAGATGGAGGAGAGTTCTGCTGGACTCCTGGAATCGGTCTGAAGCCTCAGTGGTGTGCAGACAGCTGGCCTGTGGTTCTGCTGTTGGGTTCTCTGGTTCTACTGACTCAGAGGGTGATGAGTGTGTCTCAGGGATCCGCTGTTCTGGACATGAGACTCATCTGGGAGACTGCAGTGCTCCACAGATACTAAATTGTACTTCTAGTCAGCAGGTGACCATCAGCTGTTCAGGTGTGTGCATTACAAAGTCTATTAGTGATCAGGTAGTACAACTAAGTAAATTTTTGTATTTTTGTATTGTTTTCATGCATCTCTTTTCCCATAACAGGCCATCAGCCAGTCAGGTTGACTGGATCTGGAGGAGACTGTGCTGGCAGGCTGGAGGTTTTCCACAAAGGCTCATGGGGGACTGTGTGTGACGACTCCTGGGACATGGAGGATGCCCAGGTAGTGTGCAGACAGCTGCAGTGTGGCACAGAGCAATACGTAACTGAACGAAGTA
>JAODXP020000033.1:16932-64363 GCA_027497455.2 Sardinella longiceps | reverse complement strand
CTGCATGTCCATCGTTGTGTAGTCTGTCCAGACATACTGACAAATGAAAATCGTCTGTTGAATGTGGGGAAATGCAAGAGCAACATGAAACCTTTTAAGTTGGAATAGAGCAAAAAGTCATCAAAATCATTTTTTCATCTTTCATCTTTTCAACTTTCAAGAAGCTTGAAGTTGAAACACAGGCTACACAGTGCACTCTCTCTCTCTCTTTCTCTCTCTCTCTCTCTCTCTCTCTCTCTCTCTCTCTCTCTTACCCCCCCTCTCTATCTGTCTCTCTCCCTCATGTGCACCTGCATCACCCACCTGACTGAAATCTCTTTAATATCAGAGACTTCCTAACCACACGGATGCATCTGAGTGTGTGATTCTGATGAGAGTGCAGGGGTGGGATGAGTTTAGAGACAAACTCTTGCCAGCAGTTTGACAAATATGGAGCGAAATCTAAACAGCGCCTTCTGATTTGTCACTCAAGTGTTTTTGATGATTTCCTATCGCTCCTCTAATATGGTCACATCGAGTGTGATTGGCGGCTCAGAGAGCTAAGAGGGTCTAGGTGGGGCGAACAAGGCACAGCTGTGTCAGTGAGTCGTCTGGGAGAGCAGAGGTGAGAGCTGTGCTGCTGTCTGCTGAGCCCCAAACTCAGAGCTTCTGCTGGGGGAGATGAAGATGGAGGGCTGCCTGTGGCTCATCCTCCTGGCCTCTGTGGCCCTGACAAACCAACAAAGTAGGTACTTTTTTATTTTTTTAAAAAAAGCTGCAGAATATAAACTATATTTCTTAAGGGTATTTGAAATGAAACACGGAGCAAGTAAAATTGTTACTTGATCACAACATGCTGTAAATGTATGAGCACTTTTTAAAGTCTCTTTTTGTATTTCTCTGAGGTGTGAGATTGGTAAATGGTGGCAACCGCTGCTCTGGGAAACTTGAGTTATATTATTTGTTTAGAGGAGGAAATATGCAGTGGCGTGCAGTGTGCCCACATGAGTGGGACTTGCGTGATGCTGAAGTCGTATGCAGAGAGCTGGGCTGTGGTGATCCTGTTGAAGCTCTTAAGGGTGATCACTTTGGACCAAGAGGTTTATACTGGTTTCTTGGTTTTTACTGTGATGGATCTGAGTCTACAGTGGCACAATGCAGCATAAAGCATCTGAAGGCAAGCGATTGTGTCAAAGGTTATGCTGAAGTAATTTGTTCAGGTATGCCTAACTAATTAATTTTCATTTTTTGTTTAGTGTTGTATGTTTGTTTCATACAATGCAAATTACTGCATTTGTAATTTGATGACATGAACATTCTACTTTGATTTACCTGCACATGTTTAGTCAAAGTCAGGACAGGCTCAGAGCCAATATTGCTACCAAACTAATATATATATATATATATATATAATATATATATATATATATATATATATATATATATAAAAAATAGGGCTCAGTAGGCTATCATGTTACGTGAAATTATCACGTTTTTTCATGACACGAAATTATAATTTTCTTTCATGATACAAAATTATCATGTTATAACATAAAATTATCATGTTATTTCATGATGAATTATCCAATTATTTCATGATACACAATTTTCACATTTTCATGTAAAAAATACTTTTACGTTTTTTGTTGATAAGATGTTTTCATGTTATAATGTGATAATTTTGTATCATGAAATTACGTGATCATTTTGTATAATGAAATAACGGGCCCTATAATGCAGACGGCGCACCATGCCTTCGCGACTCGCGCAAGCTGTCATTGCTATTATGTGTGAGCGCATGGTTCGTTTTTCGGTCAAGTAATTCACGTTGTCTAATTAGCAAGTGACTTTGCGTCCTCGGAGGTGTGTCGAAGGTGTGGCTAGGCGCAACAGATGCTATTATACAGATGCAGAAAGGGATCCACCACTGACTGGTAAAAACCTGGTCATTCGTCAGTCACGCATTCCTGAAATGCTATTTTATAGGCGCACAACACAATAGGTAATGCAGTCCTCGTTCCAGCATAACAATGACGACCACAACAATAATTATTATAATCGGAAAATATTATGATGTTCAGGAAGATGTGGTTAATCACAATTTATTAGCCTGCAACAGAAAACGCGTGAGGATATAAGAAGGGGGGCGTTAAATGGAGAATCAAGTTTACTTTCGCTTTCGAATGAATATTCCGAGATATTCAGGATTAAATCAGCTTCCTTCGTGTCTTGTGCAGCCTGTAGACATCAAGTTCATATTACCAGACCCATTACGGCTCTGACTATTACTAGACCTGACGTGTGAGTTTGCTCGCTATTCAATATTTTAATTTCTTTAAATGCACAAGGAGGAAATCAGCTGGTGTGATAGCAATTCACCAGGCGCTTTGCGCTCTTTGTTCTTAAAGACAATGAAAGATTGATGTCATTGGTTACGTCTGCGTTACACCCATAACACAGATTAATTAGGCATGGTAAGTCCAACCTTTTTGCGCCGGTGCGAAGTTTATTTTCTGCGCTGTGAAAATAGCAAAAAACCCACCGGCACGCCCCCAAAACCATATGCGCCATCCGTCAAACAACAGTTGACTTTGCGTTGTCAAAATAGGGCCCAATGTGTTGTTTAACGCCTAGTGCATATAGTTTTGGGGGCGTGCCGGCCACAGCGCAGAAAATGAATTTCGCGTGGGTGTAACGCAGACATAACCAATGACAGATCAATCTCTCATTGCCTTTAAGAATGCAGAGTGCGAGGCGCTTGGTTAATTGCTATAACACCAGCGGATCTCCTCCTTGAGCATTTAAGGAAATCTAAATATTGAATAGCTAGCAAGCTCACACATCGGGTCTAGTAATAGTCAGAGCCATAATGGTTCTGGTAATATGAACTTGATGTCTACAGGCTGCACAATACACGAATGAAGCTGATTTAGTCCTGATAGATATCTAGTAATTTTCATTCGTCACTGGCGGAGCGTTTTTCTGCGTCTATATAATACCCCAGTAACAATTTTAGGTTCCGGGAACATTCCAGGAAGGTTTTCTGTCGGGTATGAGAACGTTCCCTGAAAGCAGTTTCTGTTGTTTGAAGGGGCACCAGGAAAGTATTTTAAACGGAGCTAGAACGTTAGCTGCTGGTTTGCATTTCTGGTTAGGCGAACGTTCCCGCAACATTATTCTAACGTGACATTTTGTGTGCTACACCACACAATCATTAGCATTGTGAGGAAAAAAACATAGCTCTGATACATCACTAATTGCGAGTCATAAAATTAAGATAGCTTAAATCTATTATCATAAACAGTCAAAATCAAGTTGTTTAATGATAGTTTACACATAATATCTATCAGATTGTAATTTCAATACTTGTACAATTAAAAAAATAACCACGAGGGAACGTTTTCAGATGGTCTCAAAGTTACCACACTGTAACGTTAGAGTTTTAACGTTCTCCGAACCAAAATAGGACAACGTTCTTAAAATAACCATAGGAGAACGGAAACGTTAGTTAAGGTTCCCATAACGTTCTGTGTTTGCTGGGTAGCATCTGTTGCGCTTTGCGCCAAGCCCACCTTCGCTTCGCCACACCATTGCCACTCCTTTGGGCGCAAAGTCATCTTCTAATTAGACAACGGACATAAGAACAGACAATGCGCTTGCACAGAATAGCAATGACAGCATGTGCCAGTCATGAATGCACGGTGCGCCGTCTGCATGATAGGGCCCACATTTTTTGTGAATTTCCATATAAATATTTTTGTACATGTGCCAGTCAAGGTGTCATCTGGCTACTTTTCCACTGCTGTCATGAGTCCAAGCAGATATGCTACATTTTGGATAAATATTTTAACATTTTAAAATTCATGTCAAATCTCTAAATTGTAGGCGTTAAACTAATTGGCCCTTCTCACTGCTCTGGGAGAGTGGAGCTGCTTCATAAGGAGACCAGACACACAGTGTGTGATGCTGCCTTTGACTGGCAGGATGCCAAGGTTGTGTGTCGTGGGCTTGGCTGTGGGGCTCCTGTACAGCTGCTGGGAGCAGCTGCATTTGGAAAGGGAGAAGGCCAGGTGCTGTCAAAGGAGATCCAGTGTGGAGGAAAGGAGACTCAAATTCAACTCTGCCCAACATCTCCTATTCGAAGTCAAAGCTGCTCTCACGACAGTGATGTAGGATTGATTTGTGGAGGTAAAAATAAAACCTTCATGTAATACTTAAAGGAGACATAGAAAGGAAAACCACTTTTACATTGGTTTTGATGAATTAAGAGAGGTTGTGCATGGACAAAGAGCTATCATGAACATAAGCAGAGGCGGTCCTACCCTCTTTGGTGCCCTGGGCGAACACCTTATCTGCCCCCCCCCCCCAAAAAAACAAACAAACAAACAAACAAACAAACATAATAATAATAATAATATTTATTATTACAAAATATAATAAAAATGACAGCACCACCACCTATCATGGCCTAGAACAAGAGGATAAAAATAACAAAACAAAGTTAGGCTACATAGCCATTGCTGCTAATTTCCATTTTTTTTTTCTATTTTTTTGCAAAACTCTTATGGTACTTATGGTAGTTATTAGTTACTCTACTATGCATGTCTAGCTTCTTCAGCAAAGGAGAAGATCTGAACCCCAAACCCCTCCCCTTTCTTGTGTGTGAGACTTCAGCACTGAAGTCTGAAAGCAGGCAAATCTTAAGGAATTTGGGGTGTTCATTTTCTGCAAATGGGTGATAGAAAACTCTTCTGTTCAAATTATAGGTCTATATCATAATGTGTAGTGATTGTTTTGGTTTAGTTTTATTTTTTGAGCTCTTGGTTATTAGATGGAACTCCAGCAGCCAAGTTTATACCACCAGATAAAGATATTTCAAAATGGGGGGCGATCTTTACACTGAAATTGAACGCCTTCATTCTCAAGGAAGTACATTACAAGTGGCACTAATGCATGCATCTGAATGTGTACTTTAATTTGATACCAAATACTTCTATTGTAGGTGCAGATATACCCGTACCAAAGCTTCCAAAAGACAATGAAACCGGATCACCCGCAATTGTATTTTTCGGCGCGATCGCGTGCGCAAAAAAAACCAAAAACTTTGGAGTGCCCGTGATGCCGCCCTCCCGACGATGCCGCCCTGGACGACCGCCCATATCGCCCACGCCAGAAACCGCTCCTGAACATAAGGCATGATGATATGATTCTGCCCTCTGTCATATGGAAATCCTACATTTAGAAATAGCCACTAAAACATGAGAGAATAAAGCCTACAAGTGATGTCAAATAACACAAAGCCATTGCAGTTCAATTGAGGCTGCCACAGAGGGTGTTGTTTAGGCAAACGTAAATACGCATCTTAAATATGAGGCATGTACAGTAAAATATCACAATGCACAGACTACTCAATGAATTCATTCTATGTCCCCTTTAAAGGAATTATCTAGCGAGAATTAACTTCTTGTTGTTTCACATTGCCTAATGCTTTGCGAAAGGCAGACAACCCACAGCAAACAGCAGGCAGTGCTAACTGGGGAGTGTAAGGAAAATTTGTTTTTCTGTGCCCCCCATCAGTTGGTAGCTTGCAAATCTGGGCCCGGTTCCCCGATAACGCTCACTCTTAGCGCACTAAGAAAACTCAAAAGATATATCTTACCAAAGATGTTTACTTTTCTGAGTGTGTTCCCCGAACTATCTCTTAGAGTCTTTTTACTGCGTTGTTCTTAGCTATAACTTAAGGTGCCATATCCATGTTTCTGGCATTGATTGTTGTCATTTGCGCTTCTTTACAGCATGCGTGAAAATGTCTTTTCCGGAATTAAGGTGCTTCAATTAACAATAAATATGCGTAATACAATATAAGTAAGAATATAATGTGTCCCAATATGAGTTGTGTATGTGACATGTTTGCATTTTAGAAGGGTTGAAAAGCAAAGCAACTTAGTGAATTTTGGCGATTTTTAATTTATGCGAAATAAAACACAAAATGCAAGGAAACCAATTCAGATGTTCCTTGGCAGTAAGTGTGTAAGTATTGCGATCAATACAACACTTTTAAGGCTGTAAAGCATATGTGTCAGCCAAAAACTGTGATAAGAGAAAGCTAAGAATAGTCCAGACCACACTTATGAAAGTATGACTGACAGAAGATACACTTAGTGTATGAATATTTCGGGGATCACGTCTTATCGTTAAGATGAAGATTAAGGAAAAGGTAAAGAACTACTTAGCGATAAGAATGTTTTAAGGAACTGGGCCCAGGTCTGTGTTTCACAAAATGCTGTCATTCTTATACCTACCGACAACACTTGGTATGTAGCCAGGCATATGGTCAGACTGACTCCATATTTTCCCTTTAAAAACACATCATTAGAAAAGTCGCATTACTGTTCGAAAAGTCACATTTTTATTATACCCTAGATGCCCTGAGGTTTGTGAATGGTGGCAGTCGCTGTTCTGGAAGAGTTGAAGTTCTCCATAGAGGACAGTGGGGAACAGTGTGTGATAACGGATGGGACCTTCGTGATGCTGCAGTGGTGTGTAGAGAACTGGGCTGTGGAGAGGCTATAGAAGCTCCCAAAGGTGCTAAGTTTGGACAGGGAGCAGGAACAATTTGGATGAGTTTTGTGGAGTGTGTGGGCTCTGAGTCCAGAGTAACGGACTGTAAGAGCAAAAAATGGGAGGCAAAAACCTGCGGTCATCATCAGGATGCAGGAGTCATCTGCTCAGGTAAAGTTACTGGTAATTAATAGACATTATTACATATTTACACATTTATACACACACTTAGCTTCTCAGGTTAAGAAGGAAGCGTACATGTGGATATCTTTTAACAAAGACGTTGCATGCTATCACTCAGAACTAAGCTCAGCTCAGAACTAAGATTAAATTGATGGGATAAGAGGCAAACGTTGCATTGTGTTTTATGTTGTGCAATAACAGTCGGCAAAGGTCTGCTAGGTTTTAAGGGATTTCAGAGTATATTTATTCTTAAATATACAAGCAGACAAACCATGGAACTCCATCCACCTGCTTCTGACTAAACCCTGGAAGAGACATAGGCTACAGAAAATACAATCAATACAAACAAATATATTCTATTCTGCTGCATTATGGTATGTAAATATGGTTGAAATGTTGAAGTGTGGGCTTCTTATCTACCATTGCAATAAGCTAACAATATTACCAAATTATAGGAGTCAAACTGGTAGGCTCTTCTCACTGCTCTGGGAGAATAGAGCTGCTTCATAAGGAGACCAGACACACCGTGTGTGATGCTGCCTTTGACTGGCAGGATGCAAAGGTTGTGTGTCGAGAGCTGGACTGTGGGGCTCCTGTAGAGGTGCTGGGAGCAGCTGCATTTGGAGAGGGAGAAGGCCAGGTGTGGTCAGAGGAGATCGGGTGTGGAGGAAAAGAATGGAACATTCACCTCTGCCCAACATCTAGTCTTAACCAGAGCTGCTCACATGACAATGACGTGGGACTGATTTGTAAAGGTATGAAGAAAAAATATTATATCGACCATATTTGGCTCACTCACTAAAAGCTGATCAAAATCAATTTGCTGTCTTCGATCAGATATGAGCACAAATACATCAAACTGTACTTTCAAATAACAGTTTTATAGCCATTTTTATAGCCTACTTTCAAATGGGTCAGTGACGTGACGCCTACATTTTTCCTTCCAGGAGCCATTAATTTCATATTTTTGTAAAATAATTGTGTAATCTTGTTTAAATGCATTTATCCCACATCACTCTTCTAAATACAAGTCATATTTGTGTGAAAAATTTAAAACTGGCTGACTTTTATAGTGATAAAGGGGTAAAATGTCCTTCGGTAAAACGGCACTCGCTTTATGTCAATAAAGACAAAGGCAATTAAAATTATAAAAAATATTTCTAAATCATAAAATTTTCTCTTTGGCATATTTTTTCAAGTCTGTAGATAAACATTGCAAAGTATTAACAAGAAACATCATTTAGAAGCATTATTAATATTTAAAACACTTTGTTCCGCAAAGACACATTTCCCCAAATGTCATTCAGTAAAACAAAGATAAGAAGCCATTTTAAACTGTAGACTCATGGCTCAAGTCATGTGGCATGGGATGTCATCATTCAGAGGACCCCTGAAGACCACCCAAGTTGGAGGAATGTTTAAAATTTGGCTCCTAAATATAAGTTAATTTCACATTTTGTAAGCGTTGTACCTTGTGTCACAGATTTCAGTGTCATTTGGTGAAACATTAATTTATGTGTTTATAAAGTTTGTGATTTTTCAAAAATGCATTTAAATATGAAATTTGAAGTTCAATAGTCAAGGTCAAAGTCAATGTTGATAATAGGTGGCCATCATCTGCCTGTTAGTAATGAAAAAATAATGAAAAAATAAGAAATTTGTCACTTGGCAAAACGAAATGGCATGCTGTTTTCCTGAATGACATGCATTTAACTGAATTAGAAGTTGAGCATTGGCCGTCATATCTCTGCATTGCTTTGACACATCAACTCCAAAGTTGGCCAGTATACTTGGAACCCCTTCCTGAGGGGGCCCAACCAATGGTGACCTTGACCTTTGACCTTTGCTTATATCTTTGACCTTTGTTTATATCTTAACAACTTAATTTGCTTAAATCTCAACAACTCTCATGTATTTAAACCAAATTTCTTACTTGGACTCTTTGACCCAATTCTGAGAATACAACAATATGATGACCTTTGACCTCTAGGGGGTATTATATTGGATTCTTTTTTATCAAAAGTTATACTAAGCCTAATTTATCCTAGGTCATACATTTTGACCATTCTTTAAAAAAATGGGCAGAAATGGTCTGTAGACCATTCCTAACAAAAGTTAGGCTAGATATTGATGTTTGCAAATTCCAAAGCATTCACCCAATGCAGCCAATCAACAAAACAGGAAGTGTTCCCTACAAACAGGAAGTAAACAGGAAGTAAGCTTATATCTCAGCAACGCTTCCATACATCAACTTCAACTTGGTACTTGGACATAAGAAGTCATCCTGAGGAGGATACAATTAATTGCTTGACTTGACCTATGGGGGGCGCTATAATTTGCTTACATAGCTCGTATATAAGTGATGCATTGGCAAATTACGTCGAAACTTGGTAAATAGATGAAGGACCTCCTTCTGAGGACGCTTGCAAGTTTGGTTAGGTTTGACCACTAACAGGCACTAACTGTGCTGCTTGCAGCTAAATTTAGGCCTAATACATAAGTTAGCTGCCTGAACCATATGCAAAGTTTATTAAAAATGCTCCAACTCAGCATTGCTAGTTGTAACACATACTACTTTTTTAACAGATGCCTCTTTCCAACGAAGAGAGGGGTGCACGTTTCTGTGCAAATACACTATAAGGGCAGCTGTTTCAGTGCAGCTATGGAAGAGCGTAATCTAAAGCTTATTCAAATTTAGACCAAAGATTTAAGACAACATGAGACAACTGCAGTGGTGTGAATCAAAGTTTTCATGTAGTTGCAAGTAGTTACAAGCCGCTAAACATTCAACATGTCAAATCGCAGTTTCAAGGTTGCATAATGTCTTTCTGTGGAAACTGTGATGAACCTCACACCAGTGTCTGAAACTGGAATCAGTATTTTTTCTCAATTAAAAGTTCTCTTAAGAAGCCTTTTGTATCTTTTGTATTGCTAAGCAGTATCACATAACTGATTCAACCAGTGCCTGATTGGGAAATGCGCCATATAATGATAGCTGTAAGGGGGATTTTACAATTACAACTTTACAAACAAATGATAATGCAAGTTATGATTTGAAGATCAACAGCCACATTCCTCATTCTTGAACCCCTTTAGATGCAGAATTAGCCTATATCAGTGCACAAGTTCAAAAATTAAATAGAAAACTGAATCAAAGCAGTCTTGTCATTTGGTAAAACAAAACGTCATATGGTAAAACAGGGAAATTATTCAAAATTGAATACAAAATCTATAACATATTGTAATAATTCAAATACACAACAAAATTACTGCATGAAATGTTATATTATATGAAGTTTTACATAATTTGACAGCATTTTTTACTTTTTATAGGAAAAATGCTGAAAAAATGTTGACAGATGGGGCGCTTTATCTTTAAAAGACAAAATTTTATATAAATGCTTTAATAATATGGATATTTTTTTGCTAGCCATAAATTCAGTATACATCAACATCTTCATTATGGATTTTTTGTGATTGGGTCATTAATGCTGATTTTAATATCTATGGAAAACAATCTGTTTTACCGAATGACATTTTTATGGTGTAAATACAATTAATTGTAATAAAACAACAAAAATATATATATTTTTGAGTGGGCACATACTAAATCAAAAAGTTAACATCTTAAAGTATTCAAAAAATGTTGAAATTGACTTGCTATTGCATTTTTATTTTTTTGAGGTTTTGAAAACCTAAAACGTCACTGACCCAAGTACAAGAGGAAATGCACACCCAAATTTCTTTTCTTTCAATAATATGTCACTTTGTAGACAATATAAAAGTTGCAGATCCATATTGTCCCCTCAGGACTGAAAAATTGAAAAACTGTTGGTTTGATTTTTTTTTATTGTTTTGAAAGGACGGAAGTCCAGTTAGGGTTTTAATTCAGTCAAGTTTTTATGTCTGACAGTTTTTACATGTTCTAAGGGACAAATAATAAGGAGTTGTTGGATTCAACACTTTTAGCCTGTTTTCAGGATGGCACTCTGTGTCCTCAGACAGAAAAAAATGTGTTTATAACCAATTTTGTCCTTCCAGTATAATAAAAAATCACAAAACACCTCCATCAGCCAAAATCGTTTATGGATTTTTTCTAATTTCAGACATGTTCTGAGGGGACTATAAGAGATAAGTTGGATCTAGTCCTTAGTGAGCGCACATTGTCTCGTCGTCGTCCGAAAATGCGTTTTGGGGGCGTCTTTTTTTAGACTTTTGTTTACCATAACATGTTTTGTTTACCGATTCAACATGTTGAGCGGAGGTCGCCGATAGATACAGACGGCAAGTCTGACCACGCCCACAAATATAGCTCCGCCGTGGGGGAAGTAGAGAAAAATAGTCCCTCATGGGGGAAAAATCAGGGTAACACAGTATGGAAGTAAATGAGATGCTAAACTAGAAGTTACACTGAGCACCATCTACAAGGACTTAAACACATTTTTGAGGGCAATGCCTTAAGGTAGTAATGATGTTCAGATGGTCCAATGTGAATTCTGAACTTGACACCCCTCCAAACGTGATACTGAGGACAATTTAGTTGATGCTTGGTAGCTTCATTAGCTTGCTAATTAGCCAACCTCATTCATCACCATAGTAAATGTAGCTAACTTAAGCTTGTTAAACTGAGCTAATCAGACTTATGATTGAAAGTTGCCTCAGTTATGACAGTTACGAGACAGCTCATGACATTTCTGTCAGTGTTACTGCAATAAACAAACCATGGAAAGTTTTTTTTTTTTGTCTAAACCCAAGCAGGCAAACAGGTCATGATTAGACAAAATATCTCATATGGACTTTGTTCAATTTTACAAAACGATCTATTACTGTTAAGCACCTTTCTCTACCTGTCCATTCACCATAATGTTAATTTGGCCTCTGTTTTCCCCCACGCTGACTCCACCCTCGCGTTTTGGGGGCGTTAACCGTACTTGCCGTCTGTATCTATGTCTGCCGGGCTTCTGAAACCTCCCATATTTTGCACAAAGATGGCCCAAACACACACTTTCGTCCGACATCTTTGCAATGTGCGTTATCTATTACATTTTAGTGTTATGTGACTTGATCCACTTGGTCATTTAAGCCTCTGAAATAAGTTATTTTTTTCATTTCTGGCATTTCCTACATGTTCTAAGGGACCAATAAGGAAAAGTTGGATTTAGCACTTTTAGCCTTTCAGGATGGCACTGTGATCCCTCAAACAGAAAAATATTGCTTACTCCCAATATTGTCCAAGAGGTTCATAAAATCAAACCAACTCCCTCAGCTAGGACAATTTTTTCAAAATTTAGACATGTCCTGAGGGGACAATAAGAGACTCAAGCGACGCAAGCAATGGGCGAAAAAATCGCTCACAAGGTGATACAAGCATGAGACTTGCCACAAGTGTTCATTAGGACCTGCTTATCAATTTCAGGGGTGCAGCCACTCAAAATTTGATTTTGCATAGCAACAGTTGCTATGTAAAGCATTTTACTTAGCAACGAGCATCGATAACACAGTTTCTGAGCAGTTTTATGATATTATGTATTTATATTTTTACTTTCTTTCTCAAAACCATTGTAATAATGTGTCAAAATGTTTTATAATGTCATTCTAGCCACCAAAACCATCAAAATTACATGAAACCATCAAAATTACATGAAAATTTCAATTGTTGTCTTACTTCTTTGTGGAGACGTATTACATGAAACCACCAAAATTACATGAAAATTTCAATTGTTGTCTTACTTCTTTGTGGAGACGTATTACGTAATATCTCATGTTAGTAGCACATGGCCTTACAAATGTCAGGACAGGTAGCGGTCGAGGTAGCTCGGTCCCTTGCTACTGAACGGGGGGCGGATACCTGTTAGGGTTAGGAACACTCACCCGAACCCTGTTCAACTCCATCGGCACCAGGGGCTGGCCCGAGTTACGGCGGTGGGTCCAGAACAAGTGCCGGAGGGCAGAGACCTGCGGTTTGAGCAAGTTGGCGAAGCAGTGGTAGAAGTGGGTGTCATGCAAGTCGGCCAAGTGGACGGAGAGGTGAGTGAGACACACTTGAGTTGTGAGTCCTTGCAGTGAGATGGCTTGGAGGAGAACCTACGACATCAGCTACAACACCTGTTGACAAAGTGGCAACACATCTTCTCGACCCATGCCGAGGACTACGGCTGCACCCGGGTCGTCCAACATCACATCCCGACTGGAGACGCAGCCGCATTCATCCAGGGTTGCCCACGCTGCATCCTGTTCAAGACCAAGCCGGATGCCAAAGCCCCTCTTGTTCCCATGCTTCCTCACGCCCCTCTTCACGTAATGGCCATGGATTTTTTGTCTCTGAGTCGCCCAGCTGACCGGTATCAAAACATCTTGGTGATAACAGACCTCTTCACCAAATATGCTTGGGCCGTTCCCACTCTCGACCAAACAGCCGCCACCACCGCTCGAGTCCTCTGGTCTCCTGCTTTCCAGTCCTTCGGATGTCCCAAAATCCTGCACTCAGACCAGGGCCCTGCCTTTGAGGCCAAGGTGATCCAGGAACTGTGTCTGCTCTACGGATGCCGGAAGACTCACACCACCCCGTACCACCCTCAGGGTAACGGGCAGTGTGAGTGGTTCAACCAGATGCTCCTGGGCCTGTCCGGTATCCTGGAGGTGGAACACCAAAGCCGGTGGGTTGAATTTCTCCCAACACTTCTCCAAGCTTATAACAATAGTGTCCACAGCACGACGGTCTATGCCCCTACTTACCTTATGTTTGGGAAGCATGTCCGCTTGCCAGTTGATATGATTTCATGGGTGTCTGGGGCCGATGGTGTGCAGAGCAGTGGTAGGGGAGAGTGTCACAGGGTGACAGCGTTTGGTGGGGGAGGAACTTTAGTTTGTCTCAATGTAGCAAGAAGGACCAAATTCGGTGCAGTACAATGCCTCCTAGCATAGTAATCAAACCAGCCTGAGGCCATAGCAAGGCTAATTGTTTACAACTGTATGTAATGATTCCATCACGTTCACGATTGGTGACTATGTGGACTGGAGTGCTTTATAAACCGCAGATACGGCAGTAACGGGAGAGACAGGTGGAGGGCGAAGACACGGTATTTGACAGCAGCAACAACGCCCAGGATAACGAAGCAAGGACTGAGTAACGCTAACCACCGGGAGATGCCCAGCTACGTCAAGCTAAGCACTGGGAATGTTGAATGTGTATGGCGGCGTGAACACGGATAAGAGTCGGATACGTAACGTGTGCTATGCTATCAATGCTTTGTTTATCCTGTGGAATAGAGCTGCTGTGTGTGCATGGGCCCGCCTCTCCAGTTTATGTGCCTCTTAGTCCAGCTCCAGCCGTGACTAACCCATCCATTGTGAAGAGGTGTCTCCATGTCAGCTCCACATAGTTAGGAGGGAATTCGTCCAAAGTCAGGACTTCTGGACAAGTTTTTGATTTTTGGCAGGGTGTTAGATATAGGTATAAGGTTTTCAAAAATCAATGGATACAAGTTGGGGTGACCCCCTAGTGGCTGGTATGCATACAATCCAAAATGGCCCCCAACGGAAAAAGAAAAGACTAAATCTAGGTTTCCTTTAGTCTTAAATTGTTATATAATGTCATTTTTCTTCTTTATTTGACACAAGGAATCCAATTCGGATATGTTCTTCTCATTTTAGATAAAATTTTATATTAAATCTATTATCATAGTCATCTTTCACTAAAATAAACTGTCAATGTCTGTAAAAAGGTCACACAAAATTGGAGGTAACGGATCATTATGACACCTTCCAAATGCATGCCAAATTTTGTGATATTCCGCTCATGGGAGGCCATAGCTATCTCTGGCTGACATGGTCAAAACTGCACAAAATAAGGCATGTCAAAATGCATGCCAAGTTTCGCGTTGGCTTGTTGGCAGGAGCTGGTCACTCGATAGTGACTCGGTACCACCCAATATGGCTACAAAAAGTTTGAAAGGAAAAATACCACTGGAGTCTGCAAGAGTGGGGGTGGAAGGTGAGGTCATAGGCGGACCACATGGTAACGGTACTTGCAACAGAAACAACAGAAGGGTCTCCATCAAGTTAGGAAAAAAAAGGGTTGAATCTTGTGGCCAAAATCTTGTCAGAAAAATGAGTGGGGAACCATCAATATAGACATAGTCCATCCCCTGGAGTGGCTGAAAGGTGGTGTAGAGAAGAAGCTGGACAAGACTGGAGAAGTCATCTACAGCTATGGGGCAAAGACATTTGGGGTGAAAAGCAAGTGCCGTAAGGTACTTAAGGAACCAGCTCATTCCAAGTCCAGAAGACAAAGAGAGATTGAAAGGCTGGTGAGGGAAATAAGGTGCCTGAGACAACAGTGGAAGAAGGCACCGGAAGTGGAGAGGAAAGGACTTGAGGCACTGTAAGGTGACATTAAGCAGAAGAGCTGAGAAGAGCTGAATGCTTGAGAAAGCAACACAAGAAGAAGGAGAGAACGAGGAGTGCCTTCTACAGAGATCCCTACAAGTTTGTGAAAGCCCTCTTCGTCAAGGAGAAATCTGGGACCCTCAAAGTTACCTTCAAAGATCTACTCCGACAACCAGAAGCACGTGCCAGCCAGCATTCCGGGTAACATGCCACCAATCCAACCAGTTGAACACCAGATGGAAACAAGGCCCCCTACATGGAGCAAAGATAACATCAGAGCACAGTAAAGCGGGCAAGAGCATCATCAGCCCCTGGGCCCAATGGCGTTCCATATAGAATCTATAAGAATACGCCGGGAGTATTTAGGTACCTCTGGAAGCTGATGAGAGTGGCATGGAAAAAGGAGTTATACCAAAGGCATGGTGAAGGGTGAGAGGGATCCTGATTCCCAAAGAGAAGAATTCCTCAACCATCAACCAATTCCGCCAGATCAGTCTCCTGAATGTGGAAGGAAAGACATTCTTCAGTGGTGTGGCTTAGAGGCTCTCAGCTTTCCTACAGAGGAACAACTTTGTTGGCAGCTCAGTGCACAAAGCAGTGGATTCTCAGGCTGTCTGGAACACACAAATGTCATCTGGCACCAGATACAGACGGCGAGGAAGGAGAAGAAAGACCTGCATGTGGTCTTCCTAGATCTCGCCAATGCCTTCGGATCTGTGCCGCATGAGATGTTGTGGACAGCGTTCAACTTCTTCCAAGTCCCAAGAGGGCATCACAAGGCTGGTCAAAGCCTACTTCCAGGACCTTCAATTTTGTGTCACAGCACAGGCTAGCACAACTGCCTGGCAGCACCTCGAGGTTGGCATTATGGTGGGCTGCACCATTTCCCCACTTGCGTTTACCATGGCGATGGAGCTCATCATCTGGGCATCGCGATGGGTGGTTGGAGGAGAGCGGTTGAAGAATGCGCTGCGTCTTCCTCCAATACGAACTTACGTGGATGACATGACAACAATAACGACAACACCTGCATGCACCAAACGCCTACTGGATAAACTCCAGAAAAACATTCAAGGGGCACGGATGGCGATCAAACTCAGCAAATCCCACAGCATCTCCATTGTCAAAGGCCAGCTTGCTAATGAGAGGTTCCACGTCAACAACGAGCCAATACCAACAGTTAAGCCTGTCAAAAGTTTTGGCCACTGGTACAGCGCAGAGCTCAAAGATGGAACATAAAGAGGTGGACTATTCCTTTAAAGCAAGAACATCACTAATTTGGAAGGATAGAGGGGCTTAACCCCTTGGGTCTATGGAGTGTGAATAAATCCATAGACCTGTGGTTTGTTAGCCTGGGAGTACCCATGCTCCTTTACGTGGTCCATTTCATTTCACTCTGCAAAGCAGCATGGTGACCATGGTTGATTTTCTTGCCTGCTTTTAGGTAGCCTGGCCCGCCCTCCCAGTGACGCAACACCTTCGGCGTTGCTTTTTCTGACATCGACCAGTAGCAAACTGAGGCATTTGAGGCAGACCTCCAATTTTGTGCAGTTTTGACCATGTCAGCCAAGAATACCCATTAACACCGATTACAATACCTTACTTTGGGTTTTCATTTTTAGCTTGGTGGCGCTATACATGGAATGGGTGATCATGGGATAAGTTTACACGCCCCCTGAAGACAAGCATATTAAAAATGTTGTCCTCCTAGGCCCTACGGTTCTTAAGATATTTGCAGAAAAATGTCTGGCCACCTGCTGTATGCTCCCCCCAGACAGAATATCACAAAACTTGGCATGCATTCGGAAGGTGTTTTAATGATCCAACACCTCCAATTCTGTGTGTCTTTTTCACAGATATTGACAGTCTAAAGGAGACTATGATAATACAATTAATATCAAATTTTATCTAAAATGAGAAGAACATATCAGAAGTGGATTCCGTGTGTCAAACAAAGTAGAAAATGACATTATACAACAATTTAAGACTAAAAGAAACCTATATACAGCCTTTTCTTGTATGCATACCAGCCATTTTGGATTGCATGCATACCAGCCACTAGGGGGTCACCCCAACTTGTATCCATTGATTTTTGAAATCCTTAGGCCTATGCCTAACACCCTACCAAAAATCAAAAACTTGTCCAGAAGTGCACGATCTTCACAAATTCCCCTCCTGACTAACATCAGTTGTCGCTCTCTCTCTCCCGACCCTCTGGCAATTCCATCCTGGTGGCTACCCCTGTGGAAACTACATGTGAATGCCTAACAACTCTTTGCTGGCTGCCGTGAGTCCTGGCCTGTGTGCCCTTATGTATGAATGTCTGATTGTGCTGTGCAACCTCCACTTGTGTTAGCGCTTGTAGTGGGAATGTTTTGTGTGAACACACCCTCCTTTCCTAACGTGTGCTTTTTGTGCAGACCGGCGGGATGTAATACTCTATGCATGTGGTGAGGTTACAGGTGTAACCATCTGCCACTTGGAGAGTTGAGCCTTGAATGCCATTCTTCTACGTTATTCTCGCCCTCTCGCTGTTGCCCGCTGCAGCAGAGCCCTGTATGCCGTCCCTCTACCCCAGTGACTGCCCTTCCGCCGTCCTGTCTAGCCGAGCCCTCTGTGCCGTTTCTTCTACGCCGGACGGCGTCCTGTCTGGCCGAGCCCTGTGTGCCATTCTTCTACGCTGGACGCCGCCCTGTTAAGCAGAGCCCTGTGTGCCGTTCTTCTACGCTGGACGCTGCCCTGTTAAGCAGAGCCCTGTGTGCCGTTCTTCTACGCTGGACGCCGTCCTGTTAAGCCAAGCCCTGTGTGCTGTTCTTCTACCTCAGCGACTGTCCTGACATCGCCACGCCGAGCCCTGTACGTTGTTCTTCTATGCCCAGACGCCGCCCGCTCAGCTGTTCTTCTACCACTGCCGCCGCCCCGCCCAGCGGAGTGCTGTACATCATCCTCCACGCCCCTACTGGCCCTGCCCCGTCAAGCCCAGTGTGCCATCTCTCCTGCCCCAGTGATCTGTCCCGTTGCCGTGCTACCCATCAAGGCCCCTTCCACTATGGCAGTAGTGGCCCCTCTTGCATAGAAGTGATTACTTGAAATGGTATTTTTCACATAATCACAATGATTTCAGTGGCTAGAAAGACATCAAAAAGGTAGTTTTCACACATATTAGTAGTATATTACCAGAGTTGTATAAAGTACTGGGGTAGAAGAGTGGAGTAGAAGTAAAAGTACCATATAAAAAAAATGACTTGAGTGGAAGTAGAAGTGTTCTTTAAACACCATACTTCAGTGGAAGTACTAATGTATTCAAAATGTTTTGTACTTAAGTATTGCAAGTAAAGTATTCTAAAAATTGCTACTTAAGTACTGAAAGTAAAAGTAAAAGTACTGTGTATATTAAAGAAAGCTGTCAAAAGTTTGAATATCATATTGTTTTACATTTATTTGGCTGAAATAGTCTGTTTGGCCATGGACTCTAAGTAGGGCCAGGAATGGCCACCACCATTCCCCTCACTACAATCATTCGAAGTTAAAGAGCTTGGTGTTCTTCTTCCATTTCGAAATGGAGCAGTAGACTGACCCTTGCTAAGTGTTTTCAATTGACTGCGTTCAGTACTGCGAAAGGTCGAAGGGGACCATGAGGTCTCTTATACCGCTTGAATTGCCCAATAATGATAATGAAAACCTGGTGATGGTCTGGTCTAGCATTGAAAGGCTATCATTGGATGTGGTATGATTTGTAACATTTTTATAAAAGTAACGAGTAACTAATCAGCACATCAAAAATGTAACGAAGTAGAAGTATTAAATTCATCAAAAAAATGTAATGAAGTAAAAGTGGAAGTAGGAGAATAAAAATAATACTCCAGTAAAGTACAGATACTGTATTTTAGTACTTAAGTAGACTACTTAAGTAGTTCTACTTTGTTACTATACATCTCTGTATATTACCCTTTGAAAGATCTCTACATTGATTTTAGAACAAGGAGTCAACCTACAGACATCATAATACCGCAAAAATACTTAAAAACAGCATTATTGATGCTGGTTGCTAAGGATAATCCTTTGCCTAGCAACCGTTGCTATGCAATACTTAATTTTGAGTGGCTCCACCCCTGAAATTGTTATATAGGTTCTTCTGAACATGTGTGAAAATTTTCATGCTTGTATCACCTTGTGAGCGATTCTTCCACTATATGACACCCATTGCCTGCACTACATCGGGTATTTACCCAATGTTCACATTTTTAGAATTGGATGTTGTTGCATCAAGAGTAGAGAGGGGTTTAAAAAATGTGGTGCTTGCGAAAAACTGGTTTTTAGAAGGCTGAATCTATCCATGTCTGAAGAGACTTATGATTCATTATGTTTCAAATGATATGGAATTGCCCATATGCAACTTCTTTGGCAAGTAAAACAATTCTTGCCTACGATTTGTCATATTTAAGCATACTCAATAGATCCTAATCTTTATTCTTCATTAGATGCTCTAAAATTGGTGAATGGAAGCAGTTGCTGTTCTGGAAGAGTTGAAGTGTTACACAGAGAAAAGTGGGGCTCAGTGTGTGATTATGGATGGGACCTGCGTGATGCTGCAGTGGTGTGTAGAGATCTGGGCTGTGGAGAGCCTATAGAAGCTCTCAAAGGTGCTCAGTTTGGACAGGGAACAGGAAGGATTTGGATGAGTGATGTGGACTGTGTAGGCTCTGAATCCAGAATAAAAGACTGTTGGAGCAAAAAATGGGAGGCAAACAACTGTAGTCATCATCAGGATGCAGGAGTCATCTGCTCAGGTGGGAAAATTTTACAATTATGACCTCTGCGCAGCAAAGCTACTCCCATTCTCAACTTCTCAAGTGTGAATTGGCAAATATGGCCATCCATTCTTATTTGTTCTTTTTATTGAGTCCCTCAAACTAGCTAAAGAGTGAATGAATACTTACGATACTAAAGAAGAATGGACCGTAGATGTATAAATTCGTAGTGAACAGTAGCATGGTTAAGAGAAAAGAGGAGAAAAAAGGTGATTGCTTCAGTGGGTGAAGATAAATATCTTGTTGATCCTCTTCAGGATCAAAAAGAAAATATATTCAGGAAAAGAGAAGACTGAAGAAGGTCGTACGCGACCGAAACGCGCCGGCTGGTCCATTTCCTTAATAAAGGACTTTTTATACGGCAGAGTGCCTCAGATCTTCTCTCTTTTCCTGAGTAGCATGGTTAAGTTTGTTTAGATTTTTATGTGACAGTGTGAGAACCGAGGCACATAATGTTTTCGTGGAATGGGCGGTTGGTCATATTTGTACTACTCTGTGGTACATCAAGTTTAGTCAATAATATAGGCCTTATCACTCAAGGGACATCATATATGAGCAAATCATGAATGCATCTGCAAAGATATACCTGAGTTGCAATTGAAATTTATTTATATAATTGTACAGGTGAAATTGTAACACATGTGCTGTTTTTAACTTGACAAATTTCAGGAGTCAAACTGGTGGGTCCTTCTCACTGCTCTGGGAGACTGGAGCTGCTTCATAAGATGACCAAACACACAGTGTGTGATGCTGCCTTTGACTGGCAGGATGCAGAGGTTGTGTGTCGAGAGCTGGACTGTGGGGCTCCTGTAGAGGTGCTGGGAGCAGCTGCATTTGGAGAGGGAGAGGGCCAGGTGTGGTCAGAGGAGATCCAGTGTGGAGGAAACGAGACTCAAATTCACCTTTGCCCGACATCTCCTATGGCCTCATACAACTGCTCTCACAAACGTGACGTTGGACTAGCTTGTACAGGTACAATAAAAGGAACATTACATTACAGACTTGTGAGATTGTGTATAATTACTATTGCACAGATACAGTTGTTTTTGTCTTTCCTACAGATCCTGTTAAGTTGGTTGATGGAGGCAGTCGCTGCTCTGGGAGAGTGGAGGTTTATTATAAAGGCCAGTGGGGCACAGTGTGTGATGCGTATTGGGGAACGAATGATACAGCAGTCCTGTGTAAAGAGTTGGGCTGTGGTGATGCTGTAGATTCCTTGTCCAACGCCCATTTTGGAGAAGGACCAGGCAGAGTGCTGATGGCTGATGTAGACTGTGTGGGGGTGGAGACCAGCCTAAAGAACTGCTCTCATAAGGGACTGGGTGAACATACATGCAAACCACATGACAGTGTTGGAGTCATCTGCTCAGGTGACCACAGGCTTGTCACACTGTTTTCATTATACATATGGAAGCAGCTTTATGTATTCTGTGTCATACATCAGTTAGTGTTTAACGTGAAGTGTGCATTATTTCCACTTAGGACACAGAGCCCCTAGACTGGTGAACGGATCCCACAGGTGCTCTGGGAGACTGGAGGTAGAACATGGGAGCACCTGGGGAACTGTGTGTGATGCTGGATTTGACTGGCAGGATGCAGAGGTTGTGTGTCAAGAGCTGACTGTGGGGCTCCTGTAGAGGTGCTGGGAGCAGCTGCATTTGGAGAGCGAGAGGGCCAGGTCTGGTCAGAGGAGATCCAGTGTGGAGGAAATGAGACTCACATTCAACTCTGCCCAACATCTCCTCTTAAGTTCAACTGCACTCATGCTAGGGATGTGGGGATAGTTTGTTTTGGTTAGTGCCTACGATGATGCATCACATAGGGCCCCATCATGCAGACAGCGCACCATGCCTTCGCGACTCGCGCAAGCTGTCATTGCTATTTTCTGCGAGCGCATGGTTCGTTTGTCTGTCAAGTTATTCACGTTGTCTAACTAGCAAGTGACTTTGCGACCTCGGAGGTGTGTCGAAGGTGTGGCTAGACGCAAAGCGCAAAAGATGCTATTATAGAGACGCAGAAAGGGATCCGCCAGTGACTGGAAAAAACCTGGTCATTCGTCAGTCACGCATTCCTGAAATGCTATTTTATGGACGCACAACGCAATAGGTAATGCAGTCCTTGTTCCAGCATAACAATGACGGCCACAACAATAATTATTACAATCGGAAAATCATTATGATGCTCAGGAAGATGTGGTTAACCACAATTTATTAGCCTGCAACAGAAAAGTGTGAGGATACAAGAAGGGGGGACGTTAAATGGTGAATCAAGTTTACTTTCGCTTTTGAATGAATATTCCGAGATATATTATCAGGACTAAATCAGCTTCCTTCGTGTCTTGTGCAGCCTGTAGACATCAATTTAATATTACCCTACCCATTACGGCTCTGACTATGACTAGACCCGACGTGTGAGCTTGCTCGCTACTCAATATTTTAATTTCTTTAAATGCACAAGGAGGAGATCAGCTGGTGTGATAGCAATTCACCAGGCGCTTTGCGCTGTTCGTTCTTAAAGGCAATGAGAGATTGATCTGTCATTGGTTATGTCTGTGTTACACCCACAACACACCCATGATTAATTAGGCATCCTAAGTCCAACCTTTTTGAACTTTGCGCCGGCGCGAAGTTCATTTTCTGCGCTGTGAAAATAGCAAAATCCCGCCGGCACGCCCCCAAAACCATATGCGCCATCCGCCAAACAACATTTGACATTGCGTCGTCAAAATAGGGCCCATAGTGTGATTTTGGATTTTAATTTAACTGGAAAAGAGTTTTGTATATATTGGCAATGTTGAAAGGCTTTATTATTTTCTTTGCCCTGTCCAGGATACACCGATGCCAGGCTGGCAAATGGCAGTGACTCCTGCTCAGGCAGAGTGGAGCTCAAGTACCTCAGTGAGTGGGGCACAGTGTGTGATGCATCCTGGGATATGAAGGCCTCCAGTGTGCTCTGCCATCAGCTGAACTGTGGGAGTGCTGTGGCTGTTGTAGGGGCAGAGTGGTTTGGTGAGGGGAGTGGAAACATCTGGCCTGATGTGTTTGAGTGTGAGGGGAATGAAACTGGCCTCTCAGGATGTCAAATCTCCTCATGGAGTCGAGGTGCATGCAGGCATACTCAAGATGCTGGAGTCATCTGCTCAAGTGAGTACATGAAGACTATAGAACTTAATCACTACAGATCATATTGTTGATATACTGCCGCTGACAAATTTTACCTGAATTGTTAGCTTTCAGGCTTCCCTCTTTGTAAATTGTATATAACCTACTTTTAAAGTGTTTCAATCGGCTCTATAAAATAGAAACACTAACAATAGTCAGTTGTATATCAGTTGTATGGTCTGATACATAAACAAAAGACATTAACTGACTGATTCTATGCATGTCCATATGGCTGCAAGTACCTCTGTGATGCCGATCGGAAAAGCCTATTTGAAGTGACTGAAGTATAGTACTACAGTATAGTTGTCAGTACAGTTGCATTAAACAGAGTACTTGAAACAACCGATCTAAATACTGTAATTTGTACAGATTCCATCCTACACAATGGGACGGTGCGCTTGTCTGGAGAGAGTCGGTGTGAGGGAGTGTTGGAGGTTTACGTTAGTCAGAGGTGGAGGAGAGTTCTGCTGGACTCCTGGAGTAAGTCTGAAGCATCAGTAGTGTGCAGACAGCTGGCCTGTGGTTCTGCTGTTGGGTTCTCTGGTTCTACTGACTCAGAGGGTGATGAGTGTGTCTCAAGGATCCACTGTTCTGGACATGAGACTCATCTGGGAAACTGCAGTGCTCCACAGATACTAAACTGTACTTCTAGTCAGCAGGTGACCATCGGCTGTTCAGGTGTGTGCATTACAAACTGTATCAGTGATCCTGTAACAGAAAATTCTTTTAACTTTGAATTGTTTTCATGCATTTCTTTTCCCCATGTCAGGCCATCAGCCAGTCAGATTGACAGGATCCAGAGGAGACTGTGCTGGCAGGCTGGAGGTTTTCCACAACGGCTCATGGGGGACTGTGTGTGATGACTCCTGGGACATGGAGGATGCCCAGGTAGTGTGCAGACAGCTGCAGTGTGGCACAGCCCTCAGTGCTGAGGTACCCGCATCCTTTCCTCCAGGAGATTTGCCCATCTGGCTGAGTGAGGTGGGCTGCAGGGGAGACGAGACCAGCCTGTGGGAGTGTCCCTTAAAAGAGTGGGGGCGACACGACTGCTTACACAAAGAAGACGTGCGGGTCATGTGCTCAGGTAAGCACCATATGGTATCCTGCTCACTGAGGTACGTTATAACAGTGGTTTAAATATCAGTTTTGCACACCCCTAACTATGCATCATTATGTGAAGACTAAAATGATATCAGTTCAATAATAGATGTTAAATAATATTATATATGATATAAAAAAATCCACAATTTCTTGTCCTAATTGGTGGCCTAATAACTTGTGTGTGTGACTGTGTTTTGGATGATCTGATAATATATCTGTTGTCCACAGGATTCATTCAGCTGAAACAAACCACAGACAGTCGGGGGCCATGCATAGGTCGAATGGACGTCTACTACAATGGCACCTGGGGAAACATGTGTTTCAATGACATGGACAAAAACACAGGCTCTGTGATCTGCCGTCAGTTAGGCTGTGGAGATCATGGATGGACCACTGATCTACCGCCAACTCAAAGCAAGCGACTGAGCGCCCCCAGTGTAGGAAGCACGATACACACCTTGAGCAGTGCAAACCTCTTCAATGGGACACAGCCTGCAGGAGGGTTGCTGATGTACAGTGTACAGGACAAGGTTTGCTAATATATAGTTAAATATTGATATTTATTTCATATTAAAACTCAGTCTCTATCTTCTGATACAACTCTTTTTATGTTCCTTGACTTCATTACTATATCTTTGACACAGGAACTAAAGAAACTACAACAGTTACACAGAAAGACCCTGTTAAGAAATGTCCAGGTGAAATGCCTTTGGTTTTATTGGTCGTATACAATACACTGTGTGTGTGTGTGTGTGTGTGTGTGTGTGTGTGTGTGTGTGTGTGTGTGTGTGTTAGTTGTTGTTTAATATTTCATGTTTCTCCTTTTCCAGATGTCCCGGACCTGAGGCTGGTTGGTGGTTCCACTAGGTGCTCAGGGAGGGTGGAGGTGCGCCTGCGGAAAGCCTGGGGGACGGTGTGTGACGACTCCTGGGACAAGATGGACGCCCAGGTGGTCTGCGGGCAGCTGGACTGTGGGGAGCCCGTGGCTGTAGGGGGGGAGCAGGGCACATTTGGGAGGGGAAGCGGCCCCATCTGGTTGGACGAGGTGACCTGCACAGGCCATGAGGCCCACCTGTGGGAGTGCTGCCGCGCCCCTCTGAACGAGAGTGACTGCATCCATAAGGAGGACGCCTGGGTCAACTGCACAGGTGAGACAGTAAAGAAATTATGACACATTGAAAAAAAAAGTTATGAATCATCAGACATCTCTCGGAAAATGATTTTCATTGTAGACGGTTAATTCTATTAAATATAATAAAATATTCCCCACATAAGTATGTGAATATTTCTCTCTCTCCAGGGCCTCCATCACCTCCCACCGCCCGTCCTCCAGACACCTCAGTGGGAACCAAAGTCCCTCCATGTGAGCCTGCAGGGTTTCCTGTCTCTCCAGCGGCTGCAGCGGCTCTGGGGCTCCTGTTCCTACTGCTGCTGGGCTCACTGGTTGTGCTGCTGGGCCAGAACAGGTCACTCAGGAGAGGTGCAGCAATGTCTTGTAATATTTCAGCATGTGCATTTCATATGATTTCTGCTTCATTATTTACCACATTTCTTTGTATAAAATTTCAAATGTTTTAAAACATATTTTTGAAACCAAGTAATTTATCTTAAAGAAGTAAATATTACGCCCGTTATGAAGGAATAATGATGACTAAAGGTGTAATGATTAAATACATTTATTTCAATTCATGTTTTGAAGAAATAGCAGGGTCCCAGTGACGTGATAACGGGAGCGTGAACAATTCGAACTGATGGGCAGGATGGAGGCAAGCATAACAACACCAATGGACAGCACGGAGAAAAGTGCATATTGTAGTGGTTTGGAGCCGGTATGTAGGGAAAAATACAAGGAGTTAGTAGGGAAATACATCGGACGTGACCCGTACTTGATGAAAATGTCAGAATTTTCTCAAGAGCGGAAAGATTTGCCGACAATCGAGGCTGTGGGCATTACGTACTACGGCGTGGTTCTCTGAGTTTTTTTTCATTTCTCACCTTTATGGGCGATTTCCTTAGGTACTCGATAATAACTCTTTCCCTTCTCTCGCTTACACAGTTTATAACATCCAAAAACGGCACAAAACTAAGGCTTTTTGTACAAAAAAACACAGCAGCCAAAACACAGTGCTTTCAATGGCTCTAGCTCCAGTTGCCCATCAGTTGAGGTTTCGCGCGCGTACAGAAAAACGCTGAAAAATACGTTAGTGATGTAGGGTGACAGCCAGCTATACAGTATGTGTCATGTGAGTCAGTACTGTATTGTTCCTTCCCTGGCTGCAGCTGTGTCCAAGAGGAGAGACATGGCACTGAGTGAAGCTGTCTATGAGGAGCTGGACCACAGACTGACCAGACCCGCTTCCTCCAGACGTCGTCAGAGAGGTGAGAGGTCATCAGGGCTTATCTGTACCTCCAACACACACAAGCTATGCTACTCACACCACTCAGGCTACATACTGTATGCAGACAAACATGTACTGTAAATAACATCACACACTGAAGGCTCAAACACACTCTTGGCAGAATGCCTGAATTAGTTCTTAGGTCTGTGAAATAAAAGCATGTTTTGAGTTGTGAGAGCCATACTGATAAGAATCTTTAGAGAAAGATGGCGTGACACTTATTAGCGCTTCATATTTTGAGATCAGAAGCAGAAAACCACACCGGTCTCACAGCTGCATCAAAATACAGCACAGGAGCTCATGGGAAACCACAGTCTGCATCTGTGGAGTTTCCAAGAAAATGAGCAAATTATTATGAACACACCAACAGCGATGCTTGTATGCCAAGTGTGTTGGTCTGTATGTCATAATGTCACAACCTGTACACTGTAAGGTTGTTTTTGTTTACGGCACTGAATGAGACAAAGCTTTTGGATTTTCCTTCTTACAGGACGCATCCTGTCTGACGGTCAGAATTCCTGGTATGAAGACGTGCAGGAGGATGAGAGGAGACCCATCTCAGGTAGGGGCATGAGAAGCGGTTTGCTATTGGACAACTACAGGGTTTTGTCGATGTCTGATACAGATCACTCTCTCTCTTTCTCACCCTGTCTGTCCTTCCCTCCCTCTCTCTCTTTGTCACATTTTTCCAGCTGCTTCTCTGAGAGAGCCAACGAGAGAGTACTATGATGATGTGACAGCTGATGATGAGACCAAGCTGGATGATATGTTGACAGGTTTGTGTCTGATGGGCCTTGCAAAATTAAAAAAAAATAAACTGTAGTTCTCTGGTATACTCGGACTACCAATACTGATCACTGCTTGTTCTACATGTTTATTTTATTTATTTATTTATTTATTATTATTATGATGAACTGTATGTAGCGGTTTTTGTAGTATGTATAAATATGGAGATAAACAATCATATGCCTGAATGTATTACAGATATAGGAGACTTGTTTGGTACGGGAGAGACAAAGACAGACGTGCAGCCAGAGGAGTACGATCATGTTGATGATGTCACGAGTGCAGAGAAGTCATCCGAGGTGACTGGTGAGTGAGATCAAAGCTGAGCAGCAGGTGGAGCAGAGACAGAGGCTGAGTTTGATCACTTTTAACTAGTGCTGTCAAACGATTAAAAAAATTAATCTGATTAATCACAAAATTTTTCAAAGATTAATCGTGATTAATCACTTTTAATCGCAACTCATTTCCTCCAGTAAGAATTTGGATGCTAGGGTATATTGGATCCTTATTTTGCCCTGTAAAGGCCCTGATACTAAATAGTTGGCTTTGTTCGTCTCAAATGGGGCAATTCACACCTGTCCCCTACCCCGGAGGATTCCCCAAACATGTTGTTGGACAGTCAGGAGCTAGGCCATAATCTTTGTATAGTTTGACTTGATAGCCGAGCCATTTTCTCTCTGAAATTGAACATAATACATGCCATGAAAGTGGAACCATATCCATCAGGATTAATCTGAGTTAATTTTTTTAATCCAAGTTAAATTTTTTGGATTAATCATGTGATTAATCAGTTAATTTTGCCAGCACTAAAATTAACACATAATACAAACTTATTTGCTTTAATTATAAACAATGCATGTTATGACTGAAATCTTTTATTATGTTATCAGGAGTTTTGGGATTTAAGAGCAAATATTTGCATCAAAGGCACTAATATTTACATTTTGGGATTTTTGTGTATATCTTTGTGTGTATTTATAAGTGTTTTGGAATTTAAATGATGTGTAATATCCAGTTGTAGAGGTGACATACTGCACAAAATGCTTAAATAATACTTTTATTTGTATTACTTATTCATAAAGAGTTTTTAATTACTTAATATTTATAATACAGACTTTTACTCTATTGTGCATTATAATTTTGAGTTCTAATGAAACTGTCAACAGAGTCTGTGAGAGAGGAGGGGCTGGAATATGATGACATCACCACTCATGTTGCAGAAGATGACCTACAAATGACAGCAGGTACGACACTTTTATGTTAGAATATTGTCATTTATTTGTCATTTAAAAAATGTAAATACGGTATAAGTTGTAAATATGGCCATTTAGGCTGTAGGCATATAGGCTGACTGTATCTGTTTACCTAAATGATGCTACACCTTGTTTGATTTCCACTGTTTAGTTGTCTTTTCATCTGTACAGGAAAGGGCAAATTAATGCCATAGCCGGAATGTATGGGGGCTATGGGTGCTTTTCTTAGTATTTAGTGCATTTAAACATGACCTAGAAATAGTAAATTTTGCTCTGTGCTGCCCAAATATCCACTAGTATTATATTGGCATGCTATCCAGCCAGAGACACATACAGGCCACTCCTGTTGTAATACCACTTTGCACCACAGTGGCACTGTATCAAATACAACTCCAGAGCTGAATATATACGGTTCTGCATAACTCTAGGTCAGTTGTCTCCATACAAGTAAGTGGCACAATAATGCCATAACTGGAGTGTACAGTATGGGCTATGAGTGTCTTTCTTAGTGAATAGCATTCAAAATTGACCTTGAAATAGAAGACTGTGCTCTTTGCTCTCCAAATATCCACTAGTATTGGCATGATATCCAGCCAGAGACAGACTGCCTCTCTTGTAATACCACTTTGCACCACATTGGCGCTGTTGGACACAACTCTAGTCAGTGAAAGACTGCAGAGTCCAGAGTGCATGAAGGAACATTCAGCCCAAATAACCCATAATTCTCTCTGCCTCCATCTTTATATTTCAGGGATGAAGACAGCAGATCAATCTCAGGAGTGCAATGGTGTCATCACTGGTGAGTTGTCCAGTCTTTGCCTTGCCTACCTGCCTGCCTGCAGTTTTTATTGTGACATGCACATAGTTACTGGGTGTGAATAGCAATGCTGTGAACTGATGTCTCTATGTCTCTTGTTCAAACATTGACAAAATGTGTGAATGTGTGTGTGGGACGGAGCAAGCTACATGACGTGTACATGACGTCTGGACTATGACAGAGAAGTGATCCCACCAGCTCATACACAAAATCATTACAAACGGGGACAGGCAAGAAACAAATTTGCACGTGGCATTTGACCATAAGGCTTATGCCCTCTTGCGCTTGTTTCACATAATGTTTGTGGTAGAGAGGACGGAGCAGGCTGCCGACGTGCTTGTTATGTCCAGGGTATAAAGCGGGTAAAGGTGTTTCCCACTTGCCCATCTCTGATAAACAGACGTCCTGAACAGACACTCCCTTCCATACGACCCATGATGCACCAGGTTCCTAGGCTCATAAGCCTTCTGGTGGCCATGCTTCAGACAAGCTTGACCAGCCAATGGGCCAAATGCAGTTTCAACAAAACTCTCCCATTAACTTGGCCACCCAAACACACAAAAAGCTACTCAGTCTATCCTAAAAGGAGAGAGTGCACTCTGTGTAAGCATGTAAAATCATAACAGGACCAATAGTCTCATGTTGGATGAAGGTAAGCAAGGTGGCGCTCCAGCATATCATCTTGCCCTGTTCATGCGTCACGCCAGGTGCTGCAACCGAGAGGGAAGAGAATAGTGTGGCTCTCTGTGATGTCACTCTTCTGGTGGAGGGGTGAGCCTAGTGCTGCTGCACCTCGGTCTGGGTGACCTGACCAGGTCAGAGAGGACCAGGAGGGGTCGGGGGTGATGGGTCGGTGGGGAGCCGTGGGAACCATCCATCATGCCTTTAGCAGGAGACAGGTGTCTAATCTGACCACATCTGGTCCAGGGCTTGCTCTGCTCTGCACGCTCCAGCAGCTCCTGAAGCTGAGTTGTGAGCGCTGTCTTGTCTTGGGCACCTTGTTCTGCTTAGGCCAGCGGAGGAGAGTCACACTCATGTTGGGGGTCGTCCTCATCATGGTCAGTCAGCCTGTCTCCATCAGATGCATGGAGGGAGAGTAGTCCCTCACTGGAGTCAAAGGTGACTGCTGCTGGTCCCACAAAGGTAACAGGAGGGCAGCTGTGTTTGCTCCATTGTGAAGTAGGTGGGGTGGGGTGGGGTTGGGTGGGAGGTCTAGCATGTAAACCCTTAGACAATGACCTGCCATTTGTGCAATGTGACAACAATGTGACTAAGTTCTCTCTAGTTTTCTCCTTCTTGGCAGCCTAGACGGCTCCATCACGGCGCAGTGCGGGTATTGACAAGGCAGACAAGTGCAGACTGTGCATTGTGTAGCCCAATGCTTACAACACACTGGTCATGACCCTTCACCAGCGAGATGGGCTTCCTGCATTGGGACCTCTTGGAGATAGTTGCCATAGTAGCCACAGCCCAAGTTATCACAAATCTTTAAAGAACAGCACTGAAGTAAAAATATTCACCAAATGATAGAACAATGGTCCCCAAACTACGAGCCACCATGTAATTTTTTATGGTACCATACTTCAACACCCATTCATTCTCTATGGCAACTCTAAACAAGTACATGTAATTCCTTTTTTGGCCACAGCAGGGTGTCGGCGCTGTTTGGCAGCTGTTTTTAGAATAGCACTGGCCTATTTGCTGAACGCAGCAAATATAACATTGTCCTCTTATGGCCTCTGTATTGTGTGTATATGTGTCATAAACTGAAATAAGTTCTGTATTAAGTGTTTTATGGATAAAATGTTTTATTCAGAAGCAACAGTCTCTAGCCTGTGGTAGCCTTTAGTCAAGCAGTTACCTGACCCTCTTGAAAGTGTGTACCGTGTATACAGTAGCCTAAGCAGTGCTACAGTTCATGCCTGCACACCACATTATCTATGTAAGTGACAAATAAACCTTCTTGAGTCCCTTGAATCCTTGAGGCAGGCAGAATGCAGTTGGTGGCTGGGTTGGGTGGGGGAGGTTGTATCTGGCATTATGGCTCTTATTCTCCTAGCCGTTTACGTCCAAAAAAGTGCTTAGTGCAGACTGAAACACATGGAGCTGAGAATATTTTGGACTTAAGCACCAAGGACAGTGGTCCCCAAATATTTTTCCTCAAGGACCGAATTTTATCAAGCATATTAAGCCAAGGGCCAACCCCACAAACATTAAAAACCATACCTTGAAAGGATGCTAGTTAGAACATCACAAAGTAGTCCTCTAAACTTCATATGTGACCTGATCTGTCAAAATGAGTCACAGTGACCCACAATTCAAAATTGAGGTTTTGGTATCATTGGAAAGAGGAGAAAATAAGCTTTAAAATGATACATTGGTTAAAGCCCTATCTGAAAAGGTTGCCAAGTTACGGTCATTTGTATTATGGTATGTCGACGCCTATTTCCAACTGAAAAAGCGAGAAAATAGCATTTAAAGTTTTTTGTCCGATTTTTAGTTGAATTCTTGGCGTAGAGATGGATTCAGTATGTTTACAACAGAATTTTACAAAAGGTACTTAGGCTAGATGCTTAGAAAAAAATATTAGCCTAAATCAAACTGAAACATCAATTATTTTAAATATATATATATTTATAAAATAGTTAATAATTCATAATGATTCATTACAGAAAAGGCGCTTTCTACATAGTCAATAAGATTCAATTCATTTTAGTCTAGGCCCATCTGGTAGTCTCATGTCCAAAACCTAACCTATCTGTATGAATAAAAAAAAACTAAATAAAGCACTATTTAAAACTAACAAACAAACAAACACACAAACAAAAAAAACACACAAATAGAGGTAAATACATACAAACATGTTATGGCCAGTGCGTCTGTGTGAGTGAGTGAGTGAGTGAGTGAATGCGTGAATGAGCTGTCAGAGTCCATTTCAGTGTGCAATATTGTCAGGGAGTGAAAGATTAAGCAACAAGTATGCACTATTAATGATGACATTTTGCCTAATACCAGACAAGGGTGCTTTTAAATAAATAGCTAAAAACTAAAACAGTGTCAAAGGTCAGTGCATGTGCGTGCGTGCGTGTGTGTGTGTGTGTGCGTGTCAGATTGAGAGCCAGTAGACTACAACAGAGTAGCCTATCTATAATGCTCAGCCATGTAAGAGAGCCCTATGTAGACTATCACGAACTTTACTCAACTCTTCTGGCAAAATATTTAAGGGATAATTGACCGGCTTGCTGTCATAATTTTCCCACAGGGCAAACCGGAGCCCGACGCTATGCGGTTTGTATCATCAGAGCGTCATTCAGTCATTCAGAGAGGGGCGATGGCATGGCCAATGGAGAGTTTCGCAAATTGACAAGTTACACTAATGTAAATTAGCCTAAAAAAATAAAAATGTATTGACTGATCACTTAGAAGAAAACGGCAAAGAGATTGTGAAATCCTTATCCATCGTTACTTTTTGCAAAAGCCCTTGTATTTTGGGTGCAATACTGCTATTCCTAGTAGGCTAACTGCTACCTAGAAATGGCATCATAAAGTCCCATAGCATTTTGGAAACATGCATTAAAACCCAATGATTAAAACGCAGATACCCGAGAATGCAAAAGCAAAACAAGGAAAATAGTGACACAAGCACCTAGCAAAATGATGGCTAGCTTGATGAATAAGCTTTTTTAACCATGAAGTTTAACCTCAGACAAATAGCACCACTAGCTGCTACCCGAGAATGCAAAAGCAAAGCAAGGAAAATAGTGACACGAGCACCTAGCAAATGATGGCTAGCTTGATGAATAAGCTTTTTTAACCATGAAGTTTAACCTCAGACAAATAGCACCACTAGCTGCTACCCGAGAATGCAAAAGCAAAACAAGGAAAATAGTGACACAAGCACCTAGCAAATGATTGCTAGCTTGATGAATAAGCTTTTTTAACCATTAAGTTTAACCTTAGCACCACTAGCTGCTAGCCTGGTATGAATTTCTGCCTACCTGATTTTGTAATCAGCTAATCCAATATTGATGTCTTCTTTTTGGACTCCCGTCTGTCATAACTTATTCATTTCATCTTTCAGATGAAGTCCCATAGTTGGTTCAATCTAAAAGTTTACTGTCCACAACAGTTAAGTGAACACCACTGAAACATAGGCTCCGAAAGTTAGCTTCCTCTGTCAACTCTGGTAAACCTGTGAAGACGCAGCCGAGCTGACAGCAGCAACATGCTATTATATCTTAATGTCCGTGTCACTACTAGACTACTACACTACTGTCCTGTGATTGAGTTTAGACTGTGTTTTTAGTAAATTGATATCGATGAAATCCAATGGTTGCAAGCCAACCATCTTCTTAGCTGTCTATACAGCAAGCCAGCCATCCAAAGTGAGCAAAATATTAGCTAGCATTACAAAGGGCACCTGAGGAGCCTGTAGCCTGTTGTGAGCATTTTGGCAAGGCAAAACAAGACGAGAGACTGACGTATTTAATCCATATTTGGTCAACTGAGATCATGACGTTTGCAGGGGATACCGAAACACAGGCAAATGGGAAATCCTCAGTTGTAACGTGAAGGCTTCTGAAATACGGTGTTTATTCGAGACATTCTTTGTAAGATTTGAGAGCTATAGGTCAACTTAAACAGCGATTTAACCACATTTTTACAATTACTGTGATGACAAAACTTTGAGAGAATAATTTTGAAGACCTTTTCTTTCATATAAGACCAAAAAATAAATTTCAATATTTTTGACGTATTTCAGCTTAACTCATTGACTGCCAATGACGTCTTTAGACGTCAACTTTAATACTGCCGTTCACTGCCAATGACGTCTTTAGACGTCAACTGCGTTTTTTAATGGGGAGGGCTGCAGAAAGACCTAGGGAACCTTGTCTGTAAATATCAGAATTCTCCGTCGAAAATTGTTGTTCCAAATTGATCCTGAGGGTGGCAGTGTGTCACTTTGGATGTGAGATGAGCATAGATTCATAGGTATGGCCAAGGGAGAAGTAGAGAAAGCTAATGACATGGCTAAATATGCCGCTAGCAAAGTGCAGACGTAAATCGGAGAAATTTAGGCAGTTCACACTCGATCAGAGTATGTGTCACTGCCATAGTAGTTCGAGTAGTGTTCCGATCGTGGGAGATGAAGGAGATCAACCTTGGGCAAACGGAAATAGCAGTTGTGACTTGTTTCAGTGCCCAGCTAGCTCACAGTTCCGGGTCAGGTAAGAATTTGCGAGCCAGTTGTTGATCACTGAGTTTTCGCTGTCACAGCCTGTAAATAGCATATATTTACCTTGTTACAACAATGTCTATTTTATTACCAAAAGCCCCCTGTTACTGTTGTTTTTGTGGTCTTATCAAAGGAAGACATTTTCCCGATGTTTGACGTGCTAATAGACCGAAAAAAACGCGCATCCAAGACACTAACGTTGTCAAACAAAACGCTAATTTTCTCCCTTTTTTGATAAAAAACGGGTGTGTTTGGAGAAAGTAGCTTATGTTCGCCTGCTGATTTCTACGCAATGGAAAGGGGTAGAAACTAACTTTTTTTTCTGGTGAAAGAAGAGAGTCTGCTCTTTCTTGTGGTAGTTTCATTGTTTATGTAGTCGTAACACATAATATTCTGTGGCTCTTTAAAAAACAGTCAAAATTCCTCAAAACCTCTGGCAGTATGGAACTCTCTATTCTGAAAACGGCTGGCAGTCAATGAGTTAATCGGCCTGTACCCAAACAAATAGAACGCCGACTTCCGACTCATTACGGCAGATCGGGTCACATATATAGTACGAGTGCCTGTATAGACCTAGTGTTTATGAGGTCTGTAAGCATGTTTATGGAGAAAACTGGTAAGTCAAATGGTGCTGCGGGCCACTCATATGGTTCCTGCGGGCTGGATCTGGCCCACGGCCCGCCATTTGGGGACCAGAGTCCTAGGAGAATACCGTCCTATGTCTCTATCAAGTTCACTCTGTCTCTATCTTTATATTACAGTGATGAAGACTGCCGACCAAACCCAGGAATATAATGGTGTCATCACTGGTAAATCTGTCTGTCGATCTGCCCGTCTATCTATCTATCTTGTTTTGATTGGTCAGTGTTATGAGTGACAGCTGTTTTTCTCTGTAGGAACTGATTATGATGATGTGGGGGCGGAACCTGATGAGTGACACATGAGGAATCCCATCAGCTGGTGGGCTGGAGTTATGAGCCCATCATTATTACTGTAATGCATTTAAATAAGAATGTATGGCAAAGATTATTTTTTTACAACAGATATTTCTATACAGTACTGCAGATGTTTAACTCTATAATGTAGCCATTTATATTTTAATATATTGCTTGATTTGAACTGCAAATTTTAAATTAATGAAGTGATGATAAAGTATGCTTTAAGTAGGCCACCAGATTTGTAATTTCCTTTGATAATAAAGTCTGTCTAGCAATAACCTTTATTACATTTTCCTTGTCATTTACACTGTAACACCAATCCATCCAAGTGAATGTCTCTTAGGTATCTAATCACAGAACAAAAAGAGACTAGCACAGCGCTCAATTGCATTATGTCATGATGTGGTGGCTCTGGTATTGGCTCTGAGCTATGTACAGATGCTATGATAGACATTCATAGTGACAGCCAGGCTACCATTACAGTAATAGTGTGTTTGCCAGTCAACATTTATAAATTAATTTCCTAAACATCTGGCCTGACCTTTTCATATGTTGAGCCATCCTAAAAACTTCTGCAAACTGATACCAGTACTGGTGATAAGGCTCCACCTAGTGTCCAAAATGTATCATTGATTTTATGAAATGACAGTGAAGTAATAATTTTGGTTCGTAAGGATTAAAGGCAAACAGTGTTCCCAGAACATGGTGAATACCATTTGCCTTTAAAAATGATTGAAGAAATGCATTTTTATTGGAGCACTTGGTTGTTTCTGGTGGGTAGAGCATCCATTCAGGGCTGATTCTCTAGTCTGAGATGCAGAGTGCCCCTAGTGGTTTTGAGTGGTACTACAGATGATTCATGATGAGCTGGGACTAACTCAGGAGATACATCACTTACTGAGTCGCACCATTGAAATGCATGAGCCGATCTGTGACACAAAAATGGCCGAAAGTTTTGAGCGGCGTGACTTTCATATTTTTGTGGCCTAATCTCAAATTTGTTTATCTCAGTTTGAGGTCAGAGACATAGGCAGGCGAACGCCACCAACTGGCTCCGCTCATTTCATTTTGTTCCACCAGATTGTCAGGAAGGAAGGATTGCGTTGTTTGAATTGGCTTGTTAGTTGCGCTGATTGTGTTTAAACTGCCTTACCCGAGGGTCTATCACTCCTCGGCAGACTATACATTTTATGTGATAGACTGGCTTGTCAGTGTGTATCAAACAACCCATAAGCTCAAAGATAATTTTGCCCAGAGAGCTTACACAAATATCATATAATAGGCTACTCCCTCTCTTTTTCCCCTCTCTGGCTCAAGTGTACTAATTATGACCGCTTTTTTTCTTTTTTTTTTTCTCCTGTCATATACTTCCTGAATTTTTGGTAAATGATTCCCGGGGACACCGTAACACCAGGGCACATGAAACTTGGTGGGCATGTAGCCCCAGTAGAATTTTACGGAAAAATTTGGTTTAGTCCCCCGGGGCCACTCCATCTTTGCACTGCGCCCCCACATATATGTCCACATACTGTTAAAACCTGACATATATGAATATGTCAGGTTTTGTGGAATTTCATCCATGGGGGTCTATAAAATAAATGAATTTATATGTACATTTAATGACTACAACCACTGGCCTGTAGATGGTGCTATTAAGCAAAGGGTTACTGGTTTAGGATGATAGGTCTACTGTCTCACACACACACACACACACACACACACACAGGGCAGAGAATGTGCAGAACTGAGCGGCGGTCATATTTTGTTTCAAACAGAGGTGGCAATCAATGGAAAAGTAATTCAAGGACACCAAGTTTTTATTTAAGACTTGTTTGGTAACCACCATCAGTTTACTTAAGTCTCCCAGAGGCCACAGCTGAGAGAGCCTGTTTCACACCATCAGCAATTTTTAAGCGCGAGATGAGCACTGAACACTAACCCCTGTTTCACCCTATGGGCAGTGCACCATGATCAAAGCAATGCAAGAGAACAAAGACAATGCAAGAGTTGTTGTCAAAATACGTATCTGTTCTTTTATTGGTTCAGGTTAAAATGCTACTGAGACAACAATCTCAATGGGTCTCAATCCAGACTAGCACAGTACCCAGACAGCATACTACATAGCACAGTACCCAGACAGCATACTACATAGCACAGTACCCAGACAGCATACTAGGCCTACATCTAATCAATGTCAATTTTTTTTTCAATTCACGTTGACTCAATATCCATTTTGCACCCTCAGTTAACATTGAATCAATATTGAAAATTCCAACCAAAATCAATCAAGGTTTCAATGCCCTTATAACTGATTATAACGGACTTTCAATACCAAATTCAATCATTTTAGTTACTTTATCAATGATTGAAAACTGCCTCTTTATTGTGATGATTATGATGTTGATTCAATGTTGATCTACCATGGAGATTTTGATGTCAACCATAATAGTTTTGATGTAAAATCAACATAGTTTTAATAAAACCATGCTGTCTCCTTATGGGAGATGTTAATTGGGTGGAACTACTTTGTACATGGGCATGGCCAGGCAGTTACACAGTGCATATACATTATGGTATTGCTATGCGCAACTGTGCATTTTTAAGGCTTAGTTCAGGTTTGTGTATGCATAGTGTTTGTGAACTTTGCACTTACCTCGTTTAATCTCTGTCTAATCTAAGAATGTCTTCAATGCTCTAATCTATTGGTTCCCATAATGTTAACTGCAGGGATGCAAACAGAGGTATGGTCAAAAAGGAGTGAGATTGACCAGGGGGAGGGGCGTTGCCCGGGTGATGATCAACGCCATGGTGGGTACATGACTAGGGGGCGATGATCAACGCCAGGATTGAACCAGGGTGGGTAGATGACCAGGGGGGAGGGGGCGTCGTCCGATGGGGGCCAAAATCAAAGCCTTATTTTATTTACTGAACAAATAAATGAAGTAGGCTAGTTAATGCCATCATATAGAAGCCTATTCTGTCGATTATTTCAACATATAATCAGGTAGTGGGATAAAACTTAATTTTGAGGTTTTAAACAGCAATATCAATAATAAAAAAGCAACCTTTGCCCCAAGGCTATTGGCTTCTAAAGTCATTAAGTAGCCTAATTTGTCATCTGACATTGTACCAATTAGGCTACTTGCAGTACAGCCATACTTAAGGCACTTGTCACTGAATTAATTTCAACTTGATGAATAAATGCTATTTGTCACTTGTTTCTAATGATTTCAACTTTCAAATCTCAACATTTAGACTTTATTTCCCAAAATTTAGACTTTTAATCTCAAAATTGTGACTTTTTATCTCATAATTTGGATTTTTTTCTGACCACTTTTTTTTTTTAATAGCGGAAATGGGCTTCCATATATAGGCGAGGCCAATGCGTTAAAAAAAAAAAAAGTCCAGGGATCTTAAGTAAGGCGCCTTTGGCAAGGTAGCCGCCTAAATGCACTGGCCGCTTTTGGCATGGTAGCCGCCTAAATGCACTGCGGGAAATGAATGAATGAAACAATAGGCAGAGAGATATATGTGAGAGATGTCTGAGAGATATGTGAATGCCCGAATGCCCGAACTATCGGATCAGCTGATTGCGCAACTTAAACGATGTTTGACTGTTGCGAACTCCTGCCGTGGGAAAGGTTGGGCTGTGTTTAACAGCGGATGAGACGGCCCAACTTTTTTTATGGATAAAAACAAGGTCTGCAAACGTTGGCATTGCGATACACTACAGGCATATGCATCTGAAAGACGTTGAATTGCAGCAAGATTATTGCATGCGTGTCAGAACAGATTTAGTAGCGGTTTTCACCGACTCTGTTGCAATTATGTCTGTCAAGCCGAACTTGACAGGGCTTCAGCCTCGAATCGAATGGCCAGGTCAAATGACGCGTCTGCACTACTACACAAACAAACACCTCAGCCCCCCCCCCCCCCTAAAAAAAAAACTCCTCGCATCTGCACGATTCACAAAAGTCCCCCAGACAGCTGTGAAAAAGGCGGCATCCGCCAAAAGGCGCATCGTTTGCATCCCTGTAACTGCCGCGTACCCCCTTAGACACTCTCGTCCTACTGAGTATCCTCTGCACCACAAATACCTATTGCAAGTGCATTCACAAAATATAAACACATACATATAATGTATGCAATAGGGGCTATTGGGAATAGTTTTGAAATCTTTCTCTATATAATTTTAATGCTGGTGAGAGCTGAGAACCCATTCACAGATTAATTTTGTGTACCCAAGAACCCATCCAAATCGGCAAATCTGTGCGGTGTATACACATTTCTAGGAAAACAGCATTGTTTACACGGGCAATGTACTAGTATTTAAAATACTAGAAAGGCTTGACAGAGTATGATCCTTCATCAACCAGACTGCTGCTCTGTGCAGGGCTCCGAACCGGTTGAAGGAAAATGAAAACCGGAAACGAAAGAAATTTTACGAGGAACAGAAACAAAAGCGAAATGGTCTTCAGCTGTTCTGGAACAGAAACGTTATTCTGAAATCCATAAAACCGGTTAATAACGTTTTTTCCGTTCTTTATATATTTTATCAAATTTCACAATAGCTTAGCCTATGTCAGGGAAAAAAAAGACTATTTCCGGTTGTGCGTTCACTTCGCCGCCCGCTAGACTCAATCAGGCTCAATTCAGGCAGCTGTCACGATTTCCTATTTCCACCACAACCCTGGCGAGAGGTGATTTGGAAGCAATGAGCTATTATTTAATTTTGGGAGGGCTGCTTCAAAAGGCCACATGAGGCCCCCGAGCCTTAGTTTACCCATGATGTAACTGCACTGATTGTCAGCTAGCCTGGGAGTACCCATGATCCTCTGTCCGTTGTATTTCATATTTAGTCAGCAGCATTTGAAGAAAATCAGACAAATTGAATTTTAACAGCTTACATGACTCTATGTAATGTAATGCTGAGTTACAATCCATCTTTTGGGAGATGGTCTTGAAAGCATGGGATGAAATCTTGTCACATTGCAGGTAAAATTGACAGCTTTAATGCCTTCTGTCTCCCAGGCTGAAATTGGTAATGTTGTCTTTTATATTTGACACATTCTTTGTTCATTTGAATGAGGGTTGTCTTAGGTCATTAGAACAAGGATTGCAATCACTATTACCCGATTCATTACACAAGTAGCCTATTATAGGCCGCTTCCAAGGGTTCCCATTCCCATTTTCTTGCACCATTCAAAGCAAATGGTATAAGGCGAGCCTTAAACAAAAACAAGTCCCCTGTCAAGAGATCAAATTGATTTAAGTGCAACGAGATGGTATATGGCCTCAAAGTCTGACACATGGTTGATTTGTTCGGAGTCACTTTTAAAAACCTTAAAGGCAAGAATGGAGAACTCCAGTTCTCGAAGCGCTTCTTCGACATTGGTGCGTGTCAAGAATAAACAGGAGAATCGTTTTTCAGCAAAAATGTAAAACGACTCTCCAAGCGCACCGATCATTACCAATACACCGCCTGGCTTGAGAATTGATGTCACATTACGCAGGGCAGCACGATAAGATGCCAAATCTTTACACGCCGCTTCCAAGCATAAAGACGTGACCACGCAATCTGCTGGCTCCTGTGTCATCGGGTGGAAAGGATTCTCCAGTCGAACGTCACACTTCAGCACGCTTTTCACTCGCTGCCTGAGAAGGGCTTCCACTTCCACTGGGTTTCTGGTGTAAAAAGAGAAAATGTAAAACTCCGTTTATCCTTTATCTCCACATGCGTAATGCTAACATGCAAATGTTGAACGCATAATATTTGCCAACAGTAATGGAAGAGCTTGTTTTAAAGTATGCCTCGTGTTTCTTGCAGTGTAAAACCAAGGGCTGGGCACAGGCCCGCCATCCTCAGTATTGCCAGTATTGCCCCAGCAATACTACTTTTCAATGTGGTATTGCCAGGCAATACTACTTTTTGGTGCAACATTATGCTTCAAATCTCAAATGGACATATTAACTGGCAAATAGCTAAGTTTGGTTCATGGTCATATAAAATTGTTTTGCAGAGGCGCGATTGAATTGTCATTTGTTGGTTTCATTAATGATTACAGACAATATTATGACACACATACATTAATGTGTAATGACAGCACTAGAAAATTCAAGATTTCCGCATAAAGAAGTATTGCTATTGCTATCCTAGTATAAGGCACTGCAGCATTCAGCTTCATGCCTGTGGTTGAACACCAACACAAAGGCCTTTTCTGGTGGTTTGGTGGAGTCCTAGCCAGGATTTTTCAAATACCAAGATCAAAAATGGTTGACTTTACTCACTCACAGGGAAAAATTCACAGTGTACTATGCAATATGAAAAGGGGTCAGGGGAATTTATAAAAATTCTGATGCAATTTCCTGCATTCTGGTGCTTTTTAACACCACTGAATATTTTGAGAGTGCTCCATGTTAGGTATGCCTATAAATCTTGTGATTTTGCACCAAAAAGTGGTATTGTCAGGCAACACCAGCTTGAAGACCATGGTAATACTGGCAATAGGCGCTACTCCTACTCCTGTTACATATGTGGCATGATGCCTATAAACCAACATCTACTGTGTGCACAAAATTAAATTCAACTTAATGGAAGATCATGCATCAAATCACAAATCATCATAAGCATACATGTAATAGCAATTAGTATAGGTTAAATAGGCATTCCCACCCTAGATTTCAATGAATTGAAATATTTTGTTGGCTACAATGCAATATGTCTACTACCTTAACATCCAACTAGTTTGCATTTTCAGGCAACATGCAAACAACATTTCTGTTACTACAGTAAATGTGATGCAAATGCAATACAGTTTTATTCATTCAAATATTGCATTTCTTGCATTTTAATAGCACATACTGTAGGCTATGCTCAATGGTGTTTTTTGCCCCCAACGGCACCTTCCAGGCAGCACAGCCTAAAAGGCACTACACTTACCCTATTCCTAACCCTAACCCCCTCAACCCTCATCCTAACCCTAAACTGAGTGGAGTAGTGCCTTGAAGGCAGCGCTGCCTGGAAGGCACTGTTGTTAGAACAAAATCTTTGTTCTATGCGTGATCGTTACAGGGAGGAAAGGACTGACACCGAAACCAGAAAATGGAGTTAAGACGGTTTACTTGGTTACAGCACCTACAGTGCTCTTGGAGAATGCATTCCTCCAGCCGATACGATTCACCAGGGCCGCTGCTAAGGTTTTGGAGGCCCTAAGCTTAACTGGTCAGGGAGCCCCCCCCCCCCCCCCCAAAAAAAAAAAAAAAAAACAAAAGCAAAGACTTCGAAGTTCCACTCACGTTAAGTTAGCAAAACAATTAACGTTAGCCTAAACGGACTTACCGGCCAGGGATGCACGGGCGTCTTCTTTTTGCTTCTTTTTCTTTCGCTTTTCAGCACCAGATTCATGCTGTCTCTTCATTATTAGATGTCAACGATGTTGACACATTTACTGAACATTTGCACAGCAGAATCTTGCAATTTGTAGTTTTCTAACGTTGCTGCTTGCTGCTTCAATCAAAGCCGACACAACAAACTCAAAGACGCAATTTGGGATGTACCATTTCAGGGAATAGGGGTGGGTAGGACTATCTTTGTATATTAGGCAAAACTGTTAATTTGCTTGAATTGTATGATGAGTTACGCAATTTTTAACAAAAAATGATGGGCCTATTCATTACTAATTCATATATTTTTGCAATGTAACTATTATCATGACATTTTTTAGTAAAGCTCAAAATTGGAGGCCCCCCGAGGCCCTGCCAAGTGGTTGAGGCCCTACGCACCTTGCGTACTCTGCGTATGGGGAACGGCGGCCCTGCGATTCACCCCATATTTATACCCCCTTACGCTACATAGTTGCATTGTAGGCATGCATCACGCCATATTTCACCTTGCCTGGTAGAAATGAATGTGTATCATGTTTCTGCTATACTATATTTGAAAGAAAGTTTATGCATTTTGGGATACCATTATTGCAATAAATTAGATCAATGAATTGCAGTATCTGTAGGCCTTTTGCAACTGCATAAGAGTCAGTGTAATGACAAGATCAATAGAAAAGCCTATATCATGAAATGAAATGAAATGAAATAGTAAAGCCTACTGAAGTGAGGCCTACAAATACAGTAGGCTATCCTGTGAGTCGCGATCGCCTGCTCCATTAAATGCAGCGACTCTCAGAGTCTTGGGATGTCCGCAAATAAACAATCAAATAAAAGCAAGCGTGTGCATACAGCATCCCAGCACAGCAAAACATGGCCTAAAGTAGTGGCAGAGAACACTGATGCAACAGCAGAGTTATTTTATTCAGAAGTGAAACTAATGAATGTGTGAAGAAGAAGAACATTTTTGCAAAAATCCTTGGACAAAAATGTGTCCAGGAAAGAATTATCAGTTTTCCTGGACAGAAGCACAAAAAACGGGACAATCAAGGAAAATCCAGTACATGTGGCAACCCTAGTGGAGGTATGCATGAGTGGGTTTGCACATGTGGGCGTATGTGTGTGTGTGTCCATATGTTGCAAATGTTATTTATGGATGTGGGGGTGTGAGTGACTGTGAGTGTGCATGGGTGGCTTTGTACATTCAGATGCTATATTTATTTTCTTAAAGGATAGGTTCGGTTTTTAACACATTTAGCCCCTTTTCTAGAGTGTCTAGGGTGCAATAGAACGATCGACACCAAAATTTGGATGATTGGTCCTGTCTCGAGTATACGGCTATTTCAGAACCCCCCCTTCCTGCTTCAGACAGGCTAGCTTTGTGCATGTCTGACAATGTTCCCTAAAACCACCTAAAACATTGTTATTTTCAAATATGCTACTCACCGAGTCATCACTGCTGTTATATGGGTATGCAAAACAATTCTCGTCGTGAAAAACCATTCCTGTCGTGTTTTATTAAGCATTTTGAAAATCCTGGAACTATTTTCTCTGACATCTCACAGCCGCCTGGAGAAACAATGTCAGAAAGAAGAAAAGGAAACAGTGTAAAAACTGCAGAAGAGCCTTGCTGTCGACAGAGAAGAGAAGAAAAAATCAGAGACTGAGAGAGCACTGTCAGAAAGCACCTGGGACGAGGAAGATGGCCACCTCAGTCTTTTCAGACACATGGTGCTGACCACTGAAAATAAACTGCAATTGGCAAAAAGGAAGAGAATAGATGCACTGGCATCTTACCAAAAAGAGAAAAAGCAGTTAGAACTCGGGAGGAGAAAATATAAAGAAAGATAAGAAATCGATGCTAAGAGAGTTAAGGAAGGCGAGAGGAGACATTAGAACAGACTCTAAAGACAACCAAAGAAAAAACTGAAGCAAGAGATAGCCAACCATAAAGCCTGCTTGATTATGTACAAAAAAGACTTGTATAAAGAGGAAATGAAAGAAAAACAGAGAAAAAGGGTCCTGGAGAAACGTTTGAAAGATGAAAAGGAAGAAAAAATGAAGCGCATAAAATTAGAAAAGGAAAAGCACAAAAGACTGAAAAGGAGACTTGCTGAAGAGAGAGAGAGGCAAAAAAGGCAGAGATAGAGAGATTGCGTAAGGAGAAGAAAGAGGAGGAAAAAGAGAGAAAACAGATTGAAAAATGGCAAAAGGAGGAAGAACGGTGGTCAAAGAAACAGCATGACTTTGAGGAAAGCTGCCATGAAAATAACAGGAGATGGTCTGACAGACTCGACCGATGTAATAGAATATGCTACAACATCAGGCACGCACCAAGACATCTCCTGCGAGCAATGCAAGTCATGGTCACCTGCGAGTGCATCTTCCCAATAGAAAGAGAGACAGAATTCCAAGTAACAACAGCCCAAGATGAGATAGAGCGGCGCAGGCAGCAAAGGGAAAAGGAAAGCAGAGAAGCTTTAAAAGGGGAAAAGCCTAAGGCTAAGAAGGGGTGCAACATGTGTGCTGGGTGCTGTGGGAACACAAGCACCAACAGCACCAAGTAAGAGAAGACAGCAGGACCTCAAGAGAGAGCCAGGCAAGCAAAAGGTCAGTGACATCACGGGTAAAGTGAGACCTCATTGGTAGACATTCACATCCTAATGGCTATAGCATAAACATATAACAAACATGTAAACAAATTAATTAGAGCAGTATTCTCCGAGGTGCTTAAGTCGAAAAAAGTGTTTAGCTCCTTGTGTTTCAGTCTGCACTAATATAAGGACTTTTTGGGACTTAAGCACTGCTGAGAATATGCTGCCGCTATGCAGGCATACAGTAAATATAAATATAATGTAATCATGATATTATATAAATTCAGAGACAGTTGGTTAAAGTACATTGGATGATGCTTCCTGTCATGTTTAGTGGTGCAAAGAAACAAGAGTTCCCAGGGGGAGGAGGGAAGTAGGCATCTTCATTGGAATGGCTGCCACCAAACACTCAGGAACAGCTGCCATCCATGTTCTATTAATGCGGTTTGTATGAGAAGTGTTGGAGCACTGTAACCAAAGTAAGCTGTGTCAGTCTTTAAGGAAGTATAAAGTTGCTGTATGTGGAGACACATCACTCATCAGACAAAATCACATCTCCACTACAAAGCCTGGAACGTCAAGCACTGTATGACTGACCAACAAATCATCAGAAAGACTGTCTGAAGTGTGAAGTCTAATTACCATCACCCAAAGCAGACTTAGAAAGAAACTTTGTTTCTTTGTTTCTTTGTTTCTTTCTTTCTTTCTTTCTTTCTTTTTTTTTGTGGCCTCACATCTCAGACTAAATGTGTCCCGGCCACACAGTATCATACAACATGGCAGCCACTAGAAAACCAGATCAGACAGTGGAGACAGATCTGTAGGAACCCTGTAGGAACTTCCACAACTACAAGTTGTCGTGTTAACAATTAATTTCATACATGAACAGTAAAACATTGCAGGTGCAAATTTTGATTCATTAAATCAATAGCCTTTGTTATTATGTATTGTAAGCTATAGTTCAAGCCTATAACAGTAATTAGATATGAAAGCCATATGAAGGCCATCACTTTTGTGATTAGATATTGGGTGAAGTTTCACAATGTTTGTCAAGGAATTCATGTTACATTATTGGTGGAGAAAGTAACTATTGTGACTCTTTTCTGTTTCAGCTTTTCTGGAATGTTTCTCCACACATCTGCTGTCTCAGTCAGTACTGGCCCAAAGAGGATGGGTTCCCCCCAAAAGTTTCTCCAAAGGTTTCTTTCAGCTCACAGCTGGGAGTTTTTCCTTACCACCGTCGCCTGTGGCTTGCTTTTGGGGGCACGAGGACAGTGTGAAATTACATTTTATTGAACATACAGTACAATAAAGAAAAAAAAATACAAATACTTTGTCCACAGTTCTATATCACACAAACTCCATTCTGAAAGTTGGATGTGGATTCAGGATTCAGACTGAGTTGTATGTATTGGCAGACTTTTTTTGGTCTAGGTCTCAGTGCTGTCTTCAGTTTCTAAGATGTATATTAAACTGGTGACATATAGGCATTCCATCTCGATTCACAAGGCTGCAGTTTCAACTACATCGCTCACCCCACTATCAATGCTGTGTCATTTAAACCCTTTCAAGTGTCCAATCCCAAGCAGCCCAGTGTTATAAAGCCACTAGACTTTTCCCCATTGACCTTCTTCACAAATAATGCACTCAACACAATGGCTCTATCTCTATGTCAGCTGCCATGACTCAAACATGATCTTATCTCAGGACCATGGACAGCTACCAAACCAAACAAGATTACAGTCACTCAGTGCTCAGTCCTCAATACGTGACACCCTACTGGGCCATCACTGAATCTATGATGATCAACATTTGCATAGAGGGGATGATTTGCATTAGTGATC